>VWYP01005121.1:60554-91455 GCA_013400435.1 Pycnonotus jocosus | reverse complement strand
TGCAAATTGGGAGAAACTACACTAGCGTCCTCAGATTGTCCTATGTGCTCTTAAGACATGTCATAAAACATAATTTCCACAAGAATAATTTACTGAGGCAATATAAAAGGAGAATCAAATCCTTAACAGAAATGGAAGAAGTCATTGTTTAAAATTTTAAGGACAGACATACATATGTGATTTAAGATGGGTTAAGTTTTATTAAGATAGGGTAAGTTTTAAAGGAAAAAAAGCTGAGTAGAAAAGTTATTTTGGTCAATTTACAAATCACACTCCACTTTCTACAGGTTTAGGATAAGGACTGCTGCTCTCCATCTGGTACAAAAGGTTTTGCTTAATGATTTCCCGAGAGTTATATTGATGTATATTGTTTGAAAATATGACCCACAGCTTCCAGACTTCAACACCTTGACAATGCAAACCATGTGCAGTAGAACTGTGAATGAATAAAAATGAACCAGCCCATTTTTACGTGGTCACAATAATACAAAATAAAAACTGATCTGTGAAACTGGGGTGGAAGCGCTTGGCAGCACTGAAGTGTCAGCAGCAGCAAGGTCTTTACATTTGCTGACTGTCCTTTTCACAGTGTGTTCTCCTCTGTGTAATATATTTACTCTGGGTACATGTTTGCCAAGCACAGGAGAGACAAGGGGTACTGAAAACCAAATTTTGCATCTTATAATATTTAGCATGTTCTCATACACACACAGCAGGACATTGAAAATACAGACTAAAATGGTCTTGCAGGAGCCAGAAGCCAAGGGTCTGACTGTCTTTCTAATGCTTTGGCCTTGAAACTCAGATGGACATAGTTAAACCTGTCAGCAGAAGCTGAGATATCAACCTCAGAATTATTAGTTCATTTTCCCCACACACCGCTGTTTTTTAGCTTTCTGGTGGTCATCTCAGTGCCACATGTGGATGTTAGTAATTTAAAGCACTGTATGCTTTGTCTTGCCTTTTTCAACATAGAACATTATATGCAGTACTTGGATACCTGTTAAGATAGGGTATAACCATGCCCCAGCCCTGGTCTCTGTGGGCATTCCCCTGCTGATGTACATGAGAAAATTCATGATAAGTGCATTAATGCACCTTTTGCTGCTGATATTACTGATTGAACAACCTCTTTCTGTTGTTCATCTCCACCATTTTCCTAGGCATTTTGCTGCCCTTCTTCCCCATTCCTGTTTAGCATATCAGCTGAGAGATCTCTGATTGCCGATTAACTCTGTTGAGTCTCCTGAAACATAAGCAATTTTCTCAACTTTGAATGCCATATGTTCAGATTGTGAGTTATGATGATAATAGTACATTTAGTTCTAAAGTGTTTTGCACCCACTTTCATTGCTTATTCAAGTCCTATAAATAAGAAAATTTGAAATGCATCTCTTTTCTACTGCTGTTGATTGACTGAGCCCCCTGAGGCATAACTGTCCAAAGGGCTTAATGCTCTGACAAATTGTCCAGCCTTAAGTTTGCAGGAGACTTGCTATGAAGCATCAGCAGTGGATTCATAATTAAGAAATGTAGGTATGATAACATTCACTAGTTGTGCAAAGAAACAATACAAGTCATTGAAACAATGAAGGGTAATAAGGCATTGTAAGTACCTCTCCTTTCCATTTCATTTCTTCCCTCTTAATGTAGATTGCAATTTTTCACCTATTCCTTGGGACAGCAGTAAGTTGCTCATGCCCTGTGTCCTTTTTAGGAACATGGTTGATGAAAGGACTTAGCTGGGCCCACTTCATGACCTTAGTTCCTTTCCTAGTTACTGATAAGTTTCTGGTTACTGACAAATATTCTGTATCCATCCAGCAAAGTGGAAAGTTTCATCAGCTGAATGTGATCTTTTGCTTGCTTCCTTCAAGGCTGCATCCCCAAAGAATGCAAGCACAATTGAAGGGCCATTGATGTTTATTCCTTTACAGAACATGTCAAGAAGCGTAAGACAGGTGCCACAGTCTCCAGCATTACACCCCAAAATAGCTGACTGTTGACCAGGCATGGAAGAATAACCTACACAATGTTAATAAGAAATACCATTATTAGGGCATTATTAGGTTGATAAATCTGTCTACCTGTCTATCTATCTAATTCATCATATATATGTGAGGCTGTGCCACTCTAGAAATTATATTAAACCATAAGTTGTGACATCTGAAAAAGCAGCCAACAGCTGAGAGTGAATATCAATTGTCAGCTTGACCCAAATTTATACCAGCACTGGCCAAATGCAAATACACAAAGAAACAAGGAATCAGAATCACTGTACACACATCTGTAGCATTGCATTCCTTGAGGCAACATTAATTACATCGAACAATGGATTTTGCTGATGGTTATGTCTATTTTTTACTTTATTATAAAAATCCATTCTAAAGTACAGTTTCATAAACTGCTTAGAGAATGCCACCCAGAGGGACCTGGACAAGCTCAGGAAGGAGGCCCATGGAAATCTTTTGAGGTTTAACAAGACCAATTACAATGTGTTGCACCTAGCTCTGGGCAATCCTTGGTATCAGCACAGGCTGGGCATGAACAGACCCAGAGCAGCCCTGCCCATAAGGACTCGGGGGTGCTGTGGGTGAGAGGCTGGACATGTCCCAGCCATGGCACTCACAGCCCAGAGAGCCAAACGTGTCCTGGGCTGCATCCAGAGCCCCGTGGGCAGCAGGGGAGGGAGGGGATTCTGCCCCTCTGTTCTGCTCTGCTCTGGTGAGACCCACCTGGAGCTCTGCATCCAGAGCTGGGGTCCCAGCATAGGAAGGACAGAGACCTGTTGGAGCAAGTCCAGAGGAGGAGCACAAAGATGATCAGAGGGATGGAGCCTATAATGAAAGGCTGAGAGACGTGGGAGTGTTCAGCTGGAAAAGATTGAAGGTTTTAGGGTGATCTGATTGTAGTCTTCATGAGGGCAGCCTACAAGAAAGATGGAGAGAGGCTATTTACAGCAACACACAGTGACAATGCATGACAGGATGCACTGCCACAGGTTGCTCAGGGAAATTGTTGATGCCCCATTCCTGGAAGGGGTCAAGGCCAGCTTTTATGGAGTTCAGAACAACCTGGTCTAGTGGAAGGTGTCCCTGCCCCTGGCAGAGGGGTGATTTTAATGTCCTTTCCAATCAGGCCAATAAAAGATTCCGTGGCAAGTCACAATATGTAGTGATCGCCCTACAACTACAGTGCCAGAGAGTCACAACATTAACTATCTTTGCCACTGCATAGCTATATTATTTTATATCAGAGTGAAATAGGGCACCGGGAAAAACTTTAGATTTTAGTATCAGGAATGTTNCAAACGTGTCCTGGGCTGCATCCAGAGCCCCGTGGGCAGCAGGGGAGGGAGGGGATTCTGCCCCTCTGTTCTGCTCTGCTCTGGTGAGACCCACCTGGAGCTCTGCATCCAGAGCTGGGGTCCCAGCATAGGAAGGACAGAGACCTGTTGGAGCAAGTCCAGAGGAGGAGCACAAAGATGATCAGAGGGATGGAGCCTATAATGAAAGGCTGAGAGACGTGGGAGTGTTCAGCTGGAAAAGATTGAAGGTTTTAGGGTGATCTGATTGTAGTCTTCATGAGGGCAGCCTACAAGAAAGATGGAGAGAGGCTATTTACAGCAACACACAGTGACAATGCATGACAGGATGCACTGCCACAGGTTGCTCAGGGAAATTGTTGATGCCCCATTCCTGGAAGGGGTCAAGGCCAGCTTTTATGGAGTTCAGAACAACCTGGTCTAGTGGAAGGTGTCCCTGCCCCTGGCAGAGGGGTGATTTTAATGTCCTTTCCAATCAGGCCAATAAAAGATTCCGTGGCAAGTCACAATATGTAGTGATCGCCCTACAACTACAGTGCCAGAGAGTCACAACATTAACTATCTTTGCCACTGCATAGCTATATTATTTTATATCAGAGTGAAATAGGGCACCGGGAAAAACTTTAGATTTTAGTATCAGGAATGTTAACTTCATGAAGATCTTGAGATTGAAAAACTAACTAGGTGTCATTTTAAATTGCACATCCTTTAGATTTCCCCTAGCTGCTAGTGTCCTTTAGATTGTGATATACTTTCATGAAATATATTCCTGCTCATTCCTGCTCACCGTTCCTATCAACCCCTCCATCTACATACAAGAATGAGAAAAAGGGTTAGTATTTGAATGATAACATTTTTGAGAATTATATTTTTAATATAATCTTCTATATAATAAAATGCAATTTTTATAAGAAAGATCATTTACAGAAGATGCACATTCTGAGGAGATCCAAGGCCACATAAATTTGACTTCCTGTCTGGTTTTGGTATTTTTAAAAAATTTTATTTAATTTTTCATAGATTCCACTAGGTTATAAATTAACCCTGCAGGATAGTATTTTTTCATTTGGAGAAAAGTAGTTTAAAAGATAATTCAATAAAGTTCTCTGGAAGCATTTCTGAAAGCTAAATATTTGGAACTTTTTTTACCTTTAATAATGCTTTTTAATCTTCACCAAGCATTCTTTTTATACAAGAGTAAAGTAGAGTGTTCTGCTGTACTAAAACAACTGATCTGGGGAAAAAAATCCTGATTGTTGAAAATTTTTATGAATCCCTGTGGAGACACACTCAGTGGGTAAAATGATGTTTTCATTTGTATCTCTTTGCACACAGAACTGCCTCACTGAAAACTGCTTGATTCCTTACCCCGTAGTGGAAACAAGAGGCTTTGGGCAAAGGTTCTGCATCCAGTTTAAAGTATAAAATAGTAACATTTGCTGCTCAGTATTTATATTAACAAAACAAGGGCATGGATTATCTGAGAACAAATTCCTTTTACTTTTATGAACTAATATCAATAAGTGCAGCACTGAAGGAATTGATTCCTCCCACAATTGACTGCAATTTCAGGCTGTGCCATGGCCTGTTTCACCTTTGTTGCACAATATAAACTGACCCCAGCTGCATTTCTTCATTGCTATTGGATTTTCTGTCTCCATTCTTTTTGTCAGAGTTTCTCATGAGTCCATTTGGTCTTGAAGAAAGGTTTCTTTCTTTCTCCCAGTATTGTTTAGTGATGGAAGTGCTGTCTAAAATTTATTTTTTGCAGCCTACCTGTGTTTTTGTTAAATTTTTCCTCTCTCCTTTGCATCCTTTCCTCTCCAAGGCTCTGCCTGCCACTTTCTGGTCTCTTACCTTTGTTATGCTGGGCTTCCTGGTGGGTGGGGAGTACTCCTCCTTCAAGGGTTGGTAGAGTAAATTTTCAGAGGCTTGAAAAATCATATACATGTTCTGCTGCCACACTGCCCTTCAAAAGAGCTGGAGAATGATTCTGTGCTTTTCGAATGTGTATCAGCTGTGACCCAGTTTTTTACCCACATCTTGTCTGACAGTTTAATGATAAACCCTCTTGTGAAAGTTATGCAGATAACAACTATTACGAAAAGGAAGAAAAAGGAAGCTTCTCAAAGGAGTGTATCAAAACTCAAACTCTTAAAAACTGTATCCATTCATACTTGGGAGAGTATTAGATTTTTTTTTTTTTCGTTTAGCACAGGGTGAATTAGTAAATGAATATCTTGAAACTAATCCTAAAATAATGAATAATACTTGACAGCTGACCAATCTTGCATTTTGCCAAGTTTTGATATTTTCATGAGGAGTTCTAAGACTGAATATGGAATAACATTTGACAGTAAGTTTATTTGGAAACTGTCAGAACAGCGAAGTCACACAGTAGGTAACAAAAAGATTAAATTTCCCAGTGTCTGTGCAGCAAAAGCACATTTGTGATTTCTGTGATCCCTTTTTTTCTCCTTGTTCTTACTTCCCTGCTTTTATACACTTTACCCTGTAACATGACAAAATTATTGGGTTTTTTTCCTGCAAAGAAGATCTGAATATGCAGTAGTGCAGTATAACACTATCTAACAAATGTTATTTCAGATTACAGACTAACTACATAAATGTGATCTTACACAGGATTTCTGAACTAGGTGTTTCATGTCCACTTCTCAGGACACTTGGATCACAGCAAGAATATTGCCCTTTCAAAAACGTCTTTACTCAGCTGAGGTCTGGTCTTTCTTCAAACATCCCCTGTCATAGCAGTAATCACATGCTCAGATCTTTCCATGGGTTTGTGTGAATCATAGCTTAAAGCCCCTGCTGAAGAACTGGCTACTGCTGGTGGATGCATCTATTTTTTTCTGACCAGACAGTAATCCCATGGGCTTAAAAAATGCCAGGGAAAATATTTCAGAATTCAGGTGGAATAAGGATTACTTAGCTCCTCTGGAAAGTAGACCTGTAATAAGTCAAATGTTGGATAACTAAAAGTTACAGTACCAAACACAATGACTGTTTTTGAAAAGTTAACCTCTCCTGCCCCCATGCATAAATAAATTATCACTATGTTTAGTAGTAATAAACTGTGGGTGCTCTGACACCTTGGTCAAGTTAATGAAGAATGTTTTGATGGTATGAATAGGATAATAGAAGATATGAAAATAATTATTATCAACATTTTAGCTCTTATGACTAGCTATTTTTCTACTTTAATGGTCTGTGTCTTGTTTTCTCTGCTGTCTTCCAGAATTAGCTTATTTAAATGGTATTTCTCCTTCAGCCCCTTATCTTTATTCTTAGACTGTTGGAGTTTATAACATCAATTTAATCTCTCTCTCATGTTTTTCTCCTCTTATTTTAGTAGTAACAAATTTTCTTCAGGAACGAAGCTTTAATGTCTTTTAATGATGTGTCATTTACAGAAGAGTGCTCTGGTTGTAGCATATCCACTTCTGGTTTAATTAGACTGCTGCTCTTCTAGGTTCCTTTCATCTTTCAAAATATATGCTGCCATTTTCTATTTTCCCCTTGCACTTCTTCTATCTTGTTTCTAATTATCATGAGAGTTGAAGAGCTTGCCCACTTTTAATGTTCTTTGGCTTCACAGAGCCTGTATCATAGCTTGCAGATAACAGGTGCTGGCAACAAACAAACCTGCTCCGCGAGCTCAGATATTTGTTTTTCCACAGGAAAAAAAAAAAAGAAAAAAAAAGAGAGAATGAAAAGAAACATGCATCACAAAAAAAAGGAGAGGTACTTTACAATACAAGAGAGCGAGAAATATTGAAAGGATTAAATTATTTATTTACTAGTCCACTTATATATACACTAACATAAACTTTATCTTGTTTCTTTAACCCTGGAGGGTAGCCATGTGATGTAACGTTAATGAGTTTCTCCATGTTTTTGAATGTGCTTTGAACACAGCTAATTCCCCCAAGTCTCTGTTGATCGCAATCTTCATTTTCTGAAGACTATCCAGAGTCACACTTTACTCTCTCTTTCACGGTTAAGATGAAGCATCTGCTGCCAGCTTTCTTCATTACCATCATAAAGAGTGAGGGTTTAAAAGCTAGAAGGATGGTGAAAGAGTGTAGCATGTACTTGAAAGGTAAGTGTCCTGGAAAACTGGCAGCCTGTGTGTGTGGAGTTTTTACTTCCTCTGCCTTTTTTCCCACTTTCACAGAACTAGCATTGACAGTGGTCTTGTACAACTGATTAGGGCATGACAGATTGTTTGTTTTTTGCAACTGAGATCTTTTATTCAATCCTAATTTTGTTTTTCAAAAATAATGTTGTCAAAAGAAGATGAGACAAAATGGAGCTTTTTGTTCTGAGTCTTCCAAATTTCAGTCTTCTGTGACCTAGGTGAAAAATTAGACCATACACATTTCAAAGATTGTTATTACTGTGGAAAGCATTGATGGTTTCACTTCTTAAATGAGAGAGGATTGACTAAAGAAAGATTAATAACCTTTGAGTAGTGGAAAACATAAATCTATTTGTTTCATAACACTGTTATCAATGGCTCATATTCAGTTGTTGGCAATTTACTAGATTAAGATTTAACACTCAGAGAACCACATTATTTATTTTAAAATAATTGAAAAATAATTTGAAATTAATTTCTGTTTATTTTTTTAATCTTTATTATTGACAAAACTCTAAGTTACTGAATTAAATTTGGCAAATCTGGACAGCTGTGTAATCTTTGGTCAGTGAATCCAAACTGTCCAGTTAAAGTCAGAGTTTTACTGCTTTTTGCACAAAGATGCAGTAGGTGATCATTTAGGAATAAACAATCTCTAGGGGGAGAAAATAAAGACAGAAAGGTGGAAGCAGTCAGTGTTCATATGCCTGCTAACACGGTTTACCTTGCAAGGTTCAGTATAGTGTTTTCTCGATTTTTCCATTTCAGCAAAACTTCAAGTATCATCAGAGTAGCAGATGAAAAGGACCTAACAGGAAGCTGAATGACCTGTAAAGTATTTTTAATGTGAAATAGTTTTGGGAACTATTTATCCAGAAACAGAGACAAGAAAAAGGAGTGTCACATAGTCTCATTGCCACATAATCCCTTCTTCAACCATTCTGGAGTCAGTAGAAAATTGAAAATTTTGGTGAGAAATAAAATGTTCCATTATGTCAATGTATTTCAACTAAGCTAATTTGGACAGGTAGAACCTGCTTTTTACAGGTTCATTGAAGAATGTTTGGAAAATCAGGAACATTTCAGAAATTTACACAAATTGTATTGCATTTTATCACTCTTTATATAACAAGTTAAATCCTGTTGGAGTTACAAAAAAACCCCCCCAAAACCAAACCAGAATAATTTTACTAATCTAATATGATGAAATTGTATATTGAAGTTACACAATATAGGTGTCTGTCAAAGCTTTGGAAAAAAAAGATAGAGACATATTAGAAATTTAAACAAAGTACTGATGAAGAGGAGACAAATTGAATGAATTATTTTCTGGTATTTTTTAATAAAGCATTTCTTATTAGTTTGATCTTATTTAAATCTTATTTCCTGCATAATCTTAATAATTTTTCTACTCAAACCACTGTTATTTAGGTTCATATACCTAAATAACAGTGCATGAAAAATGGTAGTAAATTTATTTTAGGGATTAGGTTCCTTCCTTCTAATTAGGCCATCCAAAACACCTGGTAAGTTCTACTTGTCTAATTGGTATTTTTTTGCCTTGCTATCGAGACAACGTGTCAATGTTTGAATCAAAAGCCAGTTTCCTGTGGGTCAGTATTTACTTCTGGAATTGTGAACCCTCATGCAGAAAAATAAATTAAACTTGCTGCTACCTGAGGTGAGCAATTAAACCTCTGTCTCATGCTAGGCACTGCTATGGCCATGGCTGAAGTGAATTTTTACATTCTACTCTGTATTCTGAACACAGCTCTCAGATGAACGCCTGTGAAACAGAGAGGATTGGTCATCTTGGTATCCTACTGGGACTTGAGGTATTTAATTCTGCTAATCACAGAGACATATCATTCTAGCAGGGCTGTAGCCTTCCAAAGACTAGAAGTGCTGAAATTGTAGGTCTGTGCTCAGGATTCCATCACCTCCAGACTTTATTTGCTTTTAGGAGTAGGTGGCAACTCAGGGATTTTAAATTTATGCCATTTAATTAGAGTTCTATTTAGTTATTTAAGGATGATTTAGTTAATAGTGCTAATGAAAGGAGAAAGGATGCAGGGAGAGGAAATGATGGATTACAAGGTTTGTAAAAGAAAAGCTTAAATGTATTTCTAAGTATCACAATGTGACTATCCCTAAGGAAGAAATGCTGACATAAAATGCATACATCAAAGGACTCTGTATATGCTAGAATTCATTTCCCTTCTCAAAAATGTCACTGGAATGTGAACCACTGTTTTCTTCCCACTCTTCCTTTCCCCAGTTTGTCTGTCACTTCCTTCTACCTTCACAACTACCTTTACCCTTCCTTTTTCTGTCCATCCTGTTGTTTATGTTTCATTTAAAATTCTGTGCCTGGAAAATGAAGGCCAGGGGTCTTGCTTGTAGGAGTGTGGTATTCTGAAAAGGATATTATTACTGTAGCAGTGAGAACCATGGCAGTGCTTGCCTCATGTGCCTGATAAGTGAGTTGTTTACAACCCACAGATCTGATTGGAATTAACAGAAGAAGTGAAATAGCTCACCTTGAGTTAAGAATGGATTTAATTTCTTTCTATCTAAATCTTTACAAAATGCAAAATGATAGGCAGGCTTACAGTACTGTGCTTTAATCCACTGATCTCTTTTTAGAGTTTGTGAAATGAAAACTAGTGCAAGCACAGAAAAGTACCAAGAGAAATAGGTTATTATTTCATTAATAACCTGAAAGTTTCACTGATGTCTGCTTTCTGGGAAATTTGGAAGAGTAACCTCAAGGACACAAAAATAATAAAATTCCCAGTAAGCAAACAACACACAGCACTAATGATCAAATTTCTAATGTAGCAGGGAAAAAAAAAATCTAAAAATATTATCTTTCAAAACTTTTGTATGGGACATAGTAATTTAATCTCAGAATTTGCAACCAGGAGCATTTTAGGATCCATCTCTTGAATATTAAGGGATTATCATCTGCAAATATTTTTGATTGGGAGCAGTAAATATCTGAAGTATTGCAACAAGCCACCAGGGACTAAATTGTTTCTAGACAAAAACTCAGCCCTTCTTACACTGTGGTCACAGCTATTCCTATGCCTTTTTGGGAGAACAGCTCAGAGCTTCTTTGCTCAGCCAGTGAAAGAGACAAACCAAACTTTCTATGCACTTGATGACTGTAGGCAAGGTTGGGCAATCACCAAAGTCTTGGTGAAGGAGTAAGCTACAGGGTTTAGTTCTTATTGATTGTATTGAGTAAAGTTATCATACAGGATGATGATAATTTCTTGAACTATATATGAGCCTTCCACTGACCAATAAAGCCTATTTTTATACTACTGAGTTGGAAATACCTCATTTTGTAGCAAAGTGCAAGTCACCCACTGCCTACTCTTCCCTGAAAAATAATGGCTGAAAAAACTGTTCCCTTGAATGAGAAACTGCCAACTATATTTCATCTAATGAAACCCTACACATTAAATGACTATGAACAGGGGCAGGTGCAGCCTGCCTGGCCCAGTCCAGTAGCATGCATTTCAGCTGCACTGCAGCAGAAGACAAGGCATCAACCCGCAGCAGCAAGAGGGCTGCAATTCTATGCTATGGGTGAAAGGCAGTCCTGTGTGTGGCATGTGAACATCCAGTCAAAGAACTCCCTGGTTATTGCAGAGATTTAGACTAGATAGCCATTTCAAGTCAAATTTTTCTAGAATTCTGTCATTCTATGACAGGTTCTTCAGCTGCAATATGTGCATGGTACAGTCAGACAAAAGGCTGATGTGAAATAGAAAGGTCTTGTGCTGTGGTTTGCTTTTGCAAAATGCAGAATGATATGAACACTGTGGCATTGTGAATACATTCCCAGGATATGGTGAAATGAGAAGGTTGATCCACACATCTAAATCAAGTTCTACTTGCCTGTAAAGTTTGCTGTATTAGCTCTGCTGAAGTGCATGCTTCTTTACTTTGTAATCACAATACTGCTAAATTACAAACAACATAATTTCATGGTAATTGTGATACACCATTGCAATGTAACTATTAGAGAACAATGAGTTTGAGGATTATCTCTACCAAACAAAACTCTCTCTGGATTTTTGACTTATGACAAATCAATAACATTCACTTGACAAAATATAAACAACCTGTGAAGAGTTGATTCACTAGAATGGAATGGGAATCAGAAATTCGATCAAGTTTATTAGCACAGCAGGAAACAAGCAAAAAATTCTTCATAAACAAAAAGAACAATTAAATCCAGCACCTAAGTGATTCAGTTGGACAATCGTAATTGCAATACATTAGTCTTAATTTTGGTTTCTGACTCTGTTGTCCTACTGAGATCCTTCAAACAGTCAAGAATTCCATAGTGATAAAATAAATTAAAAATACCCCAGCTACACAGAGGCCACTCTTGACATAAACTGTTAATAATGAAAATATGGATCAACAAAGGAAACACACTGATGTAGTATGTCTGAAAGCTTATTGATTCTCCAGTACATTAGTTCTTTTCACCAAAGAGTTATTGTCAAAGAATGAGTCAGAGGACAAAATATAAGATTCATTTTTCACTGTTCTCATTTATAAGACTTTTTAAAAGTGATTAATGTATTTTTGATTTATTGTATTTTAATTTAACACACTTAAGTCCAAAGCATGGCATCTGTCTCAGAGGATGTTACATATCAACAGATCATAGTGTTATTGGGTAAAGAAAATTCAGCAGAATATTTATATACTGAAATAACTACATCTAAAAATACATATACAAGTGCATAAAAGACAGGAGGTCTATGAAAACATGTAATTGTAAATAACAGTTGAGCTAATACAGTTAAAGAAGGCTCTTTCAGAAAGTAGACAATGAAAGACTTGTCTAGAAAAGGAAGTAGCAGATACAGCTACAAATTTTCATAAGAGAAAAACACAGAAGCTGTTTATGTCTGCTGAGTTTATATGTTTTTCAATTTAGTTGTTGTTCTTCATTATTAAACCCACTTAATTCTGTTTGTGTGAAGCAGCTGTTAACTGCCCTTTCCAAAGATTTAGGGAAAGTTGCTAAAATTCATACCTTCATTGTCATTTCATACTGGAGAAATTCCTATGTTGAACTGGGCTTAGGAATTCTATTGAATAGAAACAACGTGAATGAAGAAAAAAAAAAAGTTAGCTTAATAAAAGTGTAAATGCAAAAAATGTATGTCAATAACTACCCCGACCACTCAAGAGTTCTCCTCAAAATCTTAGTTTATTCCAGAGATCCATCATGGTCATCAGCACTGACTGAAGATACTTCTTCCTCTATTGATTTTTGTGATAATAGCTCTCCAATAAGTCTCAGAAAGCTGAAGTGGAAAGACCCTCTAATATGTCTGTCATACATTGAATTATCTGGATGTTTGCTGAAGGATCACAGAGCTCTGATTTTTAAATTCTTTATATAACTTGTAGTCTCATTTAAGGCTCAAAAGGAAAAAAAACCCCAACCATTAAAACCAGGAAACACCACTGAAAAAATCATAAAAATATTTTGGTTTTTCTGTGTTTGTGAGACAGAAAAAAAAATTATCTTTCCTTCTTCATTTCCATTTGAAATGCAGTTGACTGAAAGGCCGTTATATTACACCTAGGGCTGCTCATGCTGGAGAGATTTTTTCCCTGATCACAGAATCACAGAATCACTAGGTTGGAAGAGACCTTCAAGGTCATCAAGTCCAACCCAGTCCTAACACCTCGACTAAACTATGGCACTGAGTGCCACATCCAGTCTTTTTTAAAACACACCCAGAGATGGTGACTCCCCGGGCAGACCATTCCAGTACTTCCTGCTTGGGCACGGTCCAGACACACCATCTCCAGTCTATAATGTTGCAGGGGGTTATTGTGGCCAAAATGCAGGACTCAGCACTTGGACTCATTAAACTTCATCCTATTGGACTCTGCCCATCCATCCAATTGTTTCAGGTCCCTCTGCAGAGCCCCCCTACCTTCCAACAGATCCACACATCTCCCAGCTTAGTGTCCTCTGCAAATTTACTAATGAAACCCTCAATATCCTCATCCATGTCATCAATAAAAATATTGAACAGAGCTGGCCCCAGCACAGATCCTGATGGACACCACTGGTGACTGTCCCCAGCTGGATGCAGCACCGTTCACCAGCACTCTCTGGGCCCGGCCATGCAGCCAGTTCCTGACCCAGCACAGAGTGCTCCTGTCCAAGCCATGGGCTGCCAGCTTATCCAGGAGTGTGCTGGGCGAGACAGTGTCAAAGGCCTTGCTGAAGTCCAAATAGACAACATCCACAGCCTTCCTGCATCCACCAGGCGAGTCACCTGGTCATAAAAGGAGATCAGTTTGGTCAAACACGACCTACTCCTCCTAAACCCATAATGGCTGGGTCTGAAACCCTGGCCATCCTGTAGGTGCTGTGTGATGACATTCAGTATAAACTGCTCCATTACCTTACTGGGTACTGAGGTCAGGCTGAGTGGCCTGTAATTACCAGGATCCTCCTTCCCACCCTTTTTATGGATGAGTGTCACATTGGCCAGCTTCCAGTCATCTGGAACCTCACCAGTGAGCCAGGACTGTTGGTAAATGATGGGGAGTGACTTCAAAAGCTCATCTGCCAGCTACCTTATCATCCTGGGATGGATCCTATCTGGGCCTCTAGATTCATGGACATCCAAGTGTCCCAGCAGTTCTCTGACTGCCTCCTCCTGCATCACAGGGGGCCCATTCTGCTCCCAGACACCTTCTACCAACCCAGGAGGACAGCTGTCCTGAGGACAAGCCATCTTCCCACTAAAGACTGAAACAAAGGAGGTGTTAAGCACTTCGATCTTCTTATCTGCAGTTACCAAGTTCCTTCCTTCATCCAATAGAGAAGAAAGGTTGGTCTTACCCTCCCTTTTACCATTAATATATTTGTAAAAACATTTTTTGTTATCCTTTACAAAAGTTGCCAAATTAAGTTCAAACTGAGCTTTATCCTCCCTGATTTTTTTCCTACATGCCCTAGCAGCCCCCTTAAAAACTTCCTGAGAAACCTGATCCTCCTTCCAAAGATGATACATTCTCTTTTTATTTCTAAGTTCCTTCAAAACCTTGCTGTCTGTCCAGGCTGGACATTTGCCTTATCGATGTAAAGATCTCTGTTTCGAAGCACGGCCACTTTCCATGGTAGACCATGCAATTAATGAACATTTCTAGATTTTTTTTTTTTAAATACCAAAGCTGTGTTATTCCAATGTTCTAACTGAGCAGAATGGTGGCACAAAGGCTTTGTTTTCACTGTTGGTTCTGCTGCTCCTATGGTTTTCCATTGCTGGAAGATGGAAGCTTTGCTCCAGCCTCCACACGCTGCTCCTCAGCTCAGGCCCCAGGCCCCATCGAGTGGTGTGTGTCTGTGAGCTGACTGCCCTCAGCTGCTTCTCAGGGTAAGTGGTCAGACCCAAGGGAAGGAATTGGACTTGTTACTTCAGAGAGATGATGGTAGGTTTTTTCAACCTCCCTTGACAGCCTAGAGTCCCCTGAAATGGAAAATGAAAATGTTTCCCTAGGTTAGGTGCCACCTTCTGTGCTACTGACCCACTTAGAAAGAGAAGTCAGAGACTTTCCCCACTTCTGTGACCAAGGTTGAGATTTAATGAAAGAATGCATAGAGACTCCTGAGGCAAAGTTCTTTATGTGGCTTTTTCAGACCTGATGCACAACACTGTCAGGTGCTGGCATTTCCTAAGACTCCTCCTGTAAGCCTTTCTTTTTCCTTTGTTTTCCTTATCAGAAAAGACCTACTCAGCCTTTTAACCTGTTGAACTTTGCAGTCCTCAACCAGCTAGCTGTTCTGCTGTAAGGATACATGAAAAGAAGAGTTGTTCACAGTCTCTGACAGTCTGCCTTAGGGCACAGCCTCAAGGTTATATAGAAGTAAGTGTTGGTTCTATAAAGTCTATATAATAATAATAAAATATACAGTTATGGTGTACATTGACTGACTTGGCCTGGAGAAATCTGTAAAGGAGTTGCTAATGCTAAAGGCTTTGGTACCCAGATTCTTGGGAGAATCTGGTGTTTCTGTCAATGAAAGAGACCTGCTCAATTAATATAAAAGGGGAAATTTGATCAGAAAAAAGGACAAAATAAGAACATTGCAATTTCAATTGTAAGAATTTAAAAAAATATATTTTCATCAAAACCATCAATATTGTGCTATTAACTTGTGGTGTTTGTTTTTCTAACCTTTATATTACAATAGTAATTTCAATATATTGAATTTAATATCAAGTCAGAGTTTAATTGAAATATAAAATTTGAATAGTCTCATAGGATATTGTAAGGGCTGATAAATTTTCTTTTAAGTGAGAATTTTAAACAATTACAATTTAAACTGATAAAAATGTGTACTGAAATTGCTGCAGTCAAGAGGAATCAAAAGGAACTTAACCCCTATGGACTTGAAATTAGAGACGATTAATCAAGCAAAATGTATGGCTATCTACCTTAAAGCATGCAAGGCACTGTAAGATTGGTACTCTTCCCTAAAACAGCACAATCTTCTTGACATTCTTTACAACAATTTGCTTGCATTTCATTCATAACCCACATTTCTCTTCTCATTGCAAGGACTGTGATTTTGTTTTCTGAAGTCCATTTTCCTGAAGTCCAGTGCCTCACTCTCTGCTGCTAGGACTAATGGTTAATTACAGACAGAAGTTTTGGTTCAACCTTTAATGATAGGTCGTTTCTGTCATAACCTTGACTGCAGAGTTAAAGAGAAGGTGAAAAATATGCAGATTTTTTTAGCCTCAGCCTCTAAATAGAGGAGTTCTAGACTGCTTTTAGTGGTCTTTTTGGTAGCAGTTGTTGACTGTTTCTTGAATTTCGTGATAAATTTCCTACAACTAATCCATCTCAAATTGTCCCAATTTACCAGTTATCAGTGCAGAATTAAAGTTAATGAGTTTAATAAGTTAATGATAACTTGGTTTTCAATTCATACAGTTTTAATCTCATGTTTAGATGTTACAGCTTTCCTGTGGCTCTTCACAGATTTTTTGCACATTTTATGAGGGAGTAATTGCAACTCTCTTAATGGGAACTATGACTCCTAATCCTAATGACTCTTAATTGATACCTGATTTTTACATAGGAGAGAACACCTCATAGGCCACTGCAATTTTGCTCATCTTTTGATGGTCTACCAAGCAGTACAGGATTTATGTACTAACTAACAACAAAAAATGTTCTTAGCTGAAGAACCTGAGAAAGTGTGGGCAGAAATGAACTGTCTATGAGGTGTAATGAAAATGATCACACAAAATCAAACCAGTCTTTATTAGAGGAAATCTGTCTCAGATACTCAGATGAGTGCTATGTACATAAATCACCTCTTTTAAATGTAGCTGTCAGAAAAGTATACGAAAAAAAATGAGTAAGATAAAACACACCTACCAAAGTCATAAAATGTTTCAGTTTCTCTGATGGTCCTAAGGGAAAATGGTGTTCAGCTACTTACACCTTTTTGACAGCTTTGAGCCTCACAAAGATTGCAGAAAATTGGATAACAATTTTTTTTTACCTAGTTACCCTTATTCTTTAATATGGATGTGATAAACATAATTTTAGTTATTGGATGAAATTATAGAGATGTCTACATTGAGAATTGGCATTATTGATCAAATTATGTGTTCATTTTATGCTGGTGTCACAATAACCTGGTTTGGATGGTTCACTTCTAATGTCCTGAACCAGACTCATCAATCAGTGAGAGTCTTCAATTAGAGGAAATATAGTTCCTTGCTATGTCCTCACAGATACTGTGAATTAATCAAGGAATCTCCAGCCCAGCTCAGCAAGCACCACTCTTCTGATACCAGCACCCATCTGTTTGTATTGCTAGGTCATACCAAACCATGATAATGGATCTTCTGGATGTTCACCAGAGCCTGTGTCTAGAGGCAGATATTAAGGTATATGTGGTAGTAGGATCTATCACATGACTTATCAGAGCTCCATGGGCAAAAAGAAAGGGCTGAGCCATCATAAATGATCAGAAATGGTGCCAGTGTTTTAATATATTCATATAGGAGTTAGCATTCTATAATCTCCCACACATATCTGATATTATTATCTAATATTTATAAATGTCTTTGGTTTGCCTGAAATATTTTCAGTGATGCTGGAAAATCTGATAGCCCTACCCTTAGTGTGGAATGCTCGGAAATTCAGCAGTACCATCATCACATTGATCACTGTAAAGGTTGCATGGATCCCAGAAAGGATATTATTATTCCTCCATTTTGCTTCTGAGAGATGCCATCACTTAACCCCCGAACAATGTCTTGGTTTTATTTATATGAGAAGGAAAGGCTAATCTGAATTCTGAAGTACCGTGAGCAGCTTGCAAATATTATTGCTTGGTTGGGTTTTTTTTTTACATATGCTGTAGATAATAGGTACTTCAGATTTACTAAAGTGCATGATTGTTTTTGAAACTGTGCATTTCTTCATAATAATGCATTGTAAATAAGTTGTTGTACTGTAAAACATTGCCACTCTTTCACAAGCCTCTAAAGTTCTTAAAAGCACTCACTTTTATTTGGCTTTTAAAAACTAGCTATTAATATTTACATTTGTGACTGTGCACAAATACATAAAATCATCATAAAAGCCAGAGGTTTAAGTGCCTGCCCTTCCATTCACCAGGTCAGAAAGAACTTTTAGATCTGTCTCAAAGGATTTCTTGCTATTACAAATATGAAACTAGGATGTTAAAATGAAAAAGAAGCAAATTTAATAATAATAATAAAAAATACTTGCAAGGGACAAAGCTCAGCTTGATGGCTTCAGAGAGTGAAAGGAGATTATGTTAAAGCATAAATGGAGTTTTAACATTTTTAAATCCAGAAGGTCTAATCTAATCTAATCCTTTTCAATCCAATTTTTTAAATGCAGCCTGGACATCAGATTAAAGCTTGCACTTTTTTAGGCCATTGCAAACAAAATCAGCATCTGTGCTGCCTTTCTAATATTCAGCATTTCAAAGGGGCTTTTAAATGAATCAAAAGAACAATTATAAAATATAATCAAAGGAAGACCTATAAATTTAAAGTGAAACAAATTAAAATTTCCTTTCATAACTTGGGCTTTTCTGGTAAATGAAATAACTATTAAAAATATAGAAATGAAAAACCTATTCCTCAGGTCATAAAATAATATAAAGGCAATGGCTTTAAGTAAGAGGGGTGGGTTTTTTTGTGAAATATTTTCTTTTGTTGTTTTGTAAGTAGTTTAGTGTCAGTAACACCATAAAATCAACAATGTGAATTTTGTCTGCTGAGTTGTTTAGAGTGGTGCTAATGTAATATACCAATCAGATAGAAAGCCTTGCTTTCTTTCCATTGTTTTTCTAGTTTTCTTTTCAATTTTTTTTAAATTTTAATTTTTTTTGGTGCTGTTGCATTTTGAATTTTTAGAGAATATAAATTATTTGTAAATTTCAAAGTGATGTACTCTAGATTACCATGGCATTATAAATGTCACATACAGCAGATATCTGCCTGTACCAAGACTTCCAAGATCTCCTGTGTCAGTCAAATGATAAACTACTTATTGATGGTGAAGCAAATCTGCCTTGTTATCTTTCTTTTAAGACCCTTGTTTCTCCCAGGGGACCCAAAATATATTATTCTATGAGATGCTTTCAGTCAGATTAGCAAGTTCTTAACCATTGGGATGAAATAGTTAAAACTGTAGGAAGATGACCACCATCTATGTGTATTAGAATATAATTCTCAAGACATTTGGGCCTGGCTCTGCTCTTGGTAAAGTTGATGACAAAGCCACAGTGGGATTCTCTCCAGCAGAAAGCAATTTAATTTAGCAGTGAAAAATTTGAAAATACAACCCACAAATGCTAGAGTATTGTTTTGAGATTTGTGGACCCCCTTAAAAATTTGTAGTTGCAGGACATATTTCTTTAGCAATATGATGCATGTTAATGTGATTTTGTTTTTCATATACATCTTAACAGGTCTTCAAGAGCTAATCTTGGGGCTCCTTCTGCAGTTCACTAGTCTAAACTGGACCCTATGACAAAATTTTTAATTTATTGAAAATACCTCAGAATAGTTTTGTTTAAGGTGGTGAGCTGTGGTGGACAGAGAAATGAAAATTATTTATATTCTTCTGGATTAGTAGTTATTCAAAGAGAAGGAGCGTATATTTCGATCTGAGTGGTCTGAACATACACAGAATAGCCCTAAGCCTTAATGTTCTTGCCAGAAATAAAAACAAATAAAAAACTCCCAACCAACCAACCAACAAAAAAATCCCCAAAACAAACAAACAAACAAAACCACAAAACACCCCTTACCAACTAATCAACCAAAAAACCCCCCAACCAAACCCCAAAAAGCCAAAACCAACAACAACAACAAACCAAAAACCCCTCCCAAAACCAAACAAAAAACCAAATCAAAAAGAACAGTCTAGTGTTTTCTTTCATAAAGAGAACTATTTTTTACAGCTCAAAATAGCAGGTGGGACTAAAGAACCCTTTTCATGTAAAAATTTAAGATAATGACAAATAATTAAAATACACTGGCAGGCACTGCAAACTCTGGGCTGTAAATCAGACTGAAATGAACCTTCAGTGTCTAATTCTGAAGGAAATTCAAAACTGATGGATACCCAAAAGACTGGCAAATTCAAGATCCATTTCTCATTTTTGCCATTTGTATAACACCCAGTTTTCTGTAACGCATCAGTTTTGGGGTGAAATAAACAGTACACAAGACAAAACAGGTGCTGTGCAATGTTTAAAAGTGCATATGCAGGAAAAATCAGGGTTCAGCATGTTCTTTTGGAGGTAATGTTTTCATGTATATCCCAAGTGACACCAAGGAGAGGGAAGAGAGGCTGGGGAAGTATGTAAAAGTGACTCTGAAATAAATGGTATCTAAATCTTAAGCAAAATCATACTCTTATAAGTATTTTGGCTAATAGACTTTTACGGTCTAATCTCTTTTTATTTTTTCTGACTCCTCCTCCTTTCCATATGCTTTCCATAAACTTTCCAGTTATTCTGAGACAAAGTTAAGACACACACAAAGCAACAGCTCACTGCTGGTAAGTGTAGCAACAATGCTGGACTGCCAGAGTGAAGTGAGGGAACTCAGAAGCCTTCCCATATCTCACTGCAAATGTATTCAGGTTGCCCATTGGAATGAATGTTTGTGCACCACAACCTGGTGGAAAAAGACTTGAGGAAACAAGGAAACAGAGACTTTAATGCATTTGTATTGGCTCTCTAACTCGGGAACTCAAAAGACCAAGAGTTTGGATTGCATGTGGGTACAAAATCCCATACAATTGCTTAGACAATGTGTTTCAAAAAGGAGCATGCACTGATGCTGTCATACTGCTAACTGCTATTACTCTCAAAGCATCTGAAAAGTGAGCTAAAATGTGGACTTGCCTGTTTCCCTTTATGTACTGTAGCCTTTTACTAGTACGGTGTTAAAAAAATAACAACACACACTAAAATATTTTAGTTCATACGTGGGAAAACACACTGGTCAGGTTTTGTTTAAAAAAAGAGAGAATGTATCCAAAAGATGCAGTCATGTAGATCATACATCAAAAACTATGAAAACTATCTAAACAAAGTTCATTTACTATGTGGAGGAATATCTAACATTGGTGTAGTAACAGCACGTGTATTCAAAGCCCCTCGTAGAACAGTCAAGATCTGAAAGGATCTGCACATTTCTGTCAGGTAGAATAACAAAGACCATTTTTTCATGTGTTCTAAAATACATTATAAGGAGTCATAGAAGCCACTGAGTTAGGGAATGTAAACTCTCATAGTCAATACCTTGCTTATATTTGCACTTTCCTAATTTCGTGTGAATAAATGTCTACACAGAATATTGGGCAATGAAGAATCCAGATAGGAATTTTACATAATAATTCTTTCTTTGTAAGTTGGCCTTTTCACTCTACACCATGCTATCAACCTGGGAAAATAAATAGATTCCTATTTATTTGAAATAAGCATGAGATATTCAGCCCAAGTCTTCCCCTAACCAGTGAACATTTTATCTGTTGTACTTCTGGACTCACAAGGTCTTACGTGTACAATGGCTGGGATCTGTCTAGGTATTTATTCATTTGTTTAAAAAACATCTTTCATCTATTCCAAGTTACTGACATTGGAATAGGACAGTTACAGGCTTGATTTTGTATTTGTCCATTCCTTTCAGGGGCAGCACATGATCCCTCCAGCTGCCTTGCCCTTACTGCACACACTATCTAACTAACAATGCCTGCTTTTCAGGCTGTGGGGGCTGGGGTGTAATCAGAACTGCAAACCAAGTTTTTGCGTTAAAATGGGATATTAAAACTTCATATTAAAGCCTAAGAAAAGGTCTGAAATATCCCTCATCACTTCTGCTTTTGCATATTAGTGTAGTCAAGCCCATAATATAACCCATAGCAATTAAATAATGAAAGGCAAGCTCTGATGGTTGCAGAGAGAAAGTTTTTATAATACAACACAGTGATAGATTTCTTCCCCCTGCTTCTGACTTTCTGTTGACATTGGTGTTTCTTATCTTTTCCAGAGTCCCACACATATTGATTACCTCTCAAGCTGATGCCCTCTGTTCTCCCTTGACTAGCTGCTTTATCTTGCACTGTAACACTTGTACATTTTTAGTTACTTCTATTCATACACATGGGCCAAATTTATCCTTGGTTTTCTGCCAGGGAGTTACATCAAGTATAAATTTGACCCTCTCAGTCTTTCTTATGGCTTCTGAAATCAGGTTTCCAAACAGATGAAGACTGTGTACTCATAATGAAATATTTATAGTGTAAGACTCTGCATGCAGAGAGAAACACAAGGTGTCCAATCAAAATCGGAGCTTCTTCAGAGGCACAATCACATGATTTTAAGTCTCTGACAGACTTTCTGTTCTCCACTTGTTGCCAGTGGTTTCTGCAGTTGCCTGATTAGCACATAGATTTTGCTGGGTACTCTCTGCTGTATTCTGCATGTACCTTCAAGACTGATTTGAAGCCTTCTTTGTGATCCTGTTATCTTGAGCTGTCGGTGTGTCACTGAATCCTCCAGCATAAGTCTGAGGAGGACAGTGTCCCCAGGGAAAAGCTGAGGACTGTGCCAGGTTCCAGCGACACTTCAGCAGTGCCCTGCTTCTCCTGGGAGTGATATGGAAACCTCTATGACAGCTTTATGCTTGAGCTTTATGAGAGCCTCCTGTGACTCTGCAGGAAATGTCACATCCAAGGAATGCACAGCGCTTGGGTCATAATGTAGCATAAATCCTGGAATATAATTTTATTTTTAAGTACAATTCTACTTTTAAATCCAGAAAATGCAACAGAAGCAACATAGTTTACTCACTTTCACTCTCGGAGTATTGAAAAATGCTATTCAATTTGAAAGCATCTGAAACACACAGTAACAATTTTTAAATGAGATATACTGGTTGATATATGCTATATATGGCTTTGTATTTAATGCTTCACTCATTGTCCTTGAACTTTTTCTGTCTTTTGGTAACAGTTCTGGCAAAAATGGATGGAATTAGAGTGAATTTTTTTCTGTCACATGTAATCCTCTGCACATTTTTGCATATGGATTTTATTTTCAGATTATATCAAGGTTCTGAATTCAAATTATTAGAGAGGGAAAGAAATAATAAAAAATTCATATCGGTTCAACAATAAACTAGCAAATTGTAAATGAATTCAGTTTTTTCATTTCTGAGTAGGATAGAAAGGTATTAACTTTTAAAAATACTAATATAAACACAGTAGGTTGTAAAAATTTAAGTATTACTTCTATTTAATTTACTTGAACAACATAACATTAAGGACAGCTTACTAAGGAAATTTTTTTAAAGGTGAGGTACCTTTCACATCTTACTGTGATGATGTTCACTGTGATATAATTACCCATTTTAATATTCTTTTTCCTGAAGTAAACAATATAAACAAATTTACAGTGATTACAAATATCACACATTTTTAATATGGCTTTTTTATCTGGTTTTGCTTATAAATTCAACCATTTAATGTGAAGTTGGAGAATTATATTTTTACAGGAATGAAAAAATTGACTTTAAGAAATTTCCATAAATTTCGGTACAACTACTGAAAAATATATCTTCTCTGACAAACAGAGAGAACAGGCAGGATATTGAAGGCACCTTTTAAAAGTATCTCTGATCACTTCATTCAATAATATCATGAAGAGTTTGTGCATTCACTGTGCAAAAACCCACTGGGGATGATTCCTTACTTTCTTGGGAGATTTATTCTAGCAGCATAAAACACTCCACTGGCAGAAGTTTTTACTCATATTTATCTTGCATTTCCCCCTTTATAAGCATTATTTTATTACACCACTGTCTAACTGATTTATTGTATTATATGTTTTAAATTATACTTCTAGCCTCTTTTATCAATTGCTGTGAGAATCTGACTTTTATAGTATTTGTGAAATCTCTTCCTTCCTAGTTCCTCCCTAATGTGGGAACTAACAGTGATCAAAAAATCTAGATTAGAAACAGAGTTTATTGGTAAGACTACAATCGGATATACAGTTTAATAAATTATATATTTCTATATGTGTATTACAATCCTTCTGTGTTGAATGTAACCTGCAAAGAGGGAAGGCATTTTGGAGACAAAAAATAGAAAATTAATGGGTTTAGTTTTCCATATTCAAGTGAAATTCAGCTGTTATTTTCCAGACAAATGTATTTTTCATTAAAGTTTTTAATATCTATGAGGATATTAAATAAATATATCACTAACTATGATAAACACAAGATTTGAAACCTTGACTAGTTTAGAGGTTTCTTTCTTTTCCTGGCAGAAGTTCAGAAATATGACATTTTTATTATACTGTTCTTGTTGACAGATGAGGTTCTCAGAAGTCTTGTCAGTAAGTACTTGGTGTCCATACCATGCTTCACAGAAAAGGCCTGTTCAGCTGTCCTATTTTTAGTGAGGAGCACAGGGATGCAGACTCTCACCTGTGACCTGGAAACTCCTCTGATGAGTTTTCCACTTATTGTACTTATTCTTCCTTCCTTCCTTCCTTCCTTACTTGTTGTACTTATTCTCCATCATTATAGAGACGAATGATGGCATTTTTAGAATAAAAAACACATACAGAAACAAAATCATCACTAATAGAGCACTGATCTGGAGGATAGAGCTCTGACAAAGTGGTTTTACTGTGCAGATGTCCTTCCTGGGATCTCCTGTGGCTGATCACCAGAGAATAGATTGCTGTGACTGGAGGCTTGTCTTGCTGTTGCTTGTCCTTTCCTTTCCAAACTCATAAAGTGTTCTGAAGCTGAGTCATCTTTTTAAAGATTAAAAAAGTTATATTTTACAAACTTTCTCCTGCTACAGAAGCCAAACTTTGCAATTTCAAATGACGCACATAATCTCCAGTTTAATATGTGAGGTAGTTTGGGTCTACATCTGGCAGTCAAGGAGATCTACACCTATTCTCTGTCATCCCCTCAGCTGCTTTAAAGTTCTAGTGTGAATATAGAATTCCACGTGTATATTGTGGATGTTAACTAAACTTGGAGTCAAGCAGGCAATCTATGCAATGACCTGGACCTCAGCAAATAATAAAAAACTACTAAATTAGGCATCTTTCCCTCACCAGATATGTATCCTATTTCAATATATCTCACAGAACTTAGATCCTTGCCTTGCAGTCACAAGCTGAAAGTTAAAGCAGCAGAACAGTGTGAACATTGATGGTGTTAATATGAGAAGTACTGGAAGGTTGTCTGCCAGCCATTCAAATGTTTTTTTGTTTTATTCTTTACAACACACACCAGTTTGACAGTGTTCTTTTGACTCATGCATGAAAAGAGTTTGGTCTGTTGTTATTTTAAGTAAAAATTAATCACTGTATTTTCTCTCTTGTGTAAGAAAATCAGCTACTGATTTATTCCTAGTAAGATAAACTTATGTTCATTTTTGGTGAAATAGTCTGGAAGAGCAAGATGGAATACTCCACAGCCAAAGGAAATGTTTTCTTAAAGCCTTAATAAAAAGAATTACGGTGATTAAAATCATCAATCCTGCATTGAGTATTATCAATCCTGAGCCTCTAAATAACAATAAGCATTGTTTGGAATTCATATTCAAGCTCATATGATGGGAAATTTTATATTGAGAATTGCTGGTACCAGAAAGCCCATGAATAATCACCATTAGATATTGACTAAACACTTAGGTTCTTTTGAAATCAATTTGTCTAGAGAGCCTGAAATACCCCTGGGTCATATTTAAACTGAATACAAAACATTGACCTCCATCTGTTTTTCTATTTAAACTAAAACCAAATCAAGCAGAGAGGAGGAAGGATTTCTAAAAACCCCAAGATAAGATGTTAGGGTTTGATTAGGCTCATCTGATTTTCATAGCCCAATGTAACATTCCTTTTATTGTATTAAATGTTTTGGGTATAATTTATTTTGCTTGCAATTATGCTAATTAAGGTGTTTAAGATCCTCATATTTGAATATCACTAGATGATCACGAGTCTTTAGTGAGGAATTTTTATGCTTCTCTCTTACATGCACATCTAGCCATACTTGATTCTGTTTGTCTCCCTGTCTTTGGAAAATCTCATTTCTGAGATTTCAGTGGACTTCTTGGCCACACAGAAGGTCACACTCTGAGCCACAGTACTTTGCAGAAACAAAAGATCTGAGAGAGAAGCAGGAGAAATACCTGTGGACTGGTGAAAATATTAGAAAAATACAGGTCCAGGACATTTCAGGGGGAAAAAGAGACCAAAAGTTCAAAGGTACAAAGTGTTATCGACTCAGACAGGAACACTGAGACATAAGGAAGGGAGAGAATTGGCAGAGGCAGATTTTGCAGTGACTCCATTAAGTCATACCTAAAAAATAAAGCATCACACTTTTTACAAACAGTTTAAATTTTGGATACAGCTCTCACATGCTGTCTGGTGGAATTTACATCTTCATGTAAATTCAAATTATTTTATCTTTGTTAAAGATAGATAAGGAACTGCTGCTTAGTCCAAATGCTAAAGGTACCATTGTGGCTATGTTGATTCCTTGAACCCCACTAAAACCCATAAAGCATGACTAAGTTCCCTGGCTGGCCTGTCGTGGGGCAGGGATAAGGTGGGTGCCTGGTGGGGATGGTGAGTGTGGGGGTGACCTCTGGACCCTCCTAAAAGCATACTTGAGAGTAAGCAGGATCTCAGCAGGAGTCCAGTCTCACAGGAGAATTTCTTTCTCCACCCAGACTGCCTCTGGCCACCTGAATTTACTGCACTTCAAATCATCCTGTGCTTCACGTCATGCTCTGCTAATACTTCTCTTATTATTACTTCACTGCCCATACTGGTCCCTGTATACCACCAAAATTAAGGATAATATGTCTGCTTGGCTTCCTCCCTTTGCTGCATAAAACTCCTCAATAGTGGCCTGGGGATTAACAAGAACGGGTTGGCAAGATCTAAGCAGGGTAAATACTGTTTTCCTTGCATTTCCTGTTGGCAAGCTGTGTTAGAGAGATACTAATTTAATGATGTTGTGGTTCCACAAAGTGGATGAGCTAAGTGTGCTTGGTACCAGGTGTGGCAGAAGAACACAAAGCCTGGGCTCGGACAGGCTTATTCTGCTGGCACACACAGAACATCTGTCCTGACCCTGCAGCATCACACAGACTGTCCTGTCCCTCTCCCCACACTAAGGGTGATGGTTATCACCCTTAGCAGGATGCATCACCCTATATTAACCTACACTCCCCTCAGAAAGGCTGCTTCTTAGGTTTCTCAGATTCCCTGCTTGGTTTCACTGCTTCCTTCTCAGTGCAGAAAGCTCACCATCTAAAGATGGTCAGCCGTGGAATGGTGGAGCAGAAGAAAAGCAGCAAGAACGCAGATGAAGGGTTGGCCCATGACATACAGTTATGTAGAAGAACTGTCAGGGGCTGATGTTTCTGACCCCACAGCCTTAAGAGAAAAGGGCTATCCTAATGGGGAAGCACTGTTCTGATTTTGACCTCCACACAGTGCAATTCAGCAGATTCCCTACATCTGTAACTGTTTTCAGACATAGGGAAGAGGAAAACCCTGTTGTTTTTCCTGCTGCGTGGCTACATCATGGGAAAGGAGAAAAAAAAGGCCTTAATTAAAGTTTATAGTCAAGATATTAAAGCACAGGAAGTGTGAAAATAAATAATGTTTTCTTTGCATTTTAAACCCACTCCATCTATAGTGTCACCTTAAAAATATTAGAATATATTAGCATTGGGTTAAAAATTATATAACTAAGGGGAAGAATATGCTTATGGAAGCAGACAGGAGACCTTAAAATTTGTAGTACCTTGTATAAGAACAATGCCATTTAATGTTTAATATTCCTCTGTCACTTTTGACTGAAAAGTATATACTGCTAGTTGGCAGTATCCCGAAGTAGGACTAATAAAGAAATTAGAAAAAATTTTCCATGGAAAAACCCCACCCAAATCTGAAATAAACCAACTGAAGAGATCTTCTCATTGTGGAAAAAAACCCCAAACCTAGAAAGTCAAACGTTGTAAAATGATGAACAGCTGTAAGGCATGTAACACAAGTTCTTCAATCTTTTCTATAAATGTAAGTGCACTGAATCAATTAATCCCAAGGTAAGAAAAGGAAATAGCCTTTACTAAGCAAAATGAGTCAGCAGAACTTGTCACATCCTGGTAATATATAAATGCCATGGAGCTGACTGAAATGTTCTGTTTAAACATGGATTTTTTTTTTTTTTTTATTGCAGGATTGTTTCTGTTAAACCATTTGATATTTCTATAGTAAGTGGGCTTTGACAAGATAGACTGTTAATCCAATCTGATGTGGTGATTTACATATCTGCATTATGGCATTCTGGGGTGTTTTAGACCTTACATGATATGAAAATTAAGAGGGACAGGCCAGCCAAGTGTTTAACCTTGCCAAGAGTGCCAAATCAGCTTCACACATAACAGCACTCCTGGTCCTCCCTCCTCATGCCTGACAAACTGCATAGGTAGGAGGACAATAGATAAGGTGTACAATTAACAGCATCAATGATGAGTGATCGAGACCATCTAGTAGGTTCCTAGCATAGGTATAATGCAATCAATCCAAAATACAGATGTAGTACAAATATTTAAGAGATAGTTTATTTGCAATATGTGAAATATGTGAATATGTGCACAGTTGCACAGCTGTGTCTCTCTAATTCTGGTAGCTGATTATTCATGTCTATTTTGTAACTACTTAGAGGAAATATGAAGTGCACCCAGAAAGCCATGTGAGCAAAAGGCCTGTGAAGAGGACAGGGAGTAGTTCAAACTCAGTTGAACAAAACCATTTTTCAGGGTTCAGATGTTTGTGATACAGATACACAGAACAAAGGAAGAGGAAAGTCAAGAAGTTGCATACATCTTTTTCACTTCCTGCTTGCAGCCCAGTTCATGTCACATGGGGCATGCATATCCCGATGTCTCTGTAGACCCTTGATCTTGATATAACTGAATCCACCAAATCATAAAAGACTTGTGGCAGGAATATGGCAGTTTTTTGAGACAATCTGAGAGAGCAGGGCCTGAGAGTCAGGCTAGTGAGGAAGGAATGTCAGGACAAACAGTTCAACCTGACTAAATTCCTCAGAATTTTAAACCTAACCCAGAGCCTGAAGCTTCACTCTTTACCCAGGTACAATACTCAAGTTGTTACTGCTGTTTGTGAAAGGACCACAATTTAGTTGTCCCTTCAAACCCTCTCATTTCCCTGTATTTGCCTTCACTAATATGTGGTAAATGTGGCATGGTAAAAGCACACAGAGCCTGTAAAACATACTTCCTTTTCAGCCTGCACATTTGTACTCTATGGAGGATTTAGCCCTTATCATCCACTCACTGGAGTCACACGTGAATGCACAGCAGAGATTTGTCATTAGGTTAACCATTAACTGACAACCCTTAGGAGCCTGGACACCAAAATTCGTGGCTTATACAGCTTAGTCATCATCCACCTTGAAGGAAGTGAGGGGGACCTATAAATCACTCCAATCAATTACCCCCTCCCCCTAAGAAATGTAGTCAAAGCACTCCAGAAATAAAACCATATGGCACAATCATGTCAGCTCTGTTTATATAAGCTGTTCCTAGAAACAGCAGTAGTGTAATAGCAGATTTCCATATACTGAATCAATATTTGAGTGTTTGAGACCAGGTGTTTTATAAGATGCCATTAAGTGAGCAGAGCACATTAGCAGGTTCAAAACAGACTGTGGAGGGTTCCTCAGCCCCTGGGTCTCCACTTGCATTCCTCAGTCTCACAGCACCAACATGTACTCTCCTAGTCCTTTTGATTGGATTCAGCAGACCCAGACAGATTGTGATTATCATGCCTTGTTTTTTTTCCAGAGAGTTTCATGCATTTAGGACCAGCAATAAGAAACTAATGAGCTGCTTGTTTATTTGACTAGCAGCTCCTGGTAGCTGTGCTCATTGGGTTACACAGGCTTTCAGAGGTCTCATTTTTGCATTGCATTGTTTCTAGGTTGCAGTGTGGTGGCTTTAGCTGTACATTAATGAGCACCTGCATGGCTGGAGACATTTGTCTGTCATTCAGCTTAAGACAGAAAAGCACAGGCTGTGCTGACTGGCTTACCAAGCACTTGGTGCAATTGTAGATGTATGGTTTGAAACACAAGGTTTAAAGTTTTACTGCACTCTTATCAGAATGGAATTTAGCTTGGTTGCAAGAAATATAAGATGTTAGGTCAAAATTATATAGGAACTATTCTGGCTATTGCAACTTTGTTGTGTCATGTCATATATGGCTATGTATTTTTGCATCATTTAGAATTTTAAGCCACTATCTTAAAATCAGAATATTTTACAGTCTACTGAGAAATTTATATTTTCATAGATTTGTGGTACTTTATAGGAATAAAATCCACTTTACTATGTCTGTCCTTTCCCTGTGCAGCACGCTGAATTAAAAGTGAGAGAGCAAATGTTAAGTTTTCCAATATTTTTCTCAGGGAGAAGTAAACTTAATGTCCACCAGGAACTTTTTGAAGCTCCAAGGCTGCTGAGTTGATAGATGACATAAATATATATTTCTGCTTTTTTCCCCACTCTCCATTCTTACTCCCAAGTCAGCTCTAGCCTGCTACTAGAATATTGAAGAATATGCCTCTTGCCTCAGGTAATTTTGTTGATTCTCGTCTGTTTGATGATATACTGTCAAATTTCTCTGTGTAATTAATAAATAATTATTATAAATATTTATAATTTATATTTATAAATATAAATAAAATTTTATTTATATTTATAAATAT
>VWYP01005121.1:5624-59764 GCA_013400435.1 Pycnonotus jocosus | reverse complement strand
GGGGGGGGGGCCAGGTTACAGTAAATAATACAAGGTAGGTAGGGGCGGAGCTTGAAGGGAAGAAGTCAATAGGAAGTGGGGATTAGGAATATGTGAATTACTTTGGCAAAATTAAACCAATTGGGGAACAGAAGCTGGGAACATACTAGAATATAACCTTATATGAACAAATCAATTTACATAAAAACTTCCCATAAGACAACTCTTCTCACCATGCCTTAACAGGGGATTTCCCAAAACTTCAAACTAGGGATTTCTCCTAGCTCTCCATTAGGGCCTCCCAGCCCAATTTCCACATCTCCCCCATTTTGTTTTACTTCAAATAAAGAATGTAGAGAATTTTTAAACATTTTTAACATACAACCAACCAAGCAAGGTAACATGATCAGAACTACAACCGTAATCAGCAGTATTAAAAGTCCCGTCTTGATCACGGATGACAGCCAGCCAGGGATGTTCCATCCCTTAAATAATTTGTTGAGTCAATCACTACCCTGCTCTACCTGTAATTCCTTCACTCCTTCCTCCAGGATGCTTATGCTGCAATTAATGTATTTTCTTTAGTCTGACAGGTTCATACAGCACATCCCTTCAAAGTCCTCATAGATGTTGCCGTGTGCCAGCAGCAGGAAATCTATAGGAGCCCGATTCTGGAGGGTGGCATGCCTGATGCTATGCTCATCCACAAGTAACTCACTAAGGGCGATTGATGTAGCACTGGTCTATTTGCTCAGCCAACACCCAATCCCATCTAGTTGTTTCCATGCCTTGGCTGCTGCTACCCGTGGCAATAGCGCAGATGTCACCACTTCCGTTGTTTTAGTCAAATAATTGATTTTATCATTGCAATCCTTCTCAAATTGGTGGACTGATCTTTTTAACCTTGCCAGTTGTTTCTTATGTGCCATGGTAATATTGGGTGTTAGCATGGTGAGCCTTCCCAAGATACATGGACAGCCCTTGATGTGGGATGGAATTGCTGGTCAAGCCTTATCCTCACAGATTAAAAACATGCCAGGTGGTAACTGGATGGGGTAACTACTGGATAAGGATGAGATGGGTGAGGTGTGATTACACCTTAGGTTCTGATTTTTATACATCCAATTATATGGGGAAACATCCCACACTTTAATACGTTTATTATTCACAAAGTGAAATCTATCTCTATTCCACATTATTGATTGACTTTGTTCTCTGCAATAGAACGTAATACAATAATCCATTTTTTGGCAGAGCCAAGCAGTTCCAATTCTTGTGGCTCAAGTAGTGCACGTGGAAGTTTCTTGGTCCAATAGTCTCAAGCATCCACAGAATTGTGAATCCTAGGATAACCTCTTTTCTATGGGGTATGGATGGCATCTTCCAGTGTCTGCCACACATCCATGGCTAACCCTACTAGACATGTAGAGAAAGGATTATTAGGGCTGGCCGCTGACAGGCATAGCATTTCCTACTGTGTCACATTGGCTAATGTCACCCAGATGTTCTGTTTGGGCTGTGGGTCTACCCAGCTGTTACCAAGGAGCAAGGTGTTAAGAGGGCCACATAGGACAAGCAGGGTTTTCTGGCTGATCATCTGTGTCATCCTGTGTCAAGCGGGTCACCATCCAGTCCAAGTGGGTCTTCTCCAGTGGGTCCTTCCTCTGTCGGTTCTCTGGGCTCCTGATGTTCTTGGAGGAGCTGCAGGTAAGGTTTGACATTCTCTTCAGGGATCCACTTAGGTCCTTCATCTGCAGAAACACAAGCATGCCCTCTCCCCCACATGATCAACGGATAGGGCCCTAAGATTTTGTTGGTTTCAGGATCTTTAATCAGCACTGGCAACCTCTCCTTTAATTGGGCCTGTGTGGAATTTGTAAAATACCTGATTATAGGAGAGCTTGGCAGAGAATTGTTTAGAAAATTAAAAACATAAAGAGCCTTGGATAATCTTTCTGTATTAGGTAATACTTCCACTCCCTCATTTTGTTTTTGTAGCAGGTTCTTAAGAGAGCTGTGAGCCCTTTCTACAACAGACTGGCCTGTGGGAGAGTGGAGTATCTCCACTGTATGCTTTATCCCCCATAAATGAAAGAATCTTTGTAACCTGTGTGAGGTGTAAGTGGGTCCATTATCAGTTTTTATTTTGTTAGGTATTCTGAGGGTGGGGAATGCTTGTAATAGATACTTAATGACCTCCTTTGCAGTCTCCCCAATATGACCAGTGGTGTAGAGAGCCCTAGAGAAAGTGTCTATGCAAACATGTAAACAGTTAAATCTTCCAAAAGATGGATAATGGGTGACATCCATCTGCCGAATTTCTAAACTGTTCAATCCTCTGCGTTTACTCTTGGGCTGATGGATGGCAATGGATACTTTTGACAGTCTGGGCACATGTTTATGATGGCTTTTGCTTGTTCTTTACTAATTTTGAACATTCTTACTAGAGTATGAATATTTTGATGAAAAAAGGAGTAACTGAGGCGCGCTTGCTCAAAGATGTTGGGCAGAGTCATCGTGAGTGTGTCAGCCTTTGTATTACCTTCTGAAATAAATCCTGGCAACTGGATATGCGAACAAACATGCATAATAAAATAATGATGCTGTCATTGAGAAAGAAGAGAAATCAAGTTTTTAAGCAGGGAATATAAACCCTCATTAGCAATGGATTCCAAAAAAGGGTTTTCTGCTCTCTGGACTATACCTGCAACAGAGGAAAAATTAGTGATTAAATTAAATGGACAATCAAACTTAGAAAAGGCTCTAACCACAGCTTCTGATTCTACTATTTGGGGGGAACCCTCTACAGTCTCAGTGTCTGATTCCCAGATGTTAGTTAAGGGATCTTTCCAAGTGATTACTGATTTATGGGATTTCCCTGTTCCATCTTTAAAAAGAGTCAAGGCTTTCAAAAGTGTTTAATTTCTCAATGGTTTTGAGATTAATTTAAATGTGGAATTCAGTAACCTATGTTTAGGGAAATGAATTGAGATCTGACCAGGATAATTTTCAAAGGCAATTTGTAATTCTTTTAAATGTTATAGTAGCCAATTCAAATATAATGAAGTCAGAGGAACAAATATTGTGTGAAATTCCTGGCCTGATGAGAAGTACAAATGAGACCTGGCTCTCATAATCAATTTAGCCATCATTTCAATTTTTTTGTTAATAGTTTTAACTGGTTGATGTGAAAGAAAAACCCACTCTAAAATTATTAAAGGATCAGGTGATCTAATATCCCACTGAAAAAGCAATGCATACAACTGAAGTCCCTTCCCGAAAATACCTAACATAAAAGGCAAACCAGGATTTATTCGGTGAGCCTATCTGCACTGAATGGTCTGAGAGATTTCATTTAAGGCCTCTTTTGCTTCTCTAGTCAGTTGTCTAGGGGAGTTCAAGTCAGAGTCCCCTCTCAGGAGCTCAGACAGTGGGGCCAGGTTTTCATTGTTGATACCCAGAAGGGGTCTGATCCAATTAATGGTTCCGATCAATTTTTGCAGATCATGAGGTGTCCGGGGGTTTTCATTGAGGAGAAGTGGCTGAGGTCGTATGGTACACAATGTTATCTGGTACTGCAAATATTTCCAGGGAGAAGCGGGTTGAATCTTTTCCTTGGCAATGACGAATCCTGCCTGTTGAACTGCTGTTACAGTGGATTTCAAAGCTTTATTTAATAGGGATTCCTTTTCTGCTGCGATGAGGATGTCATCCATGTAACGATAGATGATTGCCTGAGGATGAGCTTGATGAACTGGTTTCAAAAGTTTTGCAACAAACCATTGACAAATGGTTGGTGAGTATTTGATTTCCTTGGGAAGTACCGTCCAATGATAATGCTGGAATGGAGACTGTTGGTTTAGGCTGGGAAGTGAAAATGCAAACTTGGGGGCATCATCAAGATAGAGAGGGGTATTGAAAAAACAGTCCGTGAGATCAATTATTATCATGTCCCAATTTTGGGGAATCATGGCTGGTGATGGTAGGCCTGGTTGTAAAGCTCCCATGGTCTCAAATACCTCAGTAATCTTTCTCAGATCTTGGAGAAGGTGCTATTTATCACTATTACGCTTTCTGATGACAAAACAAGGGGTAGTCCAGGGGCTAATGTTTGGTGTTATATGATCTTTATCCAGCTGTTCTTGAACTAGAGAGTAGAGCACAATTAATTTTTCTTCAGGAAGGGGCCATTGGTCCACTGACAAACAGATGTGTCAGCGGTCCAAGTTAATTTAAGGGTGTCACGCTCTCGAATGGCCTTAATCAAAAGTTTCCAGTTTCGTGCTCCACTGAGATAGAATGTCTCTTTCCCACAAATGGTTGGGTGCTGGTAACATGTCTGTCCTGTCGTGTGAATTTAAGCATCTCAACCGTTTTCATGCTGCTGCTTTCTCCTCTGATACCTGAAAGTGTGCTTGTGGTAGATGTTAAAGCCCACTCGGAGGGCCACTGATACTGAGAGATCACTGTGACATGGGGTCTGGTGTCTAGGAGTCCTGTTAAAGAAATCTTTTTATTGTTAAATTCAAGCAAGCATGTCAGCTGAGGTCTGTTTTTATTTTTATTTGTGTCCACATAACTGAAATATCCACTCTGTAATCTTCATCTTGGTCCGGAAGCAGGACAGCCTGTGCTATAGTGAGTCCCTTTGGAAACATGGTGGACCAGGATTCATGCCTAGCACTGTGATTTCTTGCTGAGGTGTTATTTCCAACACAGTTAGCATTACAAAAACCCCTTCCATTGATGATCTGCATTTTCCTAAAATCAGCAGCTCTCTGGGCCGCTCTTCTGGCTCTGACTGCTCTGTGGACAAAGTGTGTAGAGCACAGTCTGTTTGAGAAATTGATTTGGTGCTCGCCAGATCCAGTGAAACTCCCGGGGGCAGGGTCAAGGGAAGCCCAGAGGCAAGATGTCAAAGCTCTCCACACCTGTGGCAGATCTGCTTTTGTTGCAGATTTATCACAGTAATCAATGTGGAGTTTTTATTTTTGTGAGGTATTAGAAATTGCTTGTGAAATTACTTTATGCTTCTTTACTTTATAGGTCTTTTAGGAAGGATATTGCAGCACAGAATGAAAATAAATCATTGCTCAATGGTTCATATGGCACTCAGTTGTCACAACAATAATACTGTACAGGAAGGAGAATAAAACAAATGTAAAAACTCAGAAATTTGCTTTTCCAAAAGAGGAAAGTATATTTTTGTGTGTTTTATCACATTCCACTGCAGACTCTTGATAGAAATTTTGCTGGGATAGAACCTAGCTACCAATAATTTTGTAGGAAAATGATAGCTATCCAAATATTTTTAGAAACAAGATCCCTTTTTGGCTCTTTATCAGGTATATAGTAGCATAAATACTGTGGCTATTAGAAGAAAATGTCCTTCGACTGGCCAATGCAGAATAGGCAAAAGACTGAACAATTTTTTCACTTGTTGAAATTTTATACTATTCTTACAAAAATTGAAATAAAAGATTCCAATTCCTTTTAAAAACAAAACAAAACAAAACAAAACAAAAAAGTTGATTTTTAAAGGCAATTTAATCATACTTCATTCATCCTCCAATTCTCTTCTGTGACCAAAGTTAGGAAGATGCCCCAAGTTTCCTCTTGTTAGGCAGTCCTTCATAGCAGTTCTACAACCACACTCTATCTTGGAATTCAGAATTGGAATACTCCACCTGATTCAGAATGAATCTGTGTTTTAATAAATATAAGGAACATAGACCAGATCCTAGTTGAAACATATCTTCAGAAAAATACATATGTGTTGTGATTGCAATTAAAGTCCTTCAGCATGGTGATTGAAACTCACTTTCACTTTTAAAAGGACAAAGTTCTTTTTCTATGGAAGGTTTTGTGAACTGATAGTCCCAATTGGTTTGAAAATGAATGTTGAAAGGTCAGAATTACTTATGGGACAGAAACATTATTTTTAAAAAATCTTCCAAATTCAATATATTTTAAATTCTGGCATCCTTGCAATCCAAAAAGCACGTGAGAACAAAGTGGGATTGTCAATTGAAAAATTTAGAGTTCTTTTGGGCACTGAAAAAGAATCACTGTCTTAGTAAACTTCTCACAGTTTGTTAATGATGCATTTTGGTGAGACCTTATTAGAAGTTCAAATTGCTGAGCCCTGTTTTATCCTCCAATAGCAACTGGATAGCATGAAGCCATTCACTCACTTCCCACAACCCTCCTCCCAGTGGAATGGGCAAGGAAATCAGAAAAAAGTCTGATACTCCTGGGTTGAGATAAGTAAAATTAAGTATAATAATGATGATGATGCTGCTGAAAAAGAATGATGCTGAGAACACTTACAGCAGGCAGTCTTGGAAAAGTGCTTCCAAAGACTTACCCCAAAATTTAACACCTGTGTTGTGGATTTATTTTCACAGCCACCAACACTAGCCAACATCTGCACTGGTAGACTGATTCGTTCTTAGGGAGGCAACAGGCTCAAAGCTGAACCACATATTTTTGGTTTGGGCTTCTTTTTGTATTTTTTTCTAAGTATGCCAAGAGAGGGCAGGCTTGAAAACTTCTCTTGCTTGGATAAATGTAAAACAAAAGACTGTTTGTAATATTAATTCTTTCTAGGCATCTCTTCTTTATAGGGAGTGCTACAAATTTGTACGGTCTGCATCACATTGGTCTGAGACAGAGGAATATCTGAATCTACCATTTGACTAAGGAGTGAGCCAGATGAACTTCTGGAGTACTTTCTGATTTTATATTGCCATCATTTTATTATATAAGGAATTTGCAATTACAATCAAGAGCAATGCATTGGTTTATAAATTACATAGCAAATATAAAGCATGTATTGTTATTTTGCCAAGAAAATAATTTTCTTTTTGTGAGATTACTGTGAATTGAAAATTATGAGTTGTAAATCCTTGCACTTCTAAGAAAAGAGGTTCTAAGTCTATGGTATGATAATATTATCCTTATTCCTCTGTCTTATTCTTGTGATAATTCACAGTTTTAAGAACAGAGGCAACTACTAATATATTGGCATTTGTAGCATTATCTTTCTGGATTGATGGAATACAGTACAGCAATATTTCATTTTAGAATTCAGAAGTTTTGTTCTGATTATTGTTTCTGCCTGTTTATAGCTACTTATTTTGAATGTGTCAAATTAGTTTAACAATCTGTGATGTGTAGACTTGCGAAACCACAATACTTTGAGGTAGAAAATATATTTCCATCTGTTTGAGGCAGCAGCCATTCTGCTGATGAAAATAGTTTGTTGTGTTGCATTTAAGTTTTGATCTGGCCTGTAAGTAATATTCTTGTGACTTTTAGCAGGGGTCTTGAGAATGTTTCAAGAATACAAGAGTATTGTAGGAGAATATTATAGTGGCCTATATATCTCTAAACATATTTCAACATCTGCAGTCATTCCCATTATTTGAGATAAGAAGCATCTCAGATTATTTTGGAAATAAAATGCAGGCATATATGGTCTTTTGGTGATATGTCCTACACTTAGGAGTGCCTTGGAGAAATATATTGTAAGCAACAAGTATCAGTTATTGTGCAGATAATTTAGGGACCAAGCCAAAAATTTGAGGGTGATTGGATATATCTGACACACCTACTCATTTTAAGGTGATTACTACCTTGTAATTTTTACTTGCTTTTAGTTTCCTGAGAGTTAATATATATACTTAGAGATTTTTAGAATAAGGCATAATATAAAGGATTTTGAAGACATTGAAATGGAAAATTTCAGACTACTGCTTTTATACATGTATGTATATACTTCCATTCACTTTTGATCAAAGTTGAATTCAAAAAACTTCAAAATCCTGTAAATCAAAAATGCAAACTTTCCATTTTTTTTTCCATTTTATATGCTTTACAGACACATAGCTGACTTCACTCATCATTTATTGTTTGCAGTTCACTTTGGAATTATTCACCACACACAAAACACATAAATTTGGACAGAAAATTAAGGGCAGAAAATAAAGCATGTGGTCTCTTCCAATAATAACTCATGGTTTGTTGTAGTTCAGAATCTTTGTACTGTTTTTTTATAAGTTACTTTATTGAAGAGAATAAAAAGTCCCTTGCATTTCAAAACTTTAATTTTCTTTACATAATTTCCTCCTTGATGTACATGGTCCATATGATTTTCCATCTAAATTAATCAAGGGCATCACATCTTGCCATTAAGAAATCCCTCAACTTTCTCCACATTTTACTTCTTTAGAGCCCTAATATTTTTTTTAATCAAGCTTTTCTTAAACTTTAATTCTAGTGAATAATTTTTTTTTATTAGGAATGAACATCCTTTTATATCCATGTTCTTTTTTTATGCCAACTCTTAACTGAAGATCAAGATAAAGAATGTGTACCATTGTGCCAGTACAGTTGGTATGTATTTTATCAACACTGTCCTATTTAACTTCCATGTTAAAAAGGATCATTCCTTTCAGAGACATAAACAAGCAAATTTTCTGGAAAAGTAGCCTTCAGGAATTTTTTTTTCATGATCTCCTTTCATTGGCTGTCTAATTCAACTTCATTCTCAGTGAAGAATTCATTGCCTTTAGTTGCCTCCAGGATAATGAACTAAAAGGACACATAGAACAGTGAAAAGATACTAAATCTTACCTGATAACATTATTGTTTCCATAGTACCTTAGCCCACTGCACTGAGAAGAAAAACTTCACTAACTCTCATCTCAGGTATGTGTAGTTTTGTTTCACAGCTGGTAGAAAAAGTCTCTGCCTCCAATTCTCTCCTGAATGTTCATTGTAATCTTTGGAAAGAGGTTACTAGGATTGGTGAATCATTTGTCTAACAGATATTCTTCTCCTTAAAGGTCCTGCTGTAACTCAGGACTTACAATGCATGGAAGCTGTTGATATATAATGTCTGAAACTCTTTGCACATAACAGCAACCATGATCCAAGCTATTTGGAAATTATGACTTTGCCTAAAATAGCAAATACATCTATCCTTCTAATTTTCTGGCATATTAAAAAGTTCAAAGGATAAAAAAAAGTAGATTTGACACACGTAACAATGTTTTCTCTGTATGAGCCTGATTGAAGTTTTATTGTAATACTCAGTTTGAGATAGCTGAATGATGTGGAAAATCTTATGGCCAAAAATACAAAATTGGGTAATTGTAATAATAAAGCTTCACAAAACCTCCTTTTTAAAAATGAAATGTTTCGACAAATTTGAGGGAGTTACAAATCCCCAAATCAGCTGCTTATTTCACTAAGTGCTCCAGAACTTATGCTTTCACCCTATTTTATCTAAATTTGAGTAATGTTTTTATATATCATTCTCATTAAAGATCTTTTTTACTTATTAAATCTGTATTAGCAAGTGCATTTCTGTTCTATAACTACCATCATCTCTTTCATTTGAAAATGCTAGAATTATTTTTTTCCCCAATTTTCCACTATTATAAAACACTTCTGTCTACCTAAAAAACTACTGTAGGTAGCCAGGAAAAGTCATGCTTAGTGCATGCACAGATAAACTCACTTTTCTCATTTAAAATGACACTTGTTACCCAGTAGTGAGTGGTTTAAAGCCAGCAGCAATAGAGAGCATGCCTTATTTTTCTTCCAGACATAAACTGATTTTCCTAAAATGTGTTTATAAAGTCAGACTGAAAAGTTTCAAAATATTTAAAATTCATTTTATATGGACCTATTTTTAAATTTTATATCAAAAAAAAACCTTTTCAATTACCAAATCCTTTCTCAGAAGTTTGTCCACACTTCTGTGTTATTTATCTGAAAATTTTAAGTCCAACAGGAAGCTTAAATGAATAAGACTAATATTTCCTTCAGAATCACAGGAATCCAGAGCCCAGTTATCATTATTCCTTTCTAGACAATAGTAATGAATCAGTTTTATAGCATTAATTTTTCTTAATTTCTCAAATCCCTATCTTTTCAGAATGCCAGAATATGTTTTAAGCACTGGCTGTCTACAGATAGTCAGGAAAACTGCTGGAAGCATCTTGGGTAAAGTGGATGTGAAAGAGTTTGAATTATCTGTGGATTTTTTTTTCTCCCTTAAAACTCAGACAAATATCTGGTTAAACACTCTGAAACAGGTTAACAAATGGACCACAACCATTAGTAGTTATGTAGAATGTCTGTATTCTTGACAGGTAAACTGTGCACACAATGTTGTTGGCTATTTATTTGCATAAAACCCTTTAGCTGTGCTTGTCAAAACATATAGGGCTTGTTTAATATACAGTCAGTTGATGATTAATGGAAGTAAATTATTCTGGAGACCCAGATATTGCAATGATCAGCAATATTGATTTCTATACAAATAATTAGACAACATTATGCATAATTCACGAACATAGACCACTTTACATTAGAGGGGATGTCAGTATCATGAGGATAAGAAATCTAAAAAGACAAATAGGTATTTTGATAAATGACCAGTTCCACCCTCCTTTGCTGTTTCCTCTTTCTGAACATGGTATGATATCTGTGATAGAGCATTCTGTGCTTGAACCTCATGCCCTTGCTCTGGTGAAATGTGTTAGCCTCCAGGAAGGGCTACAAAACCAAAATTTATGTCCTTGGACTGCTGAGGCAGATGATCAATTACTGAATCCCTACTGTGAAAAGACTGAACACTCCAGAAGAGAAACATCCTCAGTAGTTCCACGTGTATGACTTCCTCCAAATACCCTTGTGTGCACTTCATTGGCTTCAGCTGGCCTCAGGAATATTTCTATGGATTAAACACAAATTCCTTTAATTGTATGCTTAAAACTACATTTCATCTAGACCTGTCTGTAAAACCATTCTAATATCTTCTCTCTCTTCTGTGCATTTGAGACCATGAAAACATGAGAAAAAGGGAAAAGTGATAGGTATTAGATGTACACTCAGCTTAAAGTATTTGTAGTTCTTCATATTTTTAAACTTATTACATTTATGGAAATTTAAATGTTAAATAAGTTTAACCCCCATATTTTTAGTCTAAAAGATGGTAGGTTCAGACTAGCTACAAGAAGAAAATTTTTATGGTGAGTGTGGTGAAACACTGGAACAGGTTGCCCAGAGAGGTGATGGATGTTCCATTCCTGTAAAAGTTCAGAATTTGGACAGGATCCTGAGCAACCTGATCAAGTTGAAGATGCTCTTTGCAAGGGAGTTGGGCTAGACAGTCCTTACAGGTCCCTTCCAACAAAAGTTCTATTGTGATTTTATGATTCTATATAGCCTAAACAGACAAAATCAAGAGAAAAAGTAAAAAATAACTTTGCTATTAACCAGTAATCTACTTCCTATCTTCTCACCTGAATTAATAAGAAGTGAGAAAAGAAAAATAAGTATTCTTACACCATCATGTCACACAGGGACATACGACGGAAATTAATACTAATGGGTATGGAGAGGATAGCACCTCCTTGACTTTTGCCCCTTGCCAGTGTATATGTGCCCAGAACACTGTCCTTCACATAAAAGCAGGTGGTAAGAAAGAAGGCCAGTATGCCAGCCAACTGCTGATATCTCAGTTAAGAGCATTTCCTCGTTATTTCATAGCAAAATAAAATAATTTAAAATTAAATTTAAAGTGATATTTCTTAAATGTTCAAAACAGTAGGGAAAAAAGAGAATAAACTCTATCAGAGGATTTTTTTCATTTACTTGTTCAGCTGAACAACAGACATGAGAGACAGGAAAAAGGAAGCCACATGGGTTGTATCACTGAATAAAAACACAATAACAAAACTATAAACATAATTTAGACATTGAAAATTTCCCATCCATTGAATTTGATGCTGATAGAGTTCCTCTGAAAGAGCAATGATCTGCATGCTTTTTGTTCAATGTTTTTGGACAGGGTAATGTTATTTCACTTTAGAGTAACGAGAAGTCTGCAATTGTTTCTTTGTAGAATACATCTGCATAGGAGAACTGTCCAACAGATTAATATATGTAATGTTAATTAGTTATGACTGTGACTGTCTGCATGTACATGTCTATATGTCACAGGGTGAGTTTACAAATATCCATGGGAGAAAAATTTCATTTTTGTCCCTGGTCGACCAAGCCTATCTTCAAAAGGCGCTGTGAGGATACATTCCCACCTTCAGAGCCCCTGGTATGGATGCTGTCCTCCAAATCTCAGGTTTGAAACTTGCTTCTAACTGGTCATGTGTGAATGTTGCTTCTTGACTTATATGTGTGCATATACAAGCTATGTTTAAGCTAAAATGTGAGCCTGGCTGTGCAGAACTGTGCCTCATGTTTGGTTGAGGAAGCAACCTCACAGCAATTAAAATGTGTTCTTAATCTCCTTAAGCACAGTGCTGACAGCTGGATATTACAGTATGAATAGAACCATTCTTGTGATCAGGTAAATTAATCAAAAACCTATCCTTGTGATAATCAACTCTGGTTTTGCACTAAATCTGGCATTGTTTTTTGCTGGATGGAATGCAATTCATGCTGCTCAAAATTTTTTATTTGTTTGGGGTGTTTTTGGTTTGTTTTTACATTTTTAAGTGTAGATGCTAAATTTCCCACAGCAAAGTACAATTCCTAAATGACATTTAAATATATGTAATTTTAAGGAATGGAATAAAAGCTATGGAAATAAATTCAAGTGTTTTGTTTTATTTTGAAAGGTCCCTTCATCTTATTTTCTTGACTATTTTTGTTTCATGCAAGATAAAATGGGTCTTTTCACAACTCTAATAAAAAGTCTAGTGCAACATGTAAACTCAGCCAAACATACTATAAAAATGTTCCAACATCTCAAAAATTTAAATAAACTAAGACAATATGGTTTTTTGTAATTTTAAAAGCAATAACTATTTTTGTTAATTATCTACACCTCCAAAAATCTGAATGTCAGCTGCTGAATCAAATGATCATAGAAACATACTGAAAATAACATGAATTTTTAGAAGTGCTAGGATTGTGCAGGCAGTTTAAGGAGTGAAAAAGAAAGAAGTACTTGGTTTTTGTTTGTCCTGTAAAATGAGCAGTATTTATTGGTGTTTTCTCTTCACAGGGAAAGTACTGGGAGTCTTAGAAAACTGACATTTTGGTATATCAGGATGTGTTTGTGCATAAACTCACCAGATGATGTACTGATATAATTCCAGAGTAAAATGATGATGTTTACCTCTAGTCAAGTAAATGGAGTTCAAAAAAAGCCAGGAGAGAAATATCTTACTGTTAGCAAGAAGCCAGGGTTTTGTATAAAAGAAGTCTTCTGTAGGAAATTCCTCTCATGTTTTTCCTACTACTTTGTCCAGAAAAGTGGATTTAAAGAGGCTTAACACTGGTGCATTAGCAAGAAATACTTACATGATAGCTTGGAAATTTCTTTAAGCAATATTCAATTATACTAAACATAATACAGTTACATTTATTTAGAAAATAAATTATGCTTCATGATTTTCTCTGAAGCAAAGAAATCTAGGGGGAAGTAAACACTCAAGAGTAAAAATCTTCACATGTTCACTTGGTGATGCTTTACACCGTGCTCTTAGGAATGACATATGCATCATTCAAGAACCTGACAGTTCTTGAAAAACAGCAAGGTAGAGAAATTCTATTTCTGCAAAATAAGTATGGCATTACCTGTCCTAACATTTCTTTCACAGGCAAATCCACAGCAAAATTAACACAGTCCTCTCTGCCCCAGAGTATCCATTAAGGGAATTTTCACACAAGTTCATGGCAATGAAAGTTAGAAAACAGCAATGTCCTTGTTCAATTCTCCTCAAACAGAAGTCTGTGCTAGCTAGTGGAGACCAGCTGAAGAGAAGAAAATGTGAAAGGCAGTGAATTTCCTCTCTAAGAAAGCCAGAGGACACCACTCCATTGGTAGAAGGCTCTTGGGAAGACAGAATTAGTTTGTCCCATCTGTTTAGTATGATAGATCAAGACAGTTGTGGCTGGTCATTGTCAAATGTTTAGAACATCTCTGTTAAACCTGCAAGAGAAGGACTGAGGTGCAATGGCATAACTGCACTGCAAGCTATTGAAGAGAAACTGAAAACTGAAAAACTTAACCTACTAAAATACTTATTTCTGTATTGGTGGAAGCCATCACAGATAACGATCACTGAAAAAACCCTTAGAAACAGATGAATTGTAGGTGTTGCAAGCGTTACTGCTTGCTAATATCCACAAAGGAAAGCTTAATCCACAAAGCAGTCATTTATGTGACTGCAGAGCTGAGCTAGCCAAAGCACTCTCAGACCTATACAGTCCTGGTTTATACAACAATATAGCTTAAGTGTTCCATATTCTTGTATTTGAAGGTATCTGAATCTTTGAGGATATTTGTCTTTTGCCACAGTTTCCTTAAAAACACAGATTAAAGAATACTTGCTTAGTTTTTTTTGCATTTTATTTTGACTTCTCTCTTTTCATTCCAGCATTACAATAAATCAAGTATCACAGAACAGCTAGACATTTCACTTAACTAGCACTTGTGATTTGGAGTGAAATCTCTGGTTCTTGATGAATTATCTAAGCTTCCTGCATAGTGCCTGGGGAAAATATGTACAACTAGGAAAGAGATGTGAAATACTCAGGGAGCAGGGCTACACTGAAGGAGAATACTTTGCCTAAGCTTTGAATTCCTTTAAGTCCAGATATGAAAAATGGGGGGATCTTAGAAGGAAAATGTTTCTATTCCATTCACTGAACTTATTTTCATTGTATTGTGAAGTAAAAAACATTGGCCAGGGCTTTTTTGCTCAAAAAATTGGGTCAAGTATATGTATAGTGGTCAATATACAAAATCAAATATGATATTCTGAACACAGTTTGAATAAACTGACCAGACCAAGTACAGCAGAACTGACAATTCTTTGTGTCCAATTCAATAATGATTTAGGCTGTGGTAACAACACAAGGCAGCCAGGATTAACCAGTAGTGAACTTGATTGGAAAAATCTGCATGATTTTTCTGCTCTAACCCTTTTAGCAGGTGAACACTAGGAACAGTGGTCCTAGTCGTAGGACAAAGTCTGTACAGAATTTATAACAGATGTTTAATGCCTCTGATGTTTAATGCTGTGTTGGAAGATTGAACTTGTTTCTCATTATATCTTGTATTGCTCCCCAAATACTGATACATCAAATATTTAAACCTGAGATATGAACGACAAAACTGATCTCAAGCTAAAACTTGAATAAAAAATTGAGGCTGGAAAGGATTCACTTCTCTTTTGGTTACTCGATAGAATTTCTGTTTTGTGAATGTTTTACATACTCAAACAAATATTATCCTGTTAATTTTAAACTTTTCAATTAATTTAAAAAAAGAGAAAAATCAGTAAGGCATTCTGAAGTGTTTTGTATTTGTCATTCTTTATGCAACAACATACTGGAAAGAAATTCTGCAGGTTATAATAAGACAACAAATTTCATGGTATTCATTCTGATCTGTTTCAAAGACACATGCCCTCTTGAAAGATGAAAATGAAACGGCAATGTGAAATCAATTGAAATTATGTATTCAATTGCTCTTTAAGTGTTCCAGCCTAAATATTACTTGACAATTTAGACAGACTAAATTAGTATTCATTGAATGAGTGGAGTTTTGGCACAAATGCTGATGACAATTACCCAAAATTTTCTCTGCATTGAATATTTATTGTAAATGACAACTGGATTACCAAGTTTTCTGTGGTTTCCACAGACTAACTGTAGATTAATATAGGCCTGTACAATATTAGAATGCCTCAATAAGAGAAAATTTCTGTTGGTTGTTTTTAAGACTAAGAATGAGCATGAAAACTAGAGGGAAAACATCATAGATGAAAAACGTATGATCAAAACCATGGGAATTCTTATTTTGATTTTATTTTCTGATTTTCTCAAAATCTTAGATGCATCAGTACAGAATGGGAGTGATCTGATAGAAAACAGCTTTGCAGAGAAGGGCCTGGGAGTTCTGTTAGACAACAAACTGTCCATGAGCCAGCAGTGTGACCTTTTGGCCAAGAAGGACAATGGTATCCTGGGGGGTATAAGAGATCATTGTCAGCAAGCTCTGGGAGGTGACCCTGCTCCTCTGTCCAGCCCTGGTGAGGCCACATCTGGACTGCTGTGCCCAGTTCTGAGCTCCTTAGATAGTATTAAGGAACTGGAACATCTTACACCTTTCACACATGGAAAGGCTGAAAGAGTTGGGCCTGTTCTGCCTCCAGAAGAGGCGACTGAGAGGAGACCTCATGAATTCTGTCAGTGTCTGCAGGGAGGGGTCAGAGGAGGGACCAGGCTCTGCTTAGGGGTGCTGAGGTAACAGGCAGTAAGTGAAGCACAAGAAGTTCCATCTGAACATGAAGAAGAACATTACTGTGTGAGGGATTATGCACTGGAACAGATTGCCAGAGAAGTTGGGGAATCTCCCTCTGCGGAGATATTCAAGAACCATCTGGACACAGTCCTGTCCTGTGTGGTCTAGGAGAACCCTAGAGAGAGCCAGGAGAACCCTGCTGCCTGTGTGAGCAGGGAGTTTGGACCAGATGACCCACAGTCCCACCGTGGTCCCTTTCAATCAGACACATTCTGTGATTCTGTTATTTTGTGAATATGTGATTTTATTTGTGAAACACTTTTCTCCATTAACAAAGGTTTTTGGACTAAGAAGGAGAAATATAGATAAGCTTAAAGTTGGGTTTCATTGTGTTAAAAATATTGTGTGCGGTTAATCATAACATTTTTAAAATCACTGCAAAATCTGACTTATTCCTTAGGCAAAAAAATGTTCTACCCAAGTAGATTTTATTCCAAAAATCAGATAGAGTGTCCCTTTGATTTAACATTGGAAGAATATTCATTATTTCAGTCTAATACTAGAACTGGACATTTGTTTAATTTTTCCTTAAAGAAAAATGTTTCCTCTCATAGAGGAGATGATGACATTTTCCCAGACAGCTCATCCATTTGCCTTGTTAATTTCATGGTTAGAAAATATTTCCTAGTAGTCAGCTTATTTTTGTGCTTCTACCTCATCTGCCTCAGGCATAAGGAATAAATAATTCTTGTTTGCAACATCAATGGGATATATTTAAAAATGCAAAAAGCATTTTGTCACAGTGTTTTTCTTTTCTAGACTAAATAGCCTTATTCTCTCATCTCTTCCCTTCCAAGACCATTTTACCAGCTCTCTGATCATTCATGCTGCCATTCTCTAGATTTTTCCATTTGAGCATGTTTCTCTTGATGTGGCAAATCTGAATCCCAAAATACACTCCTTTTCTTAATGGCCATATTGAATGGTTTGAGTTGAAAGGGACATTGAAGATCACATAGATCCTGTTTATCAAAGAAAGGTCTGCCTTTAGAGCAATGCCATGGAACTGTTGATTCATATTAACCATTAAATCCTTTTCTGCAGTTCTGACATCCAGCCAGTTGTTTCATGGCTTGCTCTTGTGCAAGTGATTATTCATGCCAAGTGCAATGCCTTGTTTTCCTCCATTCGATTAAATTAACAATTATCTCTTTGGTTACTAGGGGAAATAAAGGATCACAGTTTGTACTCAGAGTGTGCAAATATCAGCCCCTACATTTTGATCTTGAAATACTGAGTTTTCATGGTTGGGCTCTCTCTCCATCTGTGTATAGGTGAGGAAAAGATCCCAGTACGTTCCATTGGTAGGATGTGATTTGTAGGGTGTTAGAAACAACACATAACTAGTATCCCTTATTTCTGGAAGTCTGCACTCCAAAGAAATATTTCTTCCACTGTGTTCATCAGAGGCTTCAGCTAAAGCTCATTTTTCTTCTCTTGCCTCAAAGCCTTTCCTCTGCTTTATCAGGATCTAAGGCCAAGAGTGGAAATATTTGAGTCGATGCAACAGAGGCATCCAGGTATGGTAGATGGTTCACCCTCTTAGTCATTTCACATGCAACCTGACATTTTGTCTGGTTTATCCTGTTTAGGGTTCCCCTCCCCCTGAATAGTGAAGAATGATTTTGTGGGAAGTTAAGTATATTTGAGCACTATTTTGCACAGTATTACCATGGTTGTTTTAATTTAGAATGAGAAATAAGCTAATTGAAGAATATTTATGGTTTCTATGTTCCCACTGGTTTTGCTTTCTTTTATTCATGAGTATGATGAATAGTGTGGATGGATGGGGTTTAGCAGACGAGAATTCTGTCATTCTGACTTAATTTAAACATGTGTTAATGCCCATGTCTCTGGGCTTAAGAGAACCAACACTTCAGCTTCTCCTTTTTATGTTATTTGCACTTTTATTTTGACAGAGATTTTTTTAGGGAGAGTATGACCTTTATGATCTTTCAATAACTGGTTTATCCAATTTTTGTATTTCAAAAACTTTGCTTATAAATACTAGTCAAAGTTACTTTAATCTTACACATCTATATCTATATCTGTATCTGTATTATTTTTCATTGCACTCCCTTAACTTTCTATTTGAAACACAAGCAAACTAGGTTAAGTCATTGCTAGAGTGGCTATTCTCTTATCTGTTTAAAAATCAAAAGAGTAAAAACTCCATTTTACAAAATACTAAAATTGTCTTAAATATGCAAATTGTCCCTGTGCGGAAGTGACACATATATTAGAAGTCCTAGGTCTTAATGAATGGATGTCAAAAATCATTTTAATTACACTACTCTTTGCAGGACTATTATGAGTGCTTTGATTCTACCAATTGCCTTGTCTAAGCTTACAACACCACCCACATGGAAAGCAAAGAAACATCAATATTTTTAAAACCACACATGTTTATGGGTTACAGGTAACCAGTGAATTGTAAGACATTAATGGTGGTCCAACCTGGAAATGTGAAGTTCATATTGTTAAAGCTGTGCATCTCCCTCCTTTGCAGGTTCAAAGACTGTAAGTCTCTCTGATATTCAGACACAGAACAGACTGCTGAGTGATTCAATGTGTCCTCTTTAGAGGAATAATTTTTAAAAGACACCACTGAATTCTTTACACTTACTATGAAATTTGAGTAAGAAGCTACAAACAAACTGCATGTGTACAATAATCCAGGCAGTCCTGGGTAGATCTGGAAGCACTATATATTTTTTGCATTTCCATAGATGTTACTCTGGGCTTGCTGCTGTGTCAAGGCTCAGGGATATGATAACTGAGACAGTGTTTAACAACTGCCACACTTTATTGCTGTGCATTTGCCTCTGTCCATTTAAGACTCTCAGACAATATTTGGGCTTGATTACACTATTAGGGTCAACCATGGGCTGTTCCCAGTAGTCAGGATAAGGTAGCTCTGTTTTCAAGGGGATAGATTTAATATAAGATTTCATATGAGATATAGATCTTTTATATCAGCCCACTGAACCCACGAGGGATTACTGATATTGACACAGTTTAATACTAGGAAGACAAACAAACAGCTTTTAAGAGAGCACAAAACACTTTTGATTACTTACTCAGACTGAAATTATTGATTGTTTTATCAGGCTGGGTGCTCGTATGAAAAGGGCAGGGTCAAAGAAAGGAACAACGAAACAAAAAACCCAGAAGAGATGAATGGAAGTGTTAAGCTGAGGTGTACTCAGGCAGACTGAGCACAGCAGCTACTGCTATGGCTTAGCATATAGCAGCCTTATATGCCCTTGTGAGTGCAAGTATGTGCTGAGACTCAAGGTGTTTCATCTGTTATTTTTAATTGTGGCAAATTATGTTTGGGTTGGATTCTGTGATGGCTAGTGCAATCTCTCCAATTATTTCAGCTGGCAAATGCATTAGATTTTCATTTTATTGTTTAACAATAGCTACCATCTTGCTTCAGAAAACTAAAGGTCTTGTTAATGTAAATTTCTGGAAAGATATTTGGTATCGCTTCTAAGTGACCATATTTTAAAGCCTTTTATGATTGCCAGTAGTGTTGTTATAAATCTATTTTGCATAATAATTAAATAGTATCACTCCAACCCCAAGAAGTCATAGACCTTTTGTCATCATTAGACAAAATCAGGCTGAGTGTAAACACAGCCTAGTTTCCTCCGTGTTTTTGTATTTGTATGCAGCAATTGTCAGCATGTCGGCAGTGGACAGTGATAAAGTGCATTTTTCTGCTTGGGTGGTTAGCCCTTTCATTTTTACAAGTGACAAAATAAAAATCTGTTGAAGAGTGAACATGCTGCTTTCACTGTGTCATCTCAGCCCTGCGGGTCATTTTATTATAAAAATGTAAAAATCCAGTCAATTTTATTTAATCAGCTGAAAAGGAAAAGTGTTTCCAGGTCATTAATCAAGTGCTCCTTCTCTGTGGGAACTTGTCTCTTCAGAAACTGCCATCTGAATCATTAATAAAGCTGAAAAGATTTTGTGCCAGCAGGTTTTTGAGAAACCTAGATGTTATCAATATAACTGGAGTAAAGTAATTTGAGGTCAACAAATAAAGATTTATATATTCATTGCTTCAAAAACTGAATATTGCCTATTAGAAACCAATTAATTATTTTTTTAAAAGCATTTAATTGTTGGAAAATATACAACTGTTTAGAAGGTATTTGATTATATATTCCATAATTACATGTTTTCTTTAATGTTACCTAACCATATATTTACAGTAAACTTTTATGTGAATTGATCAAAACATGATGAGACATTAAGAAGAGATAATTACTACTGTATCTATAATAATAATGGCAGTAATTAAACCACAGAGAACTACATTCAAATAATGTCAAGCTGGAGATTTAAACCTCTATTAACAAAGGCACTGAAGGCAGTCACTGCATTTTAGCACATTCACCTCCATGCAAGCCCTGGTGCAGCAGCTTGTGCTACCTGTGGCCAAATCTCTGTGCACCTTTTGGGGCAGGCAAGGAGAACACGCTTTCTTATCCCATGTACACGTTGTGTGATGAAAAGTGTTTCCATCTCACAGGATGCGCAAGTGGAAAACCTTACAAAATGTTGGAATTGGTAGTTTAAAAACAGAGAGGTAGGTAGAAAATAAGCATGAATGCAGGAATTACACCTATGGCCATATGTGTTCTTACCCATCCTTGGGAGACTGAGCTCTGACTCTCCATTCTTTCACCTGTTTTCTGGAAAGAGGGTAGTGCCAAAAGCAGGAAACTGAGTTTCATAAATGAATAACCTAATATTTGTTTTCATTTTGCAGGGGGAACATAGATTCAGGCATGTGTTTTTCATCAAAGAGATAAAATATTTGAATCCAGGTTCCCAGCTGTTGCCTCAGGACTAGTTTCTTATCTCCAGGCTTCCCCTGAAAACTGTCCATTTGTTTTTGACAAATCAGTACACATTAGCTGGAAAACTCCTTCTGTCAGGAACTTCCTATTCAGATTACTTATGAATACCCTGTTTTTGTTTACACTAATGGTCTCTGGAATTAGGAAAATAAGAGAAGCTTGCTTGATTTATATTTTTTGCTTTACATTGCATCTTTAAAAATTTATTGGGTTGGCCCAATTAAATTAATTAATTAGCTTTTCCTAATTACATCTAGTGTTTTGATAGGTAAGAAATTAATTCTGATTTTCTGAAGATGTTTTAAGTTATAATTTCAAAAGCTACATAAATCCATGTCTATTCAGGAGGCCAGTATTTCAAACTACATTTATAAGGGTGAGCATTTATTCATGCATATTCTAGTGAAAAAATTCATTCATACTCAAGTCACTAAAGACTGACAAAAATTCGATCCCATGTCAGTTTTATTTATTCATCCCATGTCTCTGTTATTTTAAAGGTATTTTTAATCTCATACACAGTATCGTATATCTGAATTAAGATGTTGATTTCTTTACAGTGAAAGTTCAGAGCCTGATACATTATTCTGAATTCAGAATTATCAATACAATTTGGATTGTATTATATTCTTCTTAACAATGTGCACTTAACAGTTAACGCTAATCATCATCATCCTCATTGCATATTGTAGACTGAAGACTTTTCCTAAATGGTGCTGTTGCTGTATAGTGAGATTGCATTCCATGTAAACTCTGCGTAACACCCTGGATGTCCTTGGTTATGTTAGACTTTGCCTAATGTGGGAGATGTCTGGGTTGATACAACTGCACAAAGCTTGGTACACAGGCGTGCAACAGCCCGCTAAAGAGCCAGAGTCTAATTGCATTTACACTAGTTCAATTCACTTGGAGTTACTTGTTTGTACCTGTGTAACGGAGTGAAAAAGAGCCTGCAGGTCAACAGCAGCAGTAATTACTTGTCCACTAGGATCTGAACTGAGGCCACCAATGCATTTCACACAGTTGACCACACAGTCATTGGATGGTGAGATGTCTTGTCCTGAGAAACAAAAGCTGTTGCTAACATGAATTTAGTGGTGGAGGGCTGCAGAGTCCATTTACCAATCCCCGCGACTCAATGGCTCATGAGACCAGTAATGTGTTATGAAGTCTCTCACCATCACAAACTTACACTTTTAAGACTATGTGTGTGTGTGAGCACACGCTGCTTTTTTCTCTCCCTGTAGAAAAGTGACTAAGGGTGTCCTGCTAGCTTCGGGGAAGAGCATCTTTTCCCTGCTGTGATAATTTGAGAAGTGGCAGAATTTTGTGATACAAAGCAGGTTTCTTCTTTCTTTTGTACATTTTTTTCTCTTAAAATGAAATGTCAGAGCTATTGTAGTCTTAATATAGACCAATCACTATTATAGCTATCTAAAATAAAGCGAGCTGTGTAAATAATCTCATTTTATAATTTGATTTTCTCTAAAATCACTATTTTTATAATTAGTCTATATTTTAAAAAATTATAAAATTTTGTTTGAAGCTAAAAGATGATTGGAAAAAAGGCTTCCTTGAATCAAAAAAGCCCTAACAAGTTCTAAATTATCACAGCAGGAGTAAAGATGGTATAAAAATGATAAAACAGCTAGCAAGGAAGCTTAACCCCAGTACAAATGAAGATTCCTACAATTCTTTTGGTAACAGACCTAGTAATTTTTCAGTAATTGTTATTAATTATTGTTTGCAAAATTTATCAACAACTTTCATTTAACTATGCCACTTACCATTAACATAAATCTTTCAGGACTCATTTTTATGAACACATATACTTTGAACATCAGAAGAACAGTATTTTGAAGATGTAAAATAGATTAAGCAGGGTCAGAAAATGTGGAACAATATCTATTCCGAATTCACCCATTTTCTGGGTTTGTTCTGTTATACAGACATTTAATCCTCCTGTAAAATTGCTGACTGGCTGATTTCATAGAGTCATAGAACATCCTGAATTGTAAGGACCCACAAGGATCATCAAGTCCAACTCCTGGTCCTTCTCAGGACACCCCAAGGACACCACCATACGCTTGAGAGCAATATCTAAATGCTTCTTGAACTCTATCAGGCTTGATGTTGTGACCACTTCCCTGGGAAGCCTGTTCCAGTGCTCAGCCACCCTCTGGGGGAAGAACCTTTTCCTAATATCCAACCCAGCCCTCCTTCCTGTCCATGCCCATCTGCTCAGCTCCCTCCCTACCTGACACAACTCCAGGCCATTCCTTTGGATCCTGTCACTGGCCACACAGAGATGAGATCAGTGCCTGCCCTTCTTCTTCCCTTCACAAGGAAGCTGTAACTGCAGTGAGGTCTCTCCTCAGGGTCCTCCAGGCTGAACAAATCAAGTGACCTCAGCTGCTCCTCATATGGTTTCCCCTCCAGGCCCTTCACCATTTCTGTTGCCCTCCTTTGGACTATCCCTAATAGTTTAATATCTTTTTTGTGTTGTGGTACCCAAACCTGCCCCCAGCACTGGAGGTGAGGCTGCCCCAGTGCAGAGCAGAGGGGACAATCCCCTCCCTTGCCTGGCCGTGCTGTCCCTGATGCCCCCAGGACACGCTTGGCCCTCCTGGCTGCCAGGGCACTGCTGGCTCCTGTTCAACTTGCCATGGACCAGGACCCCAGGGCCCTTTCCATGGCACTGCTCTCCAGCCCCTCATTCCCCAGTGTCTCTGTACACCTCTGTGTAAATGGAGTTGCCCCATTCCAGGTGCAGAATCTGCCATTCCTACGGTAACCTTCACACAGTTGGTGATTTCATAGCCCTCAGATAAGTCCAAGTCTCTCTGTGGGGCCTCTACCTTTAAAGGGAGTCAAAGCTCCTCCCAGTGTCGTATCACTGGCAAACTTAGTGTATCTTTATTTGCCAATAAAAAATCCAAACGTACAAACCATATTCACTTATGCATGAAGTTGAAGACATTGGGTTGACTTATACACACAGACTTATGGGTTGACTATAACAACAGACATCTAGTTGCCATAAATATTTAAAAACCATGTAGTAAAAAATGTACAAGCATTTTAATCATATTTTGTCCCTTTCTTGCTCCTTAATGTCAGAATGTGAAGCTATTTCTCATCCTATCTTGGTCTCATTCAGCACACTTGTCAAAATAAAAATCTAATATCTTTATCTCTGTTGTTACCACAGTTCACAGGATATTGTTCTCTTGTGTGGCATGGGATCTCAGACTGAAACCAACCTCTTTCAGTCACTTCACTCTGATTTCATACTACTGCAAGATCTTGCTAAACGTCCCGTCTTAATTTTTTTTTTTTTTTCTGGAATCATATGTTTCTTCAGGTTTGATTTTATTTATGTGTTCTATGTTTGAGCACTACCCTTTTGGCTTAGAAATTTCTTCTCCCTGGAGCTTACTGATAATCAAAGACTTTCCCAATGTTTATTCTGGTACACTGAATGAACTACATTACCACCTCTCTCTGCTTTGAGCAGATATTCCTTTGCTTCTCCTCTACTTCACTTTTTCTGGTTTTTGTTGTTATTGTTGTTTGTTTTCTTTTTTAATTTGTCTTCCTCCTCCTCTTCCTCTTCCTCCTCCCAATCTAAATGGCTACAAATTCCTCAATATTTCAAATCAGGCCACATCAAGTCCTTAGAAGTTTTTTTGCTAATTAAAATATTTTCTCATAGAGATTTCATAGAGATTTCCTCTTCTGTATTTCTGCTTTCAGTGCAACCATCACAATATCCCTTGTTCACAAACATTTTCTACTGATTTCCTTCTACTTCAGTTTAGCTAATGATTTCTCTTCTGGAATTGCAGCAAATGCTTGACTGAAATTCAGATAGATGAGAGCATCTAAATGTAACTGTATTGATGACAGATATCAGCTGCTTGATGATGATGATGATGCATTTTTACCCCTCTTACTTCTCAAGACCTTGAAACACTTTGTAGAATAAGTACTTTTCTTATGATTTGAAACCTTATAAAATCTGTAGGCTTAATTTTGTTATTGAAATTTGTCTGGTTTTTATGTTTGGTGACTCACAAAACATAAACTGTTGCTTTGTAGGAAAGTAGACACAAATATTAAGTACTTGGCTACATATATAATATACAGAACTACAAGATGTAGGATCAAATGCAGTACAAGATATAGAAGACATTAAAGTACAAGAGAACATCCAAAGGAGGGCAAGAGAAATGGTGAAGAGCCTTGAGGGGAAACCATATGAGGAGCAGCTGAGGTCCCTTGGTCTGTTCAGCCTGGAGGAGACTGAGGGGAAACCTCACCACAGTTACAACTTCCTTGTGAGGGGAAGAGGAGAGGCAGGCACTGATCTCTGCTCTGTGGTGACAGTGACAGGATCCAAGCGAATGGCCTGAAGCTGTGTCAGGGGAGGTTTAGGTTTGCTATCAGGAAAAGGTTCTTCACCCAGAGGGTGGCTGGGCACTGGAACAGGCAGTGATCACAGCACTAAACCTGTCAGAGCTCAAGAAGCGTTTGGACAATCCTTTGGGCACAGGGTGTGACTCCTGGGGTGATCTGTTCAGGGCCAGGAGTTGGACTGAATATTCTGTGATTCTGAGACAAGGGCTGCTAGGACAGATTCAATTGACTCTTTGCTAGAGGTACTGTACAGTATACTCCTGCAAACTTTGACAATATACATGGATTTGTATCTGCAAATGTTTCTCTTTTCTTTTTTATTTATATGAGCACCTACTGTACAAAGTATATCTGATATACACAAAAGAAAATGCAAAATGAGAGCAAAAGTGATATAGATGTATTTAAGAACTAATTTCTTGGCTTTCTTCTTTAGAAAGTAGCTACAGATTTTTCTCTTTCCCTGTATTAATATGAAACACATATTAATGATTTCATCATATCTATTTTCACCTCTTTCTCTTTTGTGCTGTTTTGGAATTAGCCAGTTACCTAAAAGATACCTAAAAGAGAAACTCTGCATTTTTACAACACAAAGGTATCATGAAGCTATAATAGCTCACCTAAACACATAAAAGTAAGTGGAATTATTTGGATTGTGTTATTAGAAGTTGAAGCAAAATAACCTGTTATCTGAGAGCCTTTTTCTTCCGATTTTTTGTAAATTTAGTTTTGACTAAAATGAGAATGTTTTGGATCCCTTCTTCAGGATAGATAGCTTGATATTGGTGTTCTGTAAGCATCAAGGGCTTGTGGTTTTTTCCCAATTAGGAGACTAGTTAGTGAATTTTCTTTTTTTGATCATTTTATTGACTCTCACTGGAATAGCGGACATTCTTGAATTTTTTGAAAATCAATGTTATAATCCTATAAAGGTTTTAATCTGCCTGTTTCCTCCTCAGTACTCCTCTTCCAGCCCAATGCAGTAGAAATATGAGTTACACTCTTCATAAAATACTAAAATTTTATTATGATTTTATACACCTCCTAGATGTAAAACAAGAGATGCAAATACTGTCAGGCATTTTCTGTGAGTCTAAATTCCATCTAAATGTCTGAGAAGTGTACAGCTCATCATAAAACAACTCCTATTTCTCTCTGCTCAAAGGATTAATAACAACATGACAGGAAAAAAAATCAAATCTTTAAAGACTTATCCTCTAAATATTATTCTGTATGTGCTTCAACACCAACTTTTCTTTCAAGAATAAATTTAGTGAGCTGTTATTGTCTTCCTTTTTGATTATCAATTCCTCATGTGTTAGTCACCCTTCCAGAAGGAGAACTAAGATAACGTGAGTACTATTGCTTTTTTCCATGTATTTATAGATGTAAGTTCATTGACATGGCAATGGATTATTTTCATTTTAAGGCCAACAAGCTACGTGAAGAACTATGAAGATCCCCTATTGTCATGGTAAATAATATCTGAATGGGTAATTAAGGGAAAAGGGAAAATGTTCTTAAAGGCCATATGTCATAGGTACAAGTTGTCAGTTTGCACAGACAATCAGTGATTATCACCCAGGAACAGGAGCTCTGGATAGTAAATCCTTTCTTGTTGTGCTAGCCAAACATCAGAAAGGCATTCTTCCATTCCTGCAAGAACACAGGTGAGTGTTAAAACACTACACACCCTTACTGCTATTGTTCACTTAGTTTAGCGTGCTTAGGAAGATGAAAAACAAATGACAGATGATTTTATGCATAAGTAGATCTTCAGAAAGCTGCAGTTCTCCATAGGGTGATAAACTATAAAAACAGAGGGTATACATCACCATAATGTAATGGCTTTTCTTTAGCTAAGAGGTTTTCCTTTTACACACATGGAGGGCTTGTTCTGGAAAACTGTCGTAGGCCTACTGAGTTGTTAGTGATCTTGGAGCTCCAGTTCTGACAAGTCTAATCACAAAAGGAAAGAGGTGTATTAAAAATGCATTAATGCATAAAGCTATAAGACGCATGGCAGACTTAGAGTTTTGCTGGAGCAGATTTTTGCATTTCATCTTCTATTTGTCTTGCTGAAACTTCAGTAGAATAATATAAATATCAAACCATTAACATGCTGAGTTGTCTTCACAGCTCTAAGAGCCACTTGAGAATGGTATAGAGAAGTTACTCTTAATTTGTTGCTGGGACGGAGAAAAGAAGAACAAACCCCTTGTTTTTACAGCAGCATTTTTTATGGTAATCACTTAAAATAAACAATTCCTGAAAAAAGAAATTTTTTAGTTTTGGAAAAAAAGCACTCTATAATTATTGTATCACATGATGGAATAGAAATAATTTCTCAAAAAACTATCATATGTACAATATTAACTTGTTCTATTTCAGTCCATGTCTTCTCCTTTCTCCAAAGTGGAATAATTTATTGGTTATCAATAATGTATGCTTATGTGTATTGTGCATACTTCCTCTGTTTAATTCCTCAGTGGTTTTGACTAATCTTTCTGCTTTTTGTCTTCTAACAGACAAATGATTTTTATACCACAATGTATTTATTCATTATAGGAACAAACTTCTGTAGTGCCATATAAAGCTCTGAAGCTCTTTTGTGTACAAATGTGCTGGTCACAGAAGTTTTATTGCAAATAATAAGCATTGTACATTTCATGTGCATTGTATTTTTCACATGCATTGTATTTACCATCAGTATTTATTCCACATGTTATTATGGATCTCGTAATATCTAATATCATGAAGGAAAACCTTTCATTTTACAGAAATCCTAGATTTGGGGGGGCTTGGTCCAGTTTTGTGGTACCATAGGAAGCATAGTGTTAACCACTCCCAGCTTTTTTTAGGACATCCAAAGCTTGTTCTTTCTTGAGAAAAGTTTCATCTTGATGTTTGGAATAAACATGGTGGTGACACAGCTGTGTTTTGGAGATCATATAAAGAAACACAATTGAATAAAGCCCACCAGAGGTAACCTTCAGGAGCTTACACCATTTGGTTTCCAGGAGCTCTTTTCCTTGCCAAGTGACAATGGCATTAGTGTCTTCCTCCTAAGTAATGCAGAAGTATAAATGTGGCTTTCATGTGTGTCTGGACCACTGTCTAACGCCCTATCAAGTTATGGCATAGCGAAGGATTTTATAAGGGTTGTGCATTTGTGTCTGAGGCATAACAGATCTGTATGCATCTTCAGTGCTCTTTAAAAGTCATGAAAGATTGAGATAAATAATAGGAAACAAAATATATATATTCTATGCCTGCTCCAGTTATACAGACTTAATGTACCTTCTGAAATTCATTGGGCATATATGGTCATCCACACCTTGGGGGGAATAATTTCTCTCTTATAACGCCAAAGAGGAGAATCCAATTTAAATGTGGAGTTTTTAAAAAAAATTTAGAGGATGGTTTGAACCCTTCTCTAGTGTGAAAAGCACTTTCAGTATGATACAGAAAAATTGTACTGTAACAGTGATGCTCTGGAAGGTTGGTCTGAAGTTTGCAGGTCTGTGTTTAAAGAACGGGGTTGAGATAAAACTGTCAGATAAAAAAAAGGACATCTTTTGTCTAACTGCTTTTCCCCTTGCATCAGGGGGATATTTTATTGAAACAGGACTTGCAATTCATATCACCAGAAATCTGCTACAGCTTCCTCCCTTGTTGCCTAGCTGATGCTAGATTATTATAGATCTAGATTACCAACTTTTTTTTCACTTTGGAGCAGGACTGTTGTCATTGTTTGGTGATTGGAAACAATCTGCTTTTTCACAGAGATCCAGACTGTGCTTGTTAAAAATATTCCTATGTTGGCATAGGAAAATGTTTGCGTGGGGGATGAAATCTCTAAGACAGAAAAGATGGTTGTTTGTATACCAGACGGTGAGGAGTGTCTCCACAGCAAGAGTCTTCAGCTGGATCATATTCCCCAAACTGTTTTTGACCAGTTCTTAAAAACTCTCTGGCCTGTGGTCCTGCACATCCACTGCAGTATGTGCATGTTTCATCTCTCCTGACTATTATAAAGTACATATGAAGTATCTAAATATCTTAAGGATGACCAAAATGCTGTCCTATGTCATTACTTCTACATCTGGATGAGGAGTTTTTACTAAATAATCACAAGTGTCTTCTCTGAGTACAGTTTAATCAGTTCTGCTCTGGAAATCTCTTTGTCTGGTGTAAAAGTCACATACCTTGTGGGTACATATTAGCAGCAGATAGACAAATCATCTACCTGTTTCATTAAATCAGATGTAGCCCTTTTATCTGCTGGCTTTTTTTACACAACCTTGTTATTGTTTTTGTTTCTTTTTGATTATCATTAGTTAGAATTTTAATACTGGAGGCTCTTCAGACTGATTATGCTGTGGACACCTTAGGATGTCTATCATCTCCTCAGGCAGCCTGGTGTATACCAGGGAGCCAAGAGGAAATACCTTGATTGTAAAGTTATCCAGATTATTTTCAAATAATTGCAAGAAAATAAAGCAGTGAACTGATATTCTCAAATGCAAAGCAGCAATCTTATTTTTATACTGACTTACAAAGTTACACTCTATTTCTTGTTTAAATGTTAATATAGTACTTGGTAGTTTTTTTCTAGATAAACCTATTTCTCTTCAGTGAAATGTTTCCCTTATATTGGATACTCATACATTCTTTGAAAATGTAAATACCATGCACTCTTCAGACTCCTGTCACTAAGTTTAAAAAACATTCAAATTCAAAAACATTTCTGTAAATTAAACAACTGATAGTAAATCTAAGAAATATAAACCAATTTGACTCTGACTAGGGTTTTTTTTCACCCACAATGATGTGGGTTTAGATTTTTGAATTCAAACATTAATCAGAGTTGGGATTGTATACCATATTTTTTCATTCTATCCCAAATTTTCCTGGAGCCAGAATCTTTGTACGTAACTCGTGTCCCAGACTAGATGAGTCAAATCAGATTGGAAAGCAGTTTGCAGGATTTTGAACCCGAACAATGTGTCTGTTCTTGATTTTTAGGATATAATTGTTTTTTGTTGTTTTCTGCAATGGTTTTCTTATAGAGACTCATACTGAAGCATCCTTATGACATCACAGAGCAGTAACCTTTCTGGCTGAGTTTCCTGGCTTAGATAACACTTAGTGTGACAATTACTAAAAAGCAATTTCCCAATAGGCAGCTGTGGAAAACAGATTGAGCTCTTAAAATTAATAGAAGAATTATAAAATCTTGATAGCAGGAATAAGAGTAGTTATGTATGCATTAATTGATTTAAATTTGGTGCTTAGGTCTCTGAATGTTTTCATTATAAACCCAAAATTAGTGGAAAAGTTGTGTGCATAAGCCAACTGTCCCCACCCTACTATTCACTTTCATTTCCTCAGTTGCTGCTTATATACAATTTAAAATCTTTTTCTCCAGTATGTGGGACTATTTACTCTGAAGACAGACTAATTGGAGAGTCATTCATGCTAAGAATGTGTGGAGCTTTTGATGGAATGCTGGATCAGAGCACAGACATGAAATGAATTGCTTAACCATAGCACTTTTCAGTGAGTGACACAAATGTCATATGTAGTGGAAAACAATATTGGCTAGAACAACGACACAATCAAGTCTGAATTTTTAAATAAAATTTTGAGAACAAGAAATTTTGTTTGTTTTTGATGAAAAACCCTCAAGTCTCAGCATAGGAAGGCTTATTTACTTTTACTCCAGAACCACCTCCTTTCTAGTTCATTTACATATGTGCATGAGCCAATTTCTCCTTATAGGGTCTCTTTCATGTGGTAGAGAAGATACTTGAATTTTAAATATACATTTGTGGCACCATAAGATGACATCTTCCTGGCATTGGTCATACAGTCTTCATGGTCATTGTACAGGTAACAGGGCAGCTCACATAATATGCTGAAAATATCTATGAATTAAGCACCAGCAAAGCAAACAACATAAAATGGCAGCCTTGTGGTCAGTCTTATGTTTTGGTTTTTTTTTTTTTTTTACTTTGATATGTTTTAGATATGTTTAACTGGCCTTAGTTAAATCAAAGTTCAGTATTCACATTTTTAGCAACTGACTTTACCATATATTTAACATGAGAAGAACTTAATACATGATGGCATAACAGTATATGCGAGGGTGGCAGATTTATGTTAACTAGTACATAGGTTGTTTTGGTGGTTTGGGTTTTTTTTCTAAATTCAGGAGCTCAGAATAAAAGCATGTACTATTATATTTTTTTTAACTCTAAAGAGTTGAGAAAATAGATGGAGGTACAAATAATGTAATGATGTAATATAATAATGCCTAAAGAAAGTTGTTAGTGTTAGCAAATAATAAGAGCATATTACAGTTTTTACTGTAGTAACACTCTGTCTCTTCACCCAAATAATGATAAATGTAAGCATCCTATAGTTTTGTGAAATAAAGAATGTGCAGCAGTAGGATTTGTGTGTTAGAATATGATTGAAGACAGAAGAAGGTTACCGAAAGTCACAGATTGTAGGTTCATGGGATAAGGGGCTTGAGTTAGGTTATGAGGAAAGCCAAAAATCAGAATGCTTTGGGGGTCTCACATGAAGGTCAGATGCAGTGAGTGTGTAATAAGTGGGAGGCAATGCAGCAGCCATTATCTTCCCCCTGACAAGAGAGCAGCTCACTGACCTCGTATGTTGACAAATGGAGAGGAAAACTCTGCACTGAGATGTAAATTCCCCACGCAGGTCCCTCATGAATATCTTGTTTCCAGAATTCAAGCCAGTGACCTGGAAAATAAGGTTCCTCCCCAATCAAAATGACAGGCAGAGCTGGTTTCCTGTTAGGAAGACTACTAGATGTGTAAAAAAATTATGATTTCTGAGATGAAAAAAGTGAGATGTCACACAGAGCAAAATATTACTTTCAAATGGTCCTCTGCATCTCCGTTGAATGGCAGCTGTTAAGAATTCAATTGTGTGTATGACATACTGCAATGCAAGATGGAAGTTCTGTTGGGGAGCAAAAATGAATAGAAATTTTCAATTCAAATACTCATTTGAGAGTATTTGAATATCTGTCATTCTTTTTAGCCTAAAGGTTAATTCTTGAAAAGAATTTCCATTAGTAACATAAATTGTAACCTTGTCAAATCCTCTTATGCAATGCATCAATGCTGAAAGACATACTCTGCAAGACTGTACTATTAAATACATAACCTTGGTTCATAGTGAATTTATACTTTTAGCAGTTTCCTTGATTTGTCAGTTATTTGTGTAAGATTTTATGGTTTTGTCTATGTACTTGTGTCAGCATAGAGAGAACATTTTGTAAATGTTACTATATTCTTTTTTGCATATGTATGTCCTGTTGCCATGTTCTCTTTATTTCATAGATAGTAATTAGGAAAATTGTATGATGCCATTGCCCTCACATAAGACAAGTGGCTGTCTAAGGAATTCTTTTCCATATGACAGATCTCTTTTCTCATTCTGTGCATGTATGCCAATGTTGTATCAGGATGTCCATTATTATATTTCTGCAGTCCTGGTTTCTTGTAGAGGGAAAAAGCAATTATGATTTTTCTTTCTGGATGATGATTTACCTCTCACTTCACCAATAGTCAGCATGCAGAATTATATAGTATTTGGATAAATACCATAAATTTTAATACTAAAGGTGCCCAAATTTGCACCATGAACAGTGGCCGTGGGGAATGGAGACTTTTGTTAGAGATAGCCTAGATGTGCTGTGGTTCTCCAATCAACAACATAATTTACTTAAATAAATAAATAAATAAATGACAGGAGTTAATTTTATAAATTAAGTGGGTTTTTTTTCTACTGTGGCTGGGTTTTATTTGCTGTGAAAACTTCAGACAGATCCATCAGAATTTTTGCAGAATTATGAAATAATTTTCTTTTTATCGGGATAATAAAATGTGTTTTCCATAAAATATTTTTAAAAGCTTTTGGCTTTGTTTTACAGTAAATTTAAATAATTATCCGCACTTCACTATGTTCTCTTCCTTCGTTCTGTTTCATTCTGAGTTGTACCATGCACTGATGTAATGTTCATGCTGTTTCTGCTGCCTGGTACAATTTTTGTTAAGAGACAGCATGGTTTGAGTTTGCACACAGATCTTAGGCAGAATGAATATGTTAATAAGCTCCAACCTCAGGTTGCACACTCAAATTACTATCAATTGTGCATGCAATTTTTCCAGGCTATTTGTTCTGAAAATGAGTACTAAATTATGCATTCAATGCAGTGTCATGTATGAGTACAAAAGAAGAATTTGCTCAAATATTTCCAAAAAGGAATATTTGTGTGTGCAAATATGATGCAATTCAATTATTTGATGTACCCACTTTAGCAATTTGGAAGCAGGAAGATAAAAAACTTATCATACTGAAGGTGAGAATGAAATGCTTGAAAGGCAGGCAACTGAGCCTGTGACTTAAAGTGGATGTATGTATTTCAGTTGTTTGGCACCAGTCATTGGCAGGCCTTTTCAAACCTCTTAGTCAAGATAAAATGCTGAATAGTAGAAAACAAATAGGAAAACATTACTGTGAGCTGTCCTAGTGAGGGATAGATCATCAAGAAACTTCACTGTTTATAGTTTCTGGTTTTTTCCTTGTTAAAGGCTGTTTTCAAACTCAGGTTTGTTAGGAGAATACACTTTGGTCACAAATCTAAGATTGCCTGGCACTGAAAAAAGTTCAGATCTGTCCAAATAGGAGACCATGTGCAGGAAGCATATCTACCCTGCTCCTTTGGCTCTGCTTTTTCATGACTTTTGTTTCCTTATTCACTTGTTTAAATGTGTCAGTTCATTTTTCTTGGAATAGAAGGCATGAATTAAGACCAACTGACATGATAGACATACAGGGTGTATTTGGTAGGGTGTGTTTTAAATAGTCTATGACTCACACATATTGTTTCAGTTTGTAGGTTTGCACCTTTTTTTAGAGTGTAGCTGCAAGCCCTATATGCTCTGTCTCATGTACTCCAAAGGATGTACTAGAAACCATCAATACTTTTCTAAGACATTGAAAATTTCCAAGCTGTAAAGGATCTCTCCCAAAGTGAACCACAAGGAAAAACAACTATAAGTCTATGTGTTTGTGTATGACACACTTCCAGAGCAATGGGAAAAAAAAAAAAAAAAAAGAGGGGGGGATTAGGGAGTGTTTGCATGGAACAAACACAATTGTGGAAGAAAGAGGAACTATCTATTTGAAACCAGATGAATATGGATAACTTTAGAAGGGAAACACAATTTTAGATCCTCTTGGAGTAAACATGTTAAACTCTAGAAAAAGACAGCAGTTCCAGATCTACACTTGCTAGACTGATTGATTTGAAGTCATGGAGTTGCAGATGAAAATAAGTTAAATTGAAAGTTTTCCATTGAAGGGAGCTAATATAAACCTATGGAACTCTTGTTGGCCATTTAAGAGACTCCTCCATTACATTGGTTTTCCAACCATCAAATCTTTTCTCACAAAGGGATGAATTTCCCTGAGTAGTTGTGGCAACTGTGTCCTGAGATCTGTATTTCTAGTGCAAGTCAGGAGTAGACAACTGCATGGTGGCTTTGAAGTTCTGTGAGAATGATTCAGGGCCTGGTGAAATATGTCTAAACATGTGGACTTTCCTCTCCTTAATAAAAGATGCCACTGAAATTTTGGAAATTTTGGTTGGAAATGGACAGTATATTATAGCAAGATTTCAAGTACAGGATCCAAGTTTGGTAAATTGAATTGCACATTGTGCAAATGTATAGCTGTGATAGTCTATAGGAGATTATCCATTAAGCAAAGGTCAATCAGTCATCACAATTTGTGGTATGAAGCTGGACAGTCTGCTCTGCCTGCTCCAGCTTTGGTGGTGTGTGCAGAAGAGAGCTGAGATTCCATTACACTGATGACAATGTTTGTTCACCATCTAATGAACGCTGAAAACATTATAAGACTTCAGAACTCTTGCCTATTGTCCTGGAATCCTTAAAAAAACCCCAACAAAAACCAAAAAAACAAAACAAACCAAAAAACAACCCCAAACCCCCAAAAACCAAAAAAAACCCCAATCTTTTTAATGTGGCAGAAGAAAAAAATAAAGTATTGTTCTATGTTATAAATGCTAAATTTGAATATCTGCAGTTAAAAAATACATCCATATTTGTTTAAGACAGCTAGTGTTATTCTTTGTTCAAAGAAAGGGGCAATTTAGCCCATAGCCTGGGAAAGTCTTGTAAATGAGTTTGCATAGAGAGTAAAGAGGTATTTGAAACTTCCCGTTTTGACTGGGACTTCCAGTTCCAGTCTGAGGATGGGAAGTAAGAGATGCTTGCTGACACAGGCATCAATAAGACCCAGCATGCAGCTGAGCTTGCTAGAAACTGTTTTCAAATGGGTTATACTAAATTAGATTTAGCCACAGCCAAAGAATTTCTGCCTGAGTTTTTGGGTTGGAAGATTAAAACTTTCAATTAATTATCTTTAAAATGTTCAACAAATTAATTTTATTGTGTATATTCTGGTCAACACATCAAGGTTATAGGAAGGAGGATCTGAACTGGAATTGTTGAGAATGGCAGTCACCTTCAGAAATCTGAAATGTAGGATGTGTTGTAGCATAAACACAGCACTTTCAAATTATCAATACACCCAGAGTTGTGGCATCTTTTTGTCCTGTAAGTAGCATTACATTTTCAAGAGGAGAAAAATCAAATATTTCTGTGTCTTTAAATGTTCACAGTATTTTTCAAAAGATGTCTGATGTCTATTTTGGGTGATAATTTGAAACCTAGAGGTGAAAGAGTTTGAATTGAACCTGCAGTAGGTTTCATGTCAATCACCAGTTGACTTCTACAGAAAGCTGTTGAGGATTAGTTCAATGAATGCTATAAGGAATAATATTTAATTGTAATTGAGAAGTGGATGTGTGAGAGAAAGACTTATCTTTCAGTCTATAGAGGTTTTGAACACTAGCTGCCTACAGAGAAGCACTCAGACTGAGATAAACTTGAGGACACTTATCCAACAAGAACTAGACTGATTTCTTTTCCTGGAAAATTTTAACTTTAATCCTGGATTACATTTAATCTCTTTTATTACTGAGAAAATATTTCCTCATCTTCATAATATGTAAGCGTCCTGATTGCTAGAAGACAACAATTAGTCTTACTGACAGGCCAGATAAAAAAAGAACTTTTGTAGGACTGTAAATAAAATTCTTGTTAATTATGCACAAAACAGTGTCCTTTTCCCCCCAGCTGTGGCTACTAGATGCTAGGCTAAGTAAAATGATAAATGAATACACTGAAAATAGCTCTTTTCATGTACTTCAATCAAAGATAAGCTCATTTTTTAAATACATCAGCTGTATCAATTTCTATCTTTTTTTTCTATATCTTACTCATTTAAAAGGGTTAAGGCAGCAAGCACTCACAGGGTGCTTTTAAATAAAGAGATGAAGGGATTTGTAGTGCTTGTGCTCCTGTGTCCAGCTGTCCTGGAACACATATTCTTGAGCATCCCTTCATATTCCTCCAAACACTTCACTTTGAAGTGTGAGAGTAAACAAATATATGTGAACGTCTGGTTTTAATAGTACAGAAGCAACTACTTCAGGTGAAATGTTCAGTCTATACACAGCTATTCATGTTAAGATACAATAATGTGGATAGAGATAGAATGAATTTTGTGTGACTTACCTAGACGTTTGTTTTTTTTTTTTTTCCCTGGGGCTCTCACTGAGCATTAAGAGATTATCATGGTAAATCTTTTCAAATTTTGTAGCCAGCAATTTGATGAAGTATGGCCTCAGGGACAGAAACACTGATATGTATCATAGAATCATAGGATGGCTTGGATTGGAAGGGGCCTTAAAGATCATCTTATTCCAACTCTCCTCCTGTGGGCTTCCGCTTGACCAGGTAACTCAGATCTCCATCCAGCCTGGTTTTGAACGTTTCCAAGGATGGGGCTTCCACAGCTTCTCTGGACAAACTGTTCCAGTGCCTCATCACCTTCACAGTAATCAATTCCTTACTAATATCTAATCTAAACCTGCTCTCTTTCAGTTTGAAGCCATTCCCTCTGTCCTGTTGCTGCATGCTCTTGTGTAAAGTCCCTCTCCATATGTCTTTCTTGTACGTCAGGTACTGGAAGGCTGCAATTAGGTCACCCCCAACCCCTTTTTTTCCAGCAGAACAATTCCAATTCTCTCAGCCTTTCCTCATAAGAGAGGTGCTCCATCCCTCTGATCACCTTGGTAGCCTCTGGACTTGCTCCAACAGGTCCCTGTCCTTCCTGTGCCGGGACCCCAGCTCTGGATGCAGAGCTCCAGGTAGGTCTCACCAGAGCAGAGCAGAGCAGAGGGGCAGAATCCCCTCCCTCCCCTGCTGCCCACGGGGCTCTGGATGCAGCCCAGGACACGTTTGGCTCTCTGGGCTGTGAGTGCCATGGCTGGGGCATGTCCAGCCTCTCACCCACAGCACCCCCGAGTCCTCCTGGGCAGGGCTGCTCTGGATCTGTTCATCTCAGCCTGTGCTGATACTGGGGGTTGTCCCTGCGGGTGTCCTGTCGTTCAGGTGTGTCAACCACACTGCTCAGCCTGGCATAGCTGCCAACTCCCTAAGGGTACAACTGATCCTTCCATCTATATTATTAAAGAATATTAAACAGAGATCCCTGAGGGACACAACTTGTCACTGAGGTCCATCAGGACTCCAAGCCATTGATCTCCACCCTCTGGATGAGGCTGTACAAGCACTTTCTTATCCACCTAGCAATCCACTCATTGAATAAAGCTCTCTCCATTTTAAAGAGAAGAATGTTGTAGGTGACTGTTTCAAAATTTTTAGAGAGTCTAGATAAATGACATCTGTAATCCTTCCGTTGTCCACTGATGGTGTTGCTTCACCATAGAATGCTATTGAGCTGGTCAGGAAGGACTTCCTTCCCCTACTGAAGCTGTGCTGGCTGTCCTGAATCATCTTCCTGTACTCCATGAGCCTTAGCCCAGCTTCTAAGGGGATCTGCTCCCTTTATACCCTTTTTAAAGATGGATACAATGTCTTTCTTTTTCCAGGCTCCTGGGACTTCACCTGGATGCAATGACTTGGCAAATATGACGAGTGGCTTGGCAACTACATCAGCTGATTCACTTGGGGCTCTGGGATGCATTTCACCAGTTCCCAGAGGTTTATGTATGTTCAGATTTCTCCAGTGGTTATGAACCCAATTTTTAGTTACACTGGGAAGGGCTTTGCTTCCCCAGTCATCCTCCTGCTATCTATTCACCTGGGAGGTGTGGGAAGAAAAGTTGTCATTTTAGACTGTGATAAAAAGTTTGGTGTGTTCCTCAGCTTTCCACTTACCTGTTGTTACTAGTTTGCCAGTGTTATCAGAGGACTATCACCTTCTTTGACCTTCCTTTTCTGGTTTACATGCCTGTAGAAGCCTTTCCTGTTAATTCTTTACATCTCTTGCCAGGTTCAGTTCCAGCTTTGCCTTTGGCCTTCCTCAGCCCATCCCCACAAAACTGAACTTCATCTTTACAGCTTTCCCAGGTCCCCTGTCCAAGCTTCAGCTGTCCATGCACTTGCATCTTCCCTTTTGGCTTGACAGAAATGTCCCTGCTCAGCCATGCTGGTCTCTTGCCTTCCTTGCCCAATTCCTTGTGCATGGAGAGTCAGCTCTTGCACTCTATGGAAGATGTCTTTACAGATCTCCCAGCACTGTTCCACTCTCTTGTCCCTGAGGGCAGTCTCCCAGGGAATCCCACTGACTATCTCCCTGAAGATCTGGAAATCTGCTTCCAGTTCAGGGTCCTGAATTTAGGCCTTACCTGTCCCATATGCTCAGGATTGCAGGCTCCACCAGTGCATGATCAATGCAGCCCAGCACTCCCCCAGTCTTGACGTCCTCGATTTGGTCACTCAAACCAATAACCATCAGACCTATGTGATGTATTTGTAGAAAAAGAGAGGAAACCTGTTTAAAAAATCTGGAAATTACGGACTATTTGTCTTATGAGCTTTCATTTTGAAATTATCTATGAACTGTCAAAAAAAAAAAAAAGCTATACTGGAAAAATGGTCTTATCTATTCAATGCATTACACATTTATTGTAATGCGTAATGCATTGCAATATATGCATTATATATCAATGTACATGTAACAAGTCTGTGACGCATGCTTATATTTGCCATAAAAATGAACTAGCAGCCAAAGTGACTGTACGGTGACTGTTCTTACTATACATTCCTCAGAGAAGAGGGGGGACAGCTTTGTAAAAACACAGTACAGAGCTAAAGTACAGATAAAAAGGGCAAAATTCATAAACATAATAGTTTATTGACAATCTCCGTGCAACTTCTCTTAGATTTGAAAAATAATGTAGAAAACAATTCTGTAGCATGGTATACAGTACATCCAAGTAAGTCTGCTTTGAGACTGGCATGTAATGAGACCATTGCATCCCATTGACCCTATGTCAGCCCATGTGTTTAATTAAATGAACACAATACATTTAATTGTGGTGATGTGCTTTGGTCTTCTACAAACATTCACTCAAATAATTCTGCTCTTTAAAAACAGTATGTCCTTCAGCATTGACTAAGGCCTCATGAGCACCATACAAGAGACCAATTATAACAGTAAACACAACATAAGAAAAAAGATACTTGCAGAGACAATATTTATAGGACCATATTTTATGGAACTGGGCTGACTCAAAGAAGAATGCAAGATATCTCTCAGTAGTCTGAATGCATCATACGTACTGATAAATAGGAAGGACAATTCTTCACAATTTTAGTGTGAAATTTGTTGGGGTGTGGGTTTTTTTTAATATTATACATGTTTGACTTTTGATTTGATTTTTACTTTGATTTTAAAAGCATGATTCTTCTATGCAAGCTCATGAATTTTACTTATTTATTTATTCTATACTAGGCATAAGCCTTAAGCAAAATGTATGACAGGTTAAATAATGACAGAGCATGAGGCTTCTGTTCCTTGTTTGCTTCAGGTCAGGCAGACTGACCAAATTCTGACCCCAATATTAGGATAATCTTTGGGCTGCTGTACTGATGCTCTAACTGCTTATGTTTGGTAATATTAAAAGTTTGATGTAATATAAAACATAGCATATTATAATTCTTTCCAAGTCATATGGAAAAACCTCAAGTTCAGCGATTAGAATTTGATTCCAACTTGATTTTTTCCCCTAGACTAAAAATGTGATTTTTTATTAATATAAAACAGTCATTTATGCTGATATATTTACATTTTTCTGTATTTGATACCATACTCTCTGCATCATTATACATACCATTGTAGTAGTTCCCTGGTTAAGTTAAAACTAAGAGAAGCTATGAAATATTAAAAAAATGCTTTATTTTACTAGGGGTTACATCTTGCACTAAAAATCTGTATTTAAGTAAGAGGCTAAACAGTGATGGGAAACTGAAATCTCTAAAATACTCTCACAGAAACATCTCTGATATTTGACTAAATAGAGCAACTACTCAAAATGATTTGTGATCAGTTTTATTCTGTTTTATGTTTTTGAAAAGTAAAAACCAACACAAAACCTACAAAAACCCATCAGGATCCTCTCAAATTTTTAGAGTAAAGTAAATAGGATTGAATCTCTGCATGTTTGCAGTAGTTAATATGTAGATAGAACACTTTTCTAGAATTAGTTTGGCTCCAGTTCAGAATCTAGCAATATCCATATTAAATTTCTATTTAAATCTCTTGTAGAGATGAATAAGTAGGGGATTAACATTTTTTTTCTGCTGTGTTCTTAGTATTTATCTTGACAGTTGACTTATCTGCATAGACAAAAGGAAAAAAAAATCCTCATTTGAGCCAAATTTAACTATTTTTAAAAGAAATAATTAAGATTTCCACTTTAAAAATAAACATAGCCACATTTTTATAAGTGTTTTTGTAGTCTTTTAGATGCTAGATGAAAATTCACATGAATGAAGAAGATTGTCTCATGCAAGTTGTGTTGGAAGTTGGTTTGGAAGTCTTTTGACTCTTCAAAAAAAAATCTCCTGTATCCAGCTGAATTTTCACTTTACCTTTACAACTTTACAAAAATGTTTTTGAATTCTGCAGTCTAGATGCAGCAGAAATGTAGCTGAGCTTCCATACACAAAAAAACTTTCCCTTTCTGCAGCAGAGTGGTAGTCAAAATCTCCAATTTCAAGGATGAATTGCACTTCCTGAAGGGATCCTCATTAAGACACAGACTAATTTTTTTCCCTTTGTGAAAATGGAGGAGGATGAAGAGATGAAAATACTTCGTCATGAAGTGGCCAGTTCTCAGAGTAGCTTAGATTCTACTTTGTTTTCCTTCTCACCATTCTCCAGATATTTTCTGATCTCATGCAGTCACTAAATTAGAGGCAAATAGGATTTGTTTCACATGCTTTTCTTTCCCTATAGTATGACTTCAGTTTTATTTCAGACTTCTGGCGGAATACCCAATCTGCTATAAAATTTGCAATTACAAATCAGCCTTGTGTTAAGATAGGCTTATTAAGCTGTTTCACAAAAATTGAAGATTAATACTCTCTCACATGAGGACAAGCTGAAATACTGATGGATTTATGAAATCTATAAACGTTATTGATTTAATGTAATATGATTTTACAGAAAAGTTGTTGAAGCACATTAAAAAGAGCTTTAATCCTCAGCATAGGTATGCAGGAATACATAAATCAGACTTTAAAAAATGTCTCATGCTGGAAAACAATACTGAGATATTGGAAAATCACTACCTTCTTTTCATTTTAAATTTGTTTTATCTGAAAGATGAAAAATGTACTCCTGTCTCCTATGAATATTGTGCTTTAGAATTCTCCAACAGAAGTAATTTCCTATTTAATACTGTACTCAAATTTTTTAAAGAACTTCATTGTTTTGTGACAGGTGAAATGATATTTCACTACAGAGAGTTTAGTACCCTTATGAATATTTATGAGCATACTTTCCACAACTGTATAGCAGACAACCAATTTCAGTGATTTTCATATCCAGTGTATCATAAGGTTTTCTGGGTTTTTGTCCTTTCCTGATTAATATTTTTTATCCTTTTTTTTCTTTTTTCTTTTTTTTTTTAATCTTTTTTCTTTAAGAGCCGATAAAAACTACAATATCTTCCTCTGGTGTTCTAGAGCCTGCCAAATACCACCCAGAATTAGAAAAACACCAGACTCTTTGCAGACCACCCCTCAGCCATCACACTGACAAAATAATTGTAGAAATCATATTAGACAAACTGCACGGGGAACAGGACACTCAGCCTTTGACAGAAGCTGGTGGGCTATTAAGGAAGTAGCCAAGTAGCAGCATGCTGTTCTGACACTTTTCTTGCAGTCGATGAATGCAGAGTGACTCCTCTGAGTGAATGCCAAGGCATCATGATTAGCATAATTAGAGCATACCTTTGTGGCATGATTATATCTGTACGAAGTTACCGCAAGAAAGGCTTGGTTGGAATTGGTGATATGCCTCATTATCTAAATACACAGCTTCTGACTTCAACGGCTGTCAAGTGAGATGGAGTAAAACTACACTTCACTTGCCATGGTGTTGCCTGATAGAAACCTTAAATATATTTTTCCTCCTCCGCTTAAAATTAAAGTTACGTTTTGTGCTACCTTTATACTTTATGTGAACTGCTGAGCCAGAGAAAACATTTTTCCTCTACGAAGGATTCCCTATTGCCTGCCACCTAAACACTAATGCATACAGAAAAATCACACTAATTTCTGTGCTCTTGTAGGTCTAACTGAAGGGGCAGAGCACACTTTAGTACATGGCTCATTGTGCCTTTTCAAATGTACTAATATAGTAAGTGTGATACAACATAAGTATGATGCTGAAACCCAAGATCCTCCAAAAAACTCTCACCAGAAAATCTATTTAGAGAATAGAAGTCTAGTCCATTATATAGTAATAATAGTTCTTGTTCTTATAAAGAGAATCTTTTTGCATAGTTAGAAAAAATTTCTTGTGATATCCTCTCACTTAGCGGCTCCTATTCTTTATTACTTCTCTCTGGGTCTCTGTTGTATTTCCCACTGCACCTGCAAATCTCAGAGAGAAACATGACCAAGGCTGCTTTTACTAAAATGAGTTGTTCAGTTCATGATGTCATAAAACAAGTTAGAAGTCTATGTCTGTAGAAGACTGGATCAGACAGGAAATACTCACTTAACCATAAAGGGCAAACGTGATTAGAGTGTGTTAGGTGGGCTACAGTGAGGGCTAGCTCCTCCTCAGCTCACTCTATGTGCAGCAGTGTGTGCACTGTCAGTCTGTCAGCTGGTTCTGGTCAGCCTTTCCCTGACCGGCACAGGAGCAGAATCTCTGGGTCCTTTGGTCTAGGAACTGAAGACAGGGAAAACTATTATCCCTGCCCCAAGTGCTTTCAGTTGTCACCACTGTTGATCTCTGTTGTCTTCCTCTTGGTTCCATATCATTCTTCATGCAACCATGTTGCTCTTTCTAACAATATTTGTAGGAATTATCTCTTTCTCCCTTTACCAGCCCTTTCAACTCCTCCTTGACCCTCCTGTATGCTGCACAGTAAGCTTTTTCTTAAATCTTTCCCTTTTCTTCTCTTTCTTTGGCAAAGGGGTTATCACCTTTTGCTATATATTGCAGAGCAAAGTCATAGTAGATCTTCACAATGCTTTTGGATATTCTTGTGAACTGGCAATGGTAAAAACAAACAAACAAACAAACAAACAAACAAAAAACCAGAGATCTGTAATTTGTTATTAAAAAGCCGGCTATTTACAATTAAAAAGACAGTTTATGAAATTTCTTGCCTTTAAAAAATTATTTGCTAAAACTGTGGTTTTGTACAAAGACATTCTTTATCAAAAGCCTGAAAAATGAAATTGCTCTTTTCATTAGGAGGATTTTTTCCATTTCTCAGATGAAAGGTATTCCATAAATCTGCCTTTTCTGTTTTCTTCCTTAAAAAACAACAATAAAAAACCCTCTTCCTGATGAAAAATCTGTTCACAAGCCATTATTGATTTCTCAGTCATAAATATATTGTGATTTTTCAGCCAGTTGTCTGCATGCTATATTTTTCAGGGGTCATACGTCTTTCTTGTGAGTTTCTCTCTTTACATACAAAAAACTAGAAAAACCATGAAAATGAGTTCTGAGACTGAAGTCTCATTTCTTCAATGAGCTTTGTGTGGGTAGATGATATCATATGGGAAAACCCATATACCTGGCTTTATTATAGCCTTGTATAATATCAGGACATGCTTCCTATGATTTTTTTTCCCCCAGTCAGTCTTTCTAAAGGCGAAGAAGGAAAAAGTGAATGAAAATCACTTTTTCAAATCACCCTCACACATATGAAGATACTTTAGACAAAGAAAATAACCCTACTTTTCATCAATAAATGTCCTAAAACATAAATTCCAGACAAAAAATTCTCAAAAAACCCACCCCCCCCAAAAAAAAAAAAAAAAAACAAAAAAACCCCCAACCACCAAGCCACAATATAAAAAAACNTCAAAAAACCCCCCCCCCCCAAAAAAAAAAAAAACAACCAAAAAACCCCCCATCCAGATAGCCATGATATGAATATACCTGTGTAAGAAAAAGAAGGCCAAGTACAAAAGTTAGACTAATTCACATAATTTGAAGAAATGATTCTTGCTTAGGCTTGATAAGTAGACTTCTTAAAGGATGTTTATGTAGAACACAGATAAATATCAAAAGTAAAACTAGAAAGTGTTTTTAAGTCTCTAATCCTGTTAAACAACTACTAAAACAAGTGTAAAGGTCTTACTCTCTTCTCACTGAGAACTCCCAAAAGCTGTCATTGATTCAGTGACATCTAGTTTGCAACCTTAATCTGCCACTAGCTGCTAACATATCTAAGATTCCAATTGTCTTGGTTTGAAAGACAGGTATCTGGATAATTCAAATTCCTTCCCTTCAAATTATTACAGTTTAGGAAAAAAAAAAAGAAATGAAGGGGGCTTTTTTTCAGGCAGATTTATAAGAGTGGGAAGCATGTATACTAGCATGTATATCAAAGCAAACAAAAACAACTACAGCATTAATAATAAAACAGTACCAAGAACCTTGAGGGCCTTGCTTCCCAAAACCCAGGACAGTTTGGTCTCCGTGGCTCGGTGCATGGTGGCTCCTGCACGGAGCTGGAAACAGTGCAATGTCACGGGCTGGCAGCTGGGAACAGCAGGATGTCCCCAGCAAGGCAGGGGCTGGGTGTCCCGGCAGGGCACGGGGGAAATGCAGGGTCACTCTGTAGCAAAGAGAGCAGTGCTGAAGAGAAAAGCCCCGGTGGTGGGGCAGGGCCGGCTCCGCTCTAGCAGGGCAGGACAAGGAGCTCAGAATTCCTGCACACCTGAGCAGCGATGGTAGGTTTTCTCAGGACTGGACATTTTCTGGTGACAGTGGAACTCCTCCCACAGCAAGCAGAAGAAAAAAGAAACCAGCCTGGCTGTGTCCTCTCCGATGAGGGCCCAGAGAGAGCAAGAAAGGGAAACCTCCCTCAGCCCTGTCCCTCACCTGCCCCCAAAACCCAGCTATCTCCCCCTCCCAGAGCAACTCTTTGTTTTAGTCAAACACCCCTTAAGTATAAAGCATTTTGTCTCCCGCTAACCATAGGGAAAACAAATTCCTTAAGCTAAAAAAAAAGGAAAAAAACCTAACCCCCAACACCAATGCTGAAAATCTTCAGTTTTTCTCAATGTCTGTGTAACTTTATGTAGCAATATTGAAAAAAGACCAAGCCTTATCCTAACTCACATTTAAGAAAGTGGTTTTTGGGGCCAGATACTGAAATGTGGAGAGCAGCTAGGAAGTGTGAATACCACATTTAATAATGAATTTCATATCATGAAGCTGTTTAGTTGAAGTTGTGGTCAAGGGAAGAATCATGTAAACTATGCTGAAGGAAAATTTGAGTGATGTCTGTTGCCTGTTTTCCAGAGGCTGTAACACACCACTTACCTCTCCAGGACTCAGACCAAAGAAAGACAAAACTGAAGGGGTGTCTCACTTATTGGTTTCTCTCACCAAAATGACTACTCAAAATTCTCTCTTATTCTCTTGCAAAACCCTGTGTATATCTAATTTCATAAGTTGCTTCTGTGTTTTAATTTTAAAATTTCCTGTGCAGTCTAGTGTTTTCTAAGCCTTCCCATAATTGCAGTGATCCAAGCAGTTTGGCGCATGACATCATGCGGCTTCCCAGGCCTGGATGTTTCTCCATCTGTTTCTGTTCCTATGGTGTGTGAAGAAGAAAGATGTTGGCACAGTGCCTGCAGTGAGACCTGTCTGTCACCTCTGTTTTTGGGAGGCAAACTCCAGCCTGCAACTCTTCTTCAGACACATGGCTTTGCTCTTACTCTGAGGTCACCACCTTCCCCATGTCCCTAGAAAGCAAAGACCTTCATCAGACCTGGAGTCTTGTACCTAAACTGACTTTGATTTTACGTGGGAAGACCTAAACCACTTTCAGCTCATCTCATACAACTCAGCTCAGAGCACTCCGAGAGTACTGAATGCCCATACCCTCTGCAGACACTCTCCAAAGCGTACTTCACACTTAGAGGAAAGAAAATGCCAAATTTTTTGAGTGCTGTTATACTAGTTTTCATTTATACAACAGCCACAGAAAGAGTTAAGCTCTGAGTGCTCATTTTTACTATGCAGAGTTATTATTACACGTAATGGCAAAGTAGCACTTTGGTTTGTCCTAAGCACCTAACAAATATTTCGTAGGAAAAGAAATGCTGCTTTCTGAATTATAGCCTTGGAATGGGAAAGATTTCTAAACAAAATAACACAATTCAATAAGAAATGGGATTTCTGAAGTGAAGGGGGTCCAAAAAATCATTCATAGTGGTAAATCATTCATAAATTTTGCCACTCCATGCCAAAGCCAAGACAAATGAAGGCGATAAAAGATTTTGTACATTTCTAAATTTCACAGGGATGTGCTGATATGCCAGACATGGTATGACTATGTTCTTCAAATATGATGAAATTTAAATGTGTAGAGAAAGACAAAATCCAATACAGAATTTTTCACTGTTCACATTACCTCTCTGAAGAACCAGGATCATAGTTTTGGAGAAAATGAAACCAATAAACAGAATTTAATATTTTCTTTTAGAAGACATTGGACTTTCCATCTAACTGCAGCATCTCTTAAGGTTATTGGCTATTCTGATGCCCTCAGAAAAGTGATGCAAAAAAGTGGTTGAATTTGATTCTGTGAGAGGTTTTCAGGTAAGTTATGTACCTACAGAAGTAGAACTTGTCATAGCCCTCATCTATACACCACTGCAAAGCTTATGTAAACATTTCTGAACAGAATTATTCATAATATCTCCATCTTCTGGAACTGGCTGTGATGCTGTATAAATTGTGGAACATAAAACAACATTTGAAAGTGCCATGTCATTGGGAGAAGACACAGGTTTTTGTTACTTACACAAAGAGCCTTTTGAACTATACTGACTCATCCACAGAAGTTAACTTGGTATAAATACCCATACAGCCACTCTTCTATATTAACCTGTTTGTTTATCCTCACAAGTTTTATAACTCGTGTTATACTTTTTGAACAACTTTTAAGTATTCAAGGTCCAAACTATAAGTCACCTGGGTCAGAATACACTGTGCCTACATTTTTTGGACAACTTGTAAAAAAAGTTAGTCTTAAGACACATCTTTTCAGCAATTTCTCATTCACTTGAACAGACAACTGAAAAAAGTACATTGTGTGCAACATTCTGTTTTTTGTTGGTTGTTTTTTCTTTTCATGACTGGAGTGCATGAAATGCCTGATATACTGGGGAGTGATTTTGAAGTGGAGGACCTAGTGCTGTGCCACTACTTGCACTTGGAGACCAGCTGTGCCAGTTGCTGTATTGGAAAAAATGCCTGCTGTGAATCTAGTCTGCATGTGTTGCTTAATTTCCTGAATTATCATATTCCCCTAATCAGTTTCTGAGTTAAGGACCAAAATTGAGGATCCAGGTGAGCAGCAAGGATTTATTGTCTAGAATGAAATAGTCTATTTTGTCTTCTTCTTCTTTTTTCTTTCTTTCTTTTTTTTGTTTTTGCAATCCATGGGTACATTTATTCTGTGTATCTTGTCTTAGCCACTGAACACTTCTTTTGATTCCACTTCATCTAATTGACCTAAATGATATTTCACAAACTCAAGAGACTTAAGCAGTATTATAAGAATCAGATGAGGGCATATCTACCATGGATCCACAAAATAAATCATTTGTCAGACCTAGTAAGTGGAGACGGTTAAATTGTTCAATGTGAACTAAATATTTACTGCTTCTCTCAGTATATGTATTTTCATTGAATTGAGAACAACTCTGATGATTTTTTTCATATATGTAACCACTTATATCCAGATGCTTTGAAAAATACAACATGATTTGACATTATTAAATAAAGTTCACAAATGTCTTGACCACAGTATCAAGGCTGGACCTGTAAACTTTTACTTGTTTTATATACTCCATAAGAGGTAAAAATATTTATGTTGTAAGATTTTTCACAAAACCACACAAATCTATCCTTGCATATTTGATTCAATTTGTTAGAAAAACAGCAGAAAGGAGAGATTTCAATACTAGAATCAGGCTATTCTTGGGCTTAAGGAAGACATGTAAGAAAATAATTTTATGAAAAAATTATACTGTGACCTGATGTCTGTGAATGAAATCCTCATTGTTTATTGGCTATGAACATCTCATAAGACATAATGCAAGTTCACAAATCAAAGAAGGAATAACTCCGTTAAATGGCTTTTGGATGATTGTATCTTTTTAATGATAGATGAATTGTAAATTTGGATGGGCATGAGTACTTGACAGTTTAATTGCTTCAGTTTGGATAGCAACATATGATAAACTGCTACTTCTTTGTGGCTGCACAAATGATTTAAAAGTACTTCTGGTGATATGCTACAGCAACATACTGAAAATAATTTGTATGGTCTCTGATGTTATCTCAAATCTTTTGGAGGAAATCTTGCTGTTAAAAGAAAGTTCTTATTTAAAGGATAACATCTGCTGCCTGTCAGCATTAAGTGTCTACTTAAATGCTTATTTGTGGTTGCTAGAGCAAGCCTGACTTTGAGGTTTGAGGTACAACACATGTACTTGGTCTACAGCATATTTTCTCCATGTTCTGGCTTTCTCTGGTGTAGGATTGCTTCATGTATCTGGTTTAACCATCCAGCGTGGGTGTAAGTTGGTCCTCCCACAGTTTTTCCTGTGCACAGACATAAGGATGAAGGGGGGTGGAGCACCTTACCAAAAAAACCTGTTTCATGAGTGCTGAGGGGGGCAAATCATCAGCAGCTTAGGCTGCACTCATGTTCATTTTCTGCTTTCAGGGTTCTGTGAAGAAAAAGGGCAGTGCTGAGGTGGTTACCCTTTTGCAGGCTCTGTAGTGGAGTGGTAAATGTTGTCAAGAGAGGGCCAGATGGGTTCTCTCCCTTCCCACTGATAAGCTTATTTCTGCAGTAAGGTCAGTGATGACCTTCCCTCTTTAATTTTTAAATGGTATCAGAAATGCCAGACTTCTGAAAACTGGAAATCATGCCTTGAAAGACAGGTTTATTTTGTTACTATAATTTGGGCTCATTTTTATTTATACTTATGTAGACAAAAATAAAATAATTACACAAAAAAGGGTTAAAATAGAATTTTTAAAAAACCTTGACAAAATCTGATGTTGAGAGATTGTCTTTTCCTCATGAAATAAAATTTTCATGTTATATTTGAAAATTGACCATTCCAAATATTCTTTTATGTATTATATAAGGATAATTAAGGACAATTAATTGGGAACTTTAATTTCTATGCACTAACATAAAATTTCTTTGATCATGCCTTTTTGTGTTCACATAGAATGGAGGAGCAAGCAATCAAATTTCCAAGGAAGATACCTTTGGCAACCGCACTCAATCTTTGTTGGCAAGACCATACTGTTTGTGTTGAGAGAAGCAATTCTTCACCTTGATTTATTACTCCTTCTAAGTGCTGTCATCTGCCCAGATTTGGGTTCCCCAGTACAAGGGCACTGACACAGTGGAGTGAGTCCAGGGAAGAGACCACGATAATTGAGGAGCTGCAGTACATGGCATATAAAGAGAACTTAAAATGTCTGGGTTTCACAGAATGGGTAAGTTTGGAAAGCACCACTGGAGGTTGTCTGATCCAACCCCCCTGTTCTGGCAGATTCCCCTCCCTATACAATATTACTCAGGATTGAGTTCAAATGATTTTTGAATATCTCCACGGCTGGAGACTCTACAACCTCTCTGAGATATGTGTTAGAGAGTTCGTCGAGCATAAAAGCTAAGAAGTGTCTCCTGATGTTCAGAGGGAACCTCTGTGTTTCAGTTTAAGCCCAGTGCCCCATGTCTGATTACTGCACACCACTGAGAAGAGTCTGGCTCCTTCTTTGCACTCTTTGAGTGCTTATACACAATGGTAAGATCTTCCTGAAGCTCTTGTCCTTCAGGCTGAACAGTCCTAGATCTCTTAGCCTTCCTTCCTGCAGGAGGTGCTGTAGCCCTTTAATCATCTTTGCGGTCCTTTTTGGGACTCTTTCCAGTAGCTCAGTCTCTCTCTTGTACCAAGGAGATCGGGACAGGACACAGTACTCTAGATGTGGCCTCTCCAGCTCTGGGTAGGAAAAAAGATCATATTCCTCAACCTGCTGACAGTACTCTCTTTAATGCAGCCCAGACATTGGCCTTCTATGCAGCAAAGGCACATTACTGGCTCATGTTTACCTTTGTGTCTACCAGGAATTCCATGTCATTTTCTGCCCAGCTGCTTTTCCAGCTGGGTGGCCCCCAGGTGGGTTTGATCCTCTCTTGGTACAGGACTTTGCACTTCTCCTCATTAAACCGCATTAGGTTTCTTGCATCCCATTTCTCCACCTGCCAAGGTCCCTCTGGTTGGAAGCACAAACCTCTGGAGCATCAGCCACTCTTTTCCAGTTTGTGTCATCTGTACATTGACTCAGGATATACTCTGTTCCATCATCCAGGTCATTAATGAAGATATTAAACAGGACTGAACCACTGTTGAATCCTGGGCTGCCCCACTAGTTACTGACCTTCAGCAAGACATTGAGACACTGATCACCAGTCTCTGGCCTCAGATATTCAATCAGTTTTCAACCTACCTCCCTCTTGGCTTAACTAGCCTGTACATCATCATCTTGTCCTTGAGCATATGGTGTGCAGCTGTGTCAAAAGCCACTTCAGTAATCCACTGCTTTTCTGTATCCACAAGGGCAGTCACTTTATCATGGGAGTTTGTCAGATTGGTCAAGCATGACTTCCGATTGGAAAAGTCATGCTGGCTACTCCTGAAAATTTTCTTGTGCTGAGTGTTCCTGGAAACAGTTTCCAGGGTTTTAGAGGAACTTTTACTTCTAGGATTCGTTCAAAAAGACCTGTTCAAGAAATTAATCTATTGCTGTATCTAATTGGCTTTTATTACTCTTATTAGACTGGATAACCTCCATAGATCACATCCAGACTAGTGTCACAGAAGTGGCTAGCAGGACTGGACTAGGAGTGTTGCCATGCAAGTTCATTCAGTGACATTGCATAATCCTATGATAAGTGGATTTATATATTTCAGATTGTAAACCAGAATACACACTTCCTTTTTGTAATGTTGTAGGGCAGTGAGTCTGGAGGGTCTTCCCTCTTTTGGACGTCCACTAAATAAGCAGGTGTGATACCCTTTTCCCTGTCCAGTGGACTACTGGAAGATATCTTCAATATAGGTGGTCTTATTCCTTTCTTTGATGCTGCACCTTGTGTTCGCCTTTTTATCTAAAACAGTTTCTCATAGTCTTAGTTTTTTCCCTTTCATAAAGATCAAAATAACTCTTGTGAACATACCACAGACTTCAACCTAACTGAAATCTCTTTCCATGCAGTATGGTGAGCACTGGCATGTATCTCAGCTTGCCAGTAATGATAAAAATACCAAAGTCTAATAAAGAAAGCTCATGATATTCTGCTTCAGCATAAATACTGCCACTGATTCTTGAGTAACAACCCCCACAACAGACATACCGTGGTTCACAATACAGCCCAAGTTCCAATGTCATCTGCAATTCCTCGTGTCTTTAGGAGTCACATTTTGACCATACATGTCTGGCTTCCCTCCCTCTGCCCCCTGTGGGACTTGGTTCAAGAACTCAATGCAAGATTCCTATTCTCCATACTTTGTAAATTGAGGCAACTCTTGAGAACAGGAGGACAGCACTAATGAAATGCATGTCTACTAATGAGCATATAGTCAGTGTGAGAAGTAAACCTTAGTACAATAATTCTTTGGGGTCTGCTCAATGTCCTTTCCACTCAGTCACCCATTGTATAGAAGCCCTTTCATAGCATGACTTATTAACCCAGATGAAATTATCTTCTCCCTGCTTATAATCAGTTTCATTTGATCTCTGCTGATGGCACACATGCATTCTTCTTTTTGAAAGAAATTTACTATCTTCATTTGCCAAAATCTATTTTAAATGAAGGAATAAAAGAGATTTCATGACAATTGAGTCCATATTTTCATAATTTAAATAACTGCTGATGATTTTGAACACATTTTTATTTTATGCTGTTTTAGTATTAGAACAGCAGAATACTGTGATAATCAATGTTACTTGATTGTATTATGTCTGAAAAAAAATCAAAAATTAACACAAATTTAACATTTGCTTAGTTTTCTAATGTAGATCTTAAGAGTAGAATTCCACTCTACAAAACAATTTAAGTGTAAATACTGTCTTGAGCCAAAATTAGCCTGACTATTAATCCATTGAAAGATGGGTTTAACTTGCTTTGGTAACTCTTCCATGGCCTGTCAATATGATGAAATATGATTAGGTATAATTACAAAGCTTTTAATCAGAAAAAAGGTGGGGGTTTCTTTTGTGCAATTTATAATAATTTCAAGGACTGAGATAGAAATAGAAATCTTTCTATAGTGCTTCATATTTCCATTGAATCTCACTTTTTTCTGTATTTGCCATGAATATCCTTGACATCTTGGTTTAATTATGAGAGATGTTTTTGTTTAAATCATTGTGTTACCCTCTTAGTCCAACTTGTCCTGTACTGTCTGCATTTCTTATGTGATCCAGAAATGAAGTCAAAATGCCAAGGTGTAAAATCTCCACAATTTCCATGGCAACAGATATGATTTAGTGAACATAGGACTTTATTTTCTAGAGAAAATCAGGTAAATAGGAGAAAACCCCCCACCCATGCTCATTCAAATAGTGTTTTATTTTATTTTAAGGTATTTAGTTTGATATGAGCCTTTAAGTTATGTCACTGCAGTATGAGAGCTTGTTGGACACAGAAAAATAATGACTTGTTTCTTCAGTGCACAAAGAGAAAATTTTCCTGGGAA
>VWYP01005119.1:650921-661261 GCA_013400435.1 Pycnonotus jocosus | reverse complement strand
ATTATTTTTAAAAATTATTTTTTGGTGTGTGTGTGTGGTTTTTGTTTCTCTCCTTCCTGCTCCTTCCTCTACAGAGACCCGGAGTCTCACAATTAAGAGCAACTTCTTGGGGCCGTAAGAGAAATTACCAGCAGCCAAGGCAGAGCCAAGTTGCTATTTAATGATTTCTTTCCTTTAAAAAAAAAAAAGGGAAAAAAGATATAATAAATGTAGAAGTATGTGATGGTTCTGCCGTCAGTGTGGTGCGCGGGAGGCTGTGGCTGCTCCCTGCCCGTTCTCGCTGGACACTGTCCGCTGGATACCGGCCTTTGCGCCGCCGTCCATCCGTCTGTCTGTCCGGCCATCCCTCAAAGTACAAACTTTGCCTCTTTCTTTCTTTTCTTGTCTCAAAGTGGCAGCAGATGAATTATAAATCTGACCAGATATTGCTGCAGGAGAGGGTGTGTGTGTGTGAATAAAACCCAAAGCAAACCCTGGCTGTATTAAATCACAATAAATACAAAAACAATGTTAACTCTGTACACCTCCCCCCCTCCCCCCCAATCTCCTTAATAAATCAGTTCTAATATCGCAGGACGGGGACAAGGGGGGTGGTTTTTCCCCCTCGTTCGGGCGGTGTTTGCACAAAGATAATTCCGCATGAAAGTGANGGAGCCCCGCGGGGCCGGGGGCACCCGGCGGCTCCCGAGGCGGCGGGAGCGCTGTGAAATGGCGCGGGGGTCCCCCCATCACGGCCCCCGGAGCGCCCGCGCCGCCGTGTTTCCGTCAGGCGGTGTGTGAAAGGCATCCCGGGGCGGCGTGGCCGCGGGTTTTAACCCCGGGAGCGGACCGTGAGCTTTGTGACGAGCGGGGGAGCCGAGCCGAACCCGAGGCGGCCTCGCCGTGGGCGCCCCGACCCCGCTCCGGTGCCCGGCGCTGCTCCGGCGCCTCCCGGGCGCTGGGGTTTGAAACGCCAAATTTCTCAAAAATCATCTCAAAAGTACAATTTTTTTTTCTCGTCTACATTAACGTGACAGGAATAAACTCCGCGTTTTTCTTGTGGGCATTTAATGAGATTTTTTGCAATTTTTTTCACATCACTGAATTGATAGAATTTTTTGTTTGTTTGTTTAAGGAAGAAAATTTGCAAAGTATTCTGCTTTGTATTATGAGAACAAGGACATTTAATGAGAATAATGCTTAATGAGAATAAGAACATTTAACAATAGTAAGAACATTTGACAATAACAAAAACATTTATTATGACTGGATTTAAAAATGAATAGCCATTTATTCACATATAGCTAAAGCCAATGCCTGGCTTTTTGGCTCTGTGTGATACTCAATAACGTTCTGCTTAATTCCACACTGAAAAAATAAAACGGGACGAAAACAACCCAACGTGAAATCATTGCAAATCTGAGCTGTGGAGCCCGGAGTGAGCGGTTCTCTGTGAATTATGGTGCTTTATGTCCAAGGGTTTCTTTGCTACCAGGGATCCACTTCAGTTCCTGCTGACAGCTAAGCACTAGGGTATTGACTGTGTTGTGAATATTAAGATTGATTCTGCTTTATGTTGCATTATATTACCCGGGATAAGGGGAATGATCCCTCTCCCTTCCCACCTACCTACATTCCATCTCGGTCGGCTCGTAACCCTTTTCCTTTGGCTTGCGTTTGTTTCCTGCCTTTCCCTAAACTTCTTTGCCCGTCCTGCTCCGGAGCCAGAAAGCAACCTGCCCTCGGTGTTCAGACATTTGCAGGAGGCACGTTTCAATTAAGGAGGCAGGCGTAGGTCCCGCGGTCACTTTATTTGCGGAGGGCTTAGCCTCAGTGTTTTGAAAGGCAAGTGTAGTCAGCCACATGTCAGAGGTGAGCTTCGAAGAAAGCCCGAGTCCTTTCAGCAGTGGGATTACTGGCACAGGGTGTTTGTGAGGCCGCCGCCGTCTTGCAGGCGAGGGGGAACCTGACAAGAGACTCTGTGGTCTGAAACCTTTCGGGGTGTTTCGGTGATAACTTGTAAGTTGGGATCCTGCATTTGTGCTGCAAGAAGTCGGGCAAGTTTTTGAGTTATCTCTCTTTTGTGAGATCGCTGAGAACCAATAAAGAGTGAAGGCGTCTGCCTGCCCAAAGGCGAGCTCCTGCCAGCCCCGCAGCACGGCAGGGACACGATTAATGCTCTGAGTGATTGATGGAGATGGATCCACACCTCCACCAAAAACTCTTCCCGATAGGGGACCTTCACTCAGGGTCTCCTAGTTGAGGTGAAATGTCTGTGCAAGCTTTACTTAGTGTGCTAAAGCAAAGAAAACCTGAAAATAAATTGCAGCTTGTTTTCTGGAAGCTGTTCTCGGAGGGAACGGCTCAAACAATTCTAAACTGGAGGCACGAGGAAGGGTCTGAGATGCAGTTAAAGCAGAGGTGTCCCCTCTCCCCTTAGGCTCTGCATTGTCTTGTGGTCCGACAGTTGCCAGGTGTTTAAACCTGCCTCCGATGGGGTCATGTGCTGGTGTGCAATTCTTCCTGATCAGAACCAAAGTTTACCTGGGTGTGGGAATTGCCGTGATGGCTCTATCACCGTCTTCCTCCCAGAGGTGAGGAGGGAGCCTAGCAGTCATGTGTGTTCAGAAACAAGTCATGCGATAGTTAAGTAATTTTTATGTTGCATTATGTATTTATTTACATTTTAATAGTTTTCAGTACAGTCAGCGAGGACTTTGTGAGAGTGGCTGGGAGAGAGCACGAGGAGGAATCCTCAGTTTACATGGAGCCACTCTGTCACTTCCTGGAAAGGGTTAATGGATGCATCTCATTTCTGAAAGCCTCATACAGGGTCAGGAGCTGAAGATTTTTATTTTTTCTCCCTGTGAGGTATTTACCATGTACAAAGCAAATCACTGAGTTACTGAATTTAGCCTGACATTTCTTTTTTAACATTTTAACATTTTCAAAAGTGCTGCATAATACATTTAAGCGCTTTAGAGCTATTATTAGCTGTGTGTATTCTGAGAGGCAACCACAAGGTAGCACGGTGTTCATAAAGAAACTGCCACCTCTGGCTTTAATTAGTTCAAAGAAAAATTATACTAGGGTTCTGCGGAAGCCCCTCCAATAAAAAAGGAAAATAAGCAAGAGAGGGCCCGGTGACTCTGGTTGTGCTTTGCCCGCTCTCTGAGGTGTCCCTGGACGCGGTGGAGTTGCCCTAACGCTCACATCTGTTGCATACCTGTGTCACAGTCCTTTTCCTCATGTCCTGCCAGCAGGAATCAAAAACTGATTTGCACCATTGTTTGGGGTTTTTTTTTTAATAGCTCTTTTTTACTGACTAAAACACCTTCAGATTGGTGATTTTACTAAGCTTCCCCCAGGATGCTGCTCAACCTGAGGTCCTGGTTATTCTTATGAAGGAAAAAGTGAAAATATATTAATTCTTGTAGTCTTAAAATGTCTTGGGGAATTGCAATTATTTCCCAATGGAACAACATATTATTAGGTCCTGCACTGCGCTGATAGATAATTTGGGGTTTTGTCTTTAAAAGTCCTTTGTAGAGATAGGATCACATGTTTATAAAAATGTCTGAATTCATGTGCATAACCGTGTACACATCTACAGTTATTTATTTATTTATTTGTTTGTTTCCCCAAGTCCAGCAGCAACAATGATAGCTGCCAACCAACCCCGAATTTACTGTCACCACCACCCCTAAATAGCATTCATTTCCTAGTAAAGCCTAATGGCATACATGATGGTTTGCCAGATTTGTGGCCTTTGTGAGGCTTATAAGCAGGACTGACTTGGGAAGATCATAAAACTTAATGAACTTCTCGACTGCAGGAGGTGTCCGCAGGGGAAGCGAAAGGCCTGCTCGGCTGCTCGGGCTGCTGCAACTATTTTTTATGTCTAAAGAGAGAGGATGAAAATGTTCATTAGGAACGTTCTCCCCTTGCATAGATTTTTTGTTTTAAAGAATGAATGAAAAAAAGCTCTGAAAACCAGACAAACCCGTGTGTTAGCCACGGGGTTAACTCCTCGCTGTTCCCATGTAAGTTCCCTTTATTTTTATTGCTCCGACTGTAAACAGGCGTGCGCTGCCGTGGCCGTGCTGCAAGGGCTGCACGGGGCCCTGCGTGGCTGCAGAGCTGCTCATTGCTGCCATGGCCCGGGTGCTCAGGAACGCCCCTTGTCAATATGCTGCAGAGCCTGGAACCCGCGGCCAGGGGACTCCTTGGAGCAGCGCTGCCTCCGCCGCCTCTGGCACTGTTGGAAAATGTTAACCCCTGTCGCCACCGTGGCCTTGTGAAAAGCCACTCGCAGCACTCTGCCCTCGCACTGCACAAATTTCAAACTTTTCAGCGTTTGTAAACTGTTTCAGTGCGAGCAACTCTCAGTAATACACTGTGACCTGGCAATCCTGCCGGAACATGAGAGGATTCAGGTGGAACAATGAAATGGCACTGATAGCATACATATGTGTGTGTCTGTATGTGTGTGTGTGTGTGTGTGTGTGTGTATTTGGGCTATTTTCTAAATATCAGCTGTGATGTTATTGCTACTCACTTTAGCTGTTTAAAATATTTATGTGCAGTCCTGGTTTCTTTTCAAGCTGCTAAATACATATTTTGTTGTTCCTTGACTACCTGAAGAAGTCAGTGCTGGGTGTTTATGTGCGTCCAGCTCAGCTTAAATTGTTTAGCTTTTGCTTCCCATCTCATGCTTCAGTACCAAGGTTTGTCACCAACCCAGTAGTTGTACTTTTGAATATATTTTTTTAATTGCCGGCAGATGTATTACAAATGATGCCGTGCAGCAGAACGTTTGGTCATTTGCACTGTCCTTATGGCAATGACATTGCTTTTCTTCATAAACGTCCTACTAGAAAAAAATAAATTGAATAAAGTGTCTTGATTGTCATTTGGTCATCTGTTTCCCACACATTCATTAGCAGCAGCCTGGTTCTTTTGTGGATTTCTACCAGGGCGCTTCTCTAGTTGAGAAAATGGCGATTTGGTGATTATGGGCATTAGAGAAATTCGTGGTATTTTGTCTCACAGAACCTGAGACTGCACCTTACCTTCAGCGCTTCCCATTGCTGGTGCTCCTTGCTGCATTTAAATATCCATCTTCACCTTGAGTACTGGAATTAGTGGTTCCAGAGATTTTTTTTTCCCCCTCTGTAGAGGATAAATTTGGCCCTACTTGTCAATACTAATTTAACCAGGAGCAGGGATTTATTTTATTTATTTTATTGTATAGCTGTCTTTCATGTCCTTCCATTTATTTTTGAATTTGACACATTTGCTTGCTTATCTGAAAATACCGAATTATAGCAGTTACCGTGTGGTGTATTTTAGGATGCTTGTTGTAAGTTAAGGAATTTTTGCATTCAGAGATAAATTATTATCATGGCACATAGGGAATGCAAAACAGTCCTTTTTTTTTTTTTTTTTTTTAACAGGATTTAACATATTTATCAAGCTCTGTTCCTGCAGCTTTCAATGGAAAAGTTGTATGATATGGATATTATGCTGTCTTTTTTCAATTTAAACATTGATTTGTGTGAAACATTAATATAATGATATTTGCAGTCTACCGTAGACAAATATAAGCAGAATTAGACACTCTAAATTGTTACAAATGCAACGCAATATTTAAATCTGAATGAAGGCTGTATTAATAATTACGGAGCGGGAGCGCGTGGCGGTCCGGTTTGGATCCGCGCTCAGATTTGAGGCTGTTTTTCAATTCCTCGCACATCGTGCACATGATGGCTCGATGAATATTTTTATGAACAGCGGGAATGAATGTGAATCCGTGCGCGATCGAGCCCAAAGCAGCGGAGCCCCGAGCGGAGCTGCGCGCCCGGCGCCGCGCTGGAACGAGCCGGGGCTGTCGGAGCGCCGCGATTGACACCCGGAGAAGAATGCTTTGTTTGTTTGCTCAGCAGTCATGTTTAATGCTCTTCGCTTATCAAGGTGATCAGCATGGTTCAGATAACACATGCCTGACACCGCCTGCCTTTTCTCACCAGCGTGTTGACCTTTTGTCACGTTTGCTTTTCTCTGGTAGGCAATTCCTGGCTTTAAGTGTGAATGGAGTAAATAATTCACATCAATATTTAATATAAATTATTAAAGTTTCTGTCAGCTCTTACAGTTCATGCTTTTATAGAGTTGGAGTAGTTCATCAGCCAAACAGATGAATTGTGCAGCTCAGCTGGACATTAGAGCTCCTCCATCGTGCTGCCGGGACTGGGGGAGAAAGCAGGGAATTAAATAGCAAAGGTAATGCAGCCTGGTCCTTCAACACTGCGTGTTTTTCAGTAATGCACATTCTGTAGGAAATACTAGATTTCTCAAAGTAACAGATAAATATCCAGCATAATTTATTTTGTTAGTCCTGTACATTTTTTTCTGCCTTCATGTTACAAACAGAAATGCAGAAAAGCCCGCTGAGCCCCGGCGTTTTCTTCTACTCTTTGTTACTGGCCTTCCTTTGGTACTCCAGGCCCCTCCTGGGCTTACTGGGGTGCTGGTGTTGGGGGGTAGGGTTTGGGTGTTTGTTTTGTTTTTACCCTGTGTTCTTTTTCTGTTTTTAAAGACTGGTGCGGAGCCCTAAGGTGATGAAGTTTCAGGGGGTTTTAGACTTTGTTTATAAATTACAATTTATATTTTGCAAAGTGACCTGTGATTGAATGTAGATTCTGAAAACATTTTTTAAAGGAGAAAAGCTCTGATCTCTGATTGTAACAGCTCAAATGTGTTTATTGCGTCAAGAATTGAATCAAAATAGCATGTTTTGCATAAAAGCATGTAGTAAAAATCATTATGCACTTACTTTAACTTTATGCTCTTTTAGGTGTTTCACTTCTTTTGTTAATGATCAGTCCAATGTGTGTTGCACAGCCACAGGGACTGTAACAATGTGAATCACTGAAAATACCATGTAATGCAAATCCATCACCTGGAAGGGAGGTGGGTTTGTATCATGTGTTTACAGGTCAAACCTTTTTACTATACTTCAGTCATGCATCAACATTTAAAGCCAATCTCTCATTCCTCATTGTCCAGCAGGTGGCTTTGTCATAGATTATTTAATTTTTAATCATTTATTGTAAGTGGAAAAGGTTATTTAATAATATTATCCTGACAGCATTTTTTAAAAGAACTACAGTTTTCCAGTATGTCCTGTGGTGTATGACGGGGTCAATGGAAGCATCTAGAGAGCTTCAAGTACACAATCTAAATTAAGATTCTAAACAGGCATTACAGATGCTGGTAACTTTGGCAATTATCATTTTGTTTGGTGAACAGTAGTAAAACAGTGTGCGGTAAAAGTGTTTAGAGAGAGAGGATAAATAAATTGAACAGTTTTGCAATGCAAAGTGGTTTGTGGTGTTTTTGAGGATTTCTTGGCTCTTGCTTAACTGCTATTGTGAAGCCTGGAGCAGATTTTCCCATTGCTAATGCCCTAGAAGTATTAATTCACTTTGATATGCTAATTAGAGGGCATTATGCAAGAAATGAGATTAAGTGGCAGCATGAAGCCATTTGCCTGTCAGTAAATTGAGAGCTTTAGCATCAGGAGGAGCTTTGTTTTTTCTGAGTTTCTCTTGGTTTTGCATATAAATAAAATTGATTGAAAGGTCTAGAGAAGCTTCTAGAACATTGGTGGTTCTTTTTCTCCTTCTATGATTATTTAAACTTCATGTTAAAGCCTTTCTCTGAATATTAATTGATCTAATGGGAGATACTGAACATGAAGAATTTCATTGTATTCTCAGTTACTGTATCTTAACAAAAGGAAAGTATTAGAATTCTTTGTGTCATCTGATTTTTGTGGGATTATTTTAGATATATCTTACAGCTTTGTATTCTAATGTCTCTGCCTGCTCACGGCTCCTGTGCTGAGAGCTGTACCTGTGTGGAGGTGGTTTTGCCAGTTCTGCTGTTTTGGGGATTGGTGTGAGGGCCGAGCCAGCTGAAGGCAAGCGGAAGGCTCGGATTCCTGGCCAATGGGGCTGTGGACATTTGTCATCCCCTCTCACCCACAGCATTTCCCACCATTTCTGATGCAAATCACACATGTATTTTCCATCCTTTAGGAAGGAAGGGGTTGTAATACTGACCATAGATTTTATTCAACTGTCAGAAATTGTGTTAAAGTAACATTAAGGGATTGACTTACAGCCATAAGAGTGAGAGAATTTGGAGTTAATAGTTAAACTCTGCCCTTAACTCAACTCATTGAACCTATTTATTAGAGCATATATGATACATAAGAGCACTGTGCTGAGACCTCTGCTGTAGCAGGATGCTCCAGGATGGCTCAAAGATGAGACATTCTGATTTAGTTGAAATTTTCCTTTGTTTTTTGAGGTTTGGAGTTTTTGTGTGTGTATGTGGTTTTCATTCAGCCTCTGAGATGCTTTACTACAGTTTTGTGATTAGTTTTCTTTTTGCAATACCGTTTTTTAAAAAATCAAAGAAGTAATTCTGGAAATTGAACAAAAATTTAGCAAAAAATAAATCCAAAGCAAAGCCAACCCAAGGCTCTCTAGTCCTCTTTTCCTGAGTGCAGCAGAGTGGCTGTTTGAGTGCCCATCTCCTCCAGAGATCATTCTTGCAAAGTCAATCAGGGGAGCAGTGCTGGAGTGACAGTGCTTGTTATGAGCCCCAATAGTTATTTAAAAGAAAGGAAAAAGGATAAAAAAATGGCCCAGAGCTGCGTGCGGGGGCTGTTCATGCTGGATGCACATGCTCTCCCTGATCCTGGCAGCTGAAGTCTATCACTGTTGGGAAATTTTTAACATGAACCACATGAGACACAAACCACGGCGGTTTCCCCGGAGCCACAGGGGTTTTCACGTCAGCGCAGGACAAGTGGCACGTGCACTGCGGGTCCCTGCCCGCCGTCCCTGCCCTTGGCGCCCGCCTGCCCCCAACAAAGGGGCCCCAGTGCAGCCTGCATGGGAAGTGTGATGTCCCTGGTCGCCCACAGTTCCCCAGAGCTTGGCCCAAAGAATCCCACCAGGAATTTATAATCCAAAACTTTAGTTGTCATAGTGAACCTTTTTGATACTGGAAGGAACAAAACGTCGCTCGACACTGCAAAGTCAGTTCTCACAGGCAGCAAAAGGAAGCGTTGCTGGGCTCCAGCTGCTCATTTTGGGTTTCAGATTGTTGAACAAAAGAACTAAGTAATGAAAATGTTCTGAAGCCGACCTTAACTTTCCCAGTACCAGTAGACCCCTGATGGCGTTGTTTCAGGAGAAGACGATGCTGGAGATGGAAATCCTGGCATTGCTGGTCTGAGTCCTGGTGCTGCTGTTGACTGGGGGAGAAACCTTCCTCTCCCTTGAGTCAGGAGGGATGTGGTGACCTCGGTAGGGCTGACCCCGAGCTCGGCCACCCCTTCATGGAAGTGAATGCAAGAGCTTGCTTCTCTTATCTTTAAAATGGGAATGTTATCCACCTGATTTTTTGTGAAGGTTGTGTTGGCTTGGTGCTGTGTGTTAAAAAGAAATATTTTTATTAAGTGTTGGGTTTAATTAGAATTGTTATGTCAGAGGTAAACTATCAACACTATTTACAGTATCTGCTTCGTTCCACTTTGGCCACAGACGAGTCTTACGTCCTGGAGATAAAGAAATTAAGCTTTCCTTAGACTTCTTCTTTTCTTGGCTTTAATCAGGAATGTTTTTTTACTCCATGGTTAGACCTCTGCTTAAAGGATATCAGGGTTTCATGCTTTGGTGGTTGGTTTGCTCAGTACAGAAGGAGAAGGTTTGCTCCCGTTGCTGGGGATCGGTGCTTTCCTTGTGCAGTAGCTGCTCGAGGCAGGGTGGCACGCTCAAAAGGCTGTGCCAGACACACTTTCATATATTTGTTGATTAAAGAATGAAGTGTGCTTTTAGTGAGGTTTGTAATTACAGAACACCCAAATGTTTGCTTATTTTCTTTCATGTGAGATCCTGGTAGCGTGATTGACTGTCACTAGTAAGAACAAGTTACAGTAGATTGTGCAATGATTCTTATTTGACTTCAAGGATGTATTTATTACCATTTTTGAACAAATTATACTAACATGAAAAGTTGTGGAAATGATTGTGCACTAGATAAGGTGATACATTACAGGAGTGGTTGGGTTTATGGAGCTTTATGCTGAGGTTTTCTCAGAAATTATAGCACAGTCCTGTCACTATAAAACCTGGAGATACACTTGGTAATAACATGCAGTGGAGGGATTTTTAGGATTTCACTTGTTATTCAAATAGAGTGGGAACTATCAGTTTTTCTACCTCGTATTTCTTTCTCGTGTTGCACTGGGTGAAGAGGGGAAAGGAAGCCCGAGGACAGCAGAG
>VWYP01005119.1:620921-645921 GCA_013400435.1 Pycnonotus jocosus | reverse complement strand
ACATATCAATGGTAAAGCCACTGTAATTTGTGTTGCGTGTATGTGTACTGCTGGGATTAAGCAAAGGAACAGGAGCTCGTCCCCCTGCTCCTGTTCCAGCCCTGTCAGCCCAGCAGAGACAGTCATCGATTGTGAAACCCCGTGTGGCAAGGGCCAGGCTGGCTTTGGGGCCGGGCTGGCTTTGGGGCCATGTTGGCTTTGGGGCCATGCTGGCTTTAAGGCCATGCTGGCTTTGGGGCCAGGCTGGCTTTGGGACTGGGCTGGCTTTAGGGCCATGCTGGCTTTAGGGCCGGGCTGGTTTTGGGGCCATACTGGTTTTGGGGCCATGCTGGTTTTGGGGCCATGCTGGCTTTGGGGCCGGGCTGGCTTTGGGGCTGCCCTGCCCGTGCGGGTGGGACGCGCTGCCCAGCCCCGATCAGGAGCTGTGGCACCCGGCCAGGCCTGGGTGCGAGCTCTTGTTACCGCCGAGGGCTGCGCCTGTTCTCATTTCTTCTTGAAATGGCTTAATTGGTGTCAGCACCCCAGGGATAAAGGCCTCCAACACTGAAATCCACACGATTCACCCTGTCTCTGCTCAGTGTAGGGAAACTGGTAACAACTGGTGGTGAATGAGGAGTGAACGGTGCTGTAACAATACTCGATGATGTTTGGGATGACAGAAATTAATACGCACTTGCTTGAAGAAAGCAATGATTAATGGCAGTGAGCAAGGGAATGCTGTCCCTCCTTTAACTCCACTTTGATGGGGATTGAAAAGCAAAAGGCTGTTTTCATTCTCTCGCGCAAGCAGAGGTCATCCAGAGTACATTACAGCAATTTTTTCTCTCTGTTTTTTATTTCATAAATATTATGATAAGCACAGATTAGATAGATTTTTTTCAGGGAGGCTTAAAAAGATATTTTGTCTGTTTGCTGTTTGTGCTCAATGAAGAAATCGGATTTCTTCTGTTTATGTGTGAGATCGTTATATTCAGTGGAATAATTAGTGCAATTAAGAATTTCAAAAGCTCACTATTGTGTTAGTTTTTCTGAGGTTTTACAGATGGAATTTCATGGTCTCCATTTCCAAGTGCTGAGAGGTCAGAACAAGGCAAGGAGTGTTGCCGAGGAAAGAAAAAAAAAAAGGTTAAAAATCCAAGATTCCTCATTGAATTGTTGATGTAAATATATTTTGCAAGATCCTCACACTTGTCAGTGGCTTTTTAAGCTATTTGATAAAGAATCTTTATTCTACAAGGAGCCTGAAATAACACAACATTGCTTTGGATAATGAATTCTTCATCTAAGCAGAACTTTAAAACAAAGTACAATGTTGGCATTTTTTTCTTTGAGTGAGAGGGCTGATACATCTTTGGGATCCGACAGGAAGACATAAATTAATAGAGTTCTGGAGATCAGTTTCTCATTAATAATCCATTTTGTCATGGTTCTTGGCATTGTCAGCCTCGGAGCTGGTTCATATTTTGCTAAAGGATAAAAGCACATGATGTCTTAAGGCACAACATAAGGAGAAGGAGTTTATCATCTTCTGGAAAAACCATCTCTGAAAAAATAGATTGTTTTCCAGGAAATAAATGTCAATTGCGAGTTTCGTGCATTTTTAATCTTCAAACAGGTTTTTTAATGTCTACAGTTGCAAAAATAGACTCGAGTTGGAAGAGGTTGTTGCCAGCAGCCGTTGCTTTGCCTTTGTCCTCTCCACTGGTTTTTGATTTTTTGGAAGTTGCAGTGGATTCCAGACCTTTAATTCTGCTGGTTTAAAGATTATGGCAGATTGTGTCCAATTTAAAACATATAATTGAAAAAAAATTACGGTTCTTCTTTTGAATGGGTAAACATGAAACCTTTGTTACCTTTGCACTTCCCCAGCAATATGGGGCATCTCACAGACCACTGCACATCCCCCCAGTATTTTCGAATTGGAAAACGTTGCTTTTTCTTGAGTATGATGACATAAATGGACTCACTCTTCTGAAGTCTTAAATTTGGTATTTTATGTATCTTAAGGTGGTGGCAGATTGGCAAACAGTGTAACCACCAAAAGTGTTCAGCTTGTGCTGTCATCCCAAGTAAGGAAGAACAGAGATCTGATTTAGATGCCTGCCCTTTATGTTATATACTGAAGAGTGACATAATGCAGATCTCAGGAACATGTGATGTGTTTGGGAAGGATAAACAGGAGGCAGAAAAGAAGACATTAACCCAGATCACTTAGCTGTAAGATTTAACTGGGCTCAAACATTTACAATTTAATCAATACTTAAAATGGCATAGAGGGAGGGAGTGGGAGGTTCTGGATGGAGGGCTGAAGGGAGCTGGGGTCCTGCAGTGATCCCAGTCAGGATGGCTGGGAAGGAAGCAGCGTGTCCAGAATGCTGACCAGAGCTGGCCAATGGAGGAGCAGCTCTGAGCACGAGGGGTGCAGCAGCAGCTCTTCAGAGCACTGTTGGCAGAGGTGATGTGGTGTGGGAAGAGACGCGGCTGGGGTGGCACTGGAGGGGCCCAGGCACGAGGCATCCCTGCTGTGGATCCCGTGGACCTGTGGGTCACTGGCCAGAGGCAGGCCATGGTCCTAAGCCATTTGCATGTAAACATACTGATTCCTTTGGGCTGTCTGCTGGCCTCCACGAGCTTCATGCTGAGTGCTCAGGAATGCCCAGGGCAGGGAATGCTGTGGGTGTCTCCTCCCCACGGTGCCTGGGTGGCTGGGGCAGAGGGTGCTGCCTGTCCTGGGTGAGCTGGCTGGAGGAGCAGCAGCACTGCCACTTGCCAGGGATGGAGGTGCAGCATTTACCCCATCAGCAGCAATGCTGAACCCTTTCAGGCTTGCTTTGTTGCCTGAAAACAGGGAAGGTTTGAATTATGAAGATTTAGAACATGCTTCCTTCCATGGAGTTGCAAAGGACATTTGTCTCAGCACATTGTAGTGAAATTTTAAAGAGCAGGTTTTGACAGGAGACATTTTGCTGACACAGAATATTTTGTTCACTTCTGACTCTCAAATAAGTGCTACTTCTGTCATAATGATTGATTTATATTCGGTTTAGTCCATACATTTTACATCCTCTTCTTTAGTGCTTATGGCTCCATGGCTTCAGAACAGCCCAGTTTAACACTGGTACAAGCTTGGCATCACATTCACATTCCACAATGAAATGGATTGTAATGAGTTGTAGGTATTTTGTGCTGTGGTGTATTTAGGATAAAATTATGATTATTATTATCTCCTGGAAAAAGAAAAATTTAAAATGAAAATTTCTGTTAAAAAATTGTTTTTACGGAGCTGTAATTTAAATTGTTCCTAATAAGAGTTCCTCAAAGGCCCAGTGACCTGGCTCCCATGGCTTTGTTAGAGGTGCTATAAAATGAAATACTGAGCATCTTTGCCCTCTGTGGGGGTGTGCTGTGAGCTGCTCCTCCCTGGTCTGGATCAGGCCCTCCAGTACCACTGGAAACCTCAGCCTGGGTGGGTGGCTGCTCTGCATTTACATTAACCCAGCTTCCTCTCTTTATGTGCTGGGCAAGAGTCTCAGCACATTTCAGTCCATAAATACTTCAGCAAAAACCCTGGAGCCTTTGCTGTGAGTTTTGTCTGGAACAAACTCCCCAGGCAGCCAAACCATTCCCCTGGGAGCAGAACCCTCTCTGGAGCACATGTGAGTGGTTTGAGGCAGAGGAAGGTGCTCTGTGTGCGTTTCTTACACCATGAAGAGTCTGCTCTCCCTCGGGGTCTGGAACCAGAGACCTTTGGCACCTGCAGTGACAGGGTTTGGGTTTTGGTGACACAACTGGTGTCACAGCCTTGATTTCTCAGTGATCCTTTGGCAATGGCATCTGCTAGCTCCTGTCTTTGTAGGTGTTCAGGCAGAGCAGGTACCCTGCTGGTGTGTGCGGCGTTCTGAGTGCTCAGTGGCACTGCAGTCCAGGAAAAAGAGGAGACTCCAGGATTTTCAGAAAAAGAAAGAAACTTGTCCCTGGTGGCCGCTCCAGTGGTCAGTCTGAATAACTGAGATTGCCATGTGAGCTGAGCTGGGGCAGCTCAGGACAGGCTGCACTGGGGGCAGGAGTGACTCCAGGGATCATTCTCCTGCCCAGAGCTTTGTCCCTCAGCACCTTGGGACTGTTCTGATATGGGTGGACCTGCATGACAATGGCGTGGGCTGTGGGTGCTCCAGCCTGCGCCCACCAACCAGTTCTGGACAAGGCCTTGGACTTGCCCTGCAAAATTAATGCTCATGCACATCTTATTCTGGAATTATAGTACTGCTGCTTCCCATCTCTTAAAAATATCCCTAAGAACCCCAAAGAACATAGCATGTGAAGAGCTGTGTCAGAGCAGGTGGGCTCCCTGAGCCCTTCCTTGGCTCTGGGAGATGTTGCTCTGTTCCCCAGACCTGGTGAGGAACAGGCAGCATGGAAAGGGTCAAATCCAGCTGCCTTTGCCTTTGCTGCAAACATATATATATATTGAGATATTTATTTCTCAGAGAATGAAGAAGCTAATATTTAACAAGGCTTCAGGAAAAAAGGGTTTCCAAGATGTTACAGATTTTGGAAATATTTGACAATGTTAGCAGCATCAACTACTGACACAAAACCCTCTCTCCAGAAAATCTTTCACAGTTGTGCCAAGAAAAGCAGCTTCGATGGAACATTTTCATAAACTATCATCAGTTATGCAGCAGCAGCTTCACAAATCAGAAATGATATCTTCAGGCACTGCTGTCAAGTGTTATTCAAATAATACCAGCCTCACATTTGAATAACAGCAGACATTTTGAATTAATTAATCAGATGAGATAGTCTAGGCCTTTTCTCATTAGTCTCTGGGTCAGGCATGGAAAGATATATGCGTTGGTGATGATATACTTGTCTTTAATCGTGATTTATGAAGATTTAGGATTGTGTGTGATTTGTCAAAGGTTCTGGGAAAAGGCTGGTGCATATTTCATTACCTAATCTGAGATTGATTTCATGATGCTGAGAGATAGAACCCTATTGTTGGGGGGGCTGGGAAGCGCAGGTAGGCGCAGCATCCCAGGGTTTTACTGGCTTATCTTTGTGACTGTCAAACAATGCTGTAAACTTTTACTGCCAGCAGTTAACAGTTCCTGCTTTAATTATAGGCAAATTCTTCATTCCGTCCAAAGGGGAAGCTGCAGTAGTTATTTAGTTAAAAAGCATAACAGACCTTATAGCTATGACCCAATGTAAATCATGGACAAAGTTGGCAAATTTCATGGCTTGGTCATGGTGAAAATATAAAATTTCATGGTTTGTCACAGATTAATAGAAAAATCCTATTAAAACTGTGCAAATAACAGCACAACAAGTTAGGTGGAGCTCCCTACATGGCACCTTCCTGCTCACAGCATTTATTTTAGGTTAGAATTGCTGTGAACAACATGAGGCCCTTTGCAGGCTTTTCTCTGCTGCACTGTTTTCTATTCAGTTTAATTAGTAGTTGTTGTTTGGTTTGGACTGAATAATTATCATGTGATTGTTTTGAAGCATTATTTACATGAGAAAGCATGTGTGACATTGCTGCTTCAGTGAAAGAGGCTTGGGAAATGAAATATTTGAATACAAATGGTATCTATATATTTTTAAAAATCTTTGAGATGGCTATATCCAATAACTCATCAGTAATCAGGACTTTTGATATTGGAACAAGGTCTGAGCCGTGCTGGGTCCTTGACCGCTGCAGCCAAGCGCTGCCCACGTCTCTTAGATCAGCAGACCGTGGCCAAGCCTCGAGTTCCCTGCAGATTGCTAATCACCTACTTCTTCATCTTTAATCAGAAAGTTCATGTCTTTTACTGTTCTTGGTACAATTTTGCAGCCCATCTATCACAGCCACGCGGCTGCGGCGATGCTCCGTGTCCCTGCAGCCCCGTCTCCACAGCCACCAGCCCTCCTGCTCAGCCCCCTGCACTGCCTGAAGGCCAGGGCAGGGCTTTAACACCCAGGGTTTATAATGTTTTATTTTTTACTATTTTGGTCGCCTCCAGGATTTCGATTGGTGGTTCAGGAATTTGGATCTAGGCCAAGATACTCCAAACACACTGAGCTCTTCCACTCAATCTTCTAGAGGGAGCAGTTTGTGCTGAAGTGGCCAATTTCAGAAGAAAATGGCAGTTGTTCTACATTGGAATAATGATAAAAAAGAATCAAAGTCTCAGAATAAGGACCTTTAAGAATGACATCAAGATAGTCATCGCTGATAGCAGCAACAGCCTTGTATCATAAATAGCCCAGAATTGCACATATGAAGCTTATTTAAAAAATGAGGGTTTTTTTCACATGAGACTTTTCTTTCCAAACAGAAGGTTGAGAAACACGTTTTTAGGGGAAGGGTGAAATGGTTCAATAATCACACAAGTATGAAATTTCAGCCTTTATGGGAGACAGAATGATGAGCTGGCAAACAGGAAAAGCACCGCAACATGAGAAATCAGTTCATGATTTCTATTCAAGGAAAACACATCAATGAGTGTTGTTTATATCAAGTTTACAATTAACTGTTGTCAGGTCACCTCCATCAAGAGCTTCACCTGCACTCTGACCAACTACCAGGTTCAAGCAGTAATTAAAGACCAGCTATTCACAGAATCAGTCAGGTTGAAAAAGCCCTCTGGGACCATGGAGTCCAACCGTTCACTGATCACTGCCAAGGCCACCACTGACCCATGTCCCCAGGTGCCACATACACATGGCTTTGAAATCGCTACAGGGATGAGGACTCCACCACTGCCCTGGGCAGCCTGTGCCAGGACTTGACAATTCCCTCTGTCAATATCCAATCTAAACATCCTCTGGCTCAACTTGAAGCTGTTTCCCTTTGACCTGTTGCTTGGGAGAAAAGGCTGACCTCCACCTGCTCCAACCTCCTTCAGGTAGTTATGGTGAGCAAGGGAATTCTCTCTGAGCCTCAGTCTGTTCCTCATCCTTTGCCATTGTGATTCTCCCCACATCCAGTAAGAGATGGAAGTCCTCCTTAGCCTTCCTTTTGTTCCTAATATATTCATAGAAATACTTGATTGCCTCTCACGGCAGTAGCCAGGTGAAGTTCTGGTTGGACTTTGGCCCTTCTAATTTTCTTTAACCATAACCTCATGGCAGTAGCTCTCCAATGTAGTGGTAATTTGTCTCTTTTCCCCATCGCAAATAGGCATAAAATATAGAAGGAAGAAAAAAAATGGTTTGGATTATTGATTAGTGTTTTGCTAATAAGAAATTAAATTTATCGACCACTGCCATTCTCTAGCTCTGCTTCCCCATGAGTTAGTTGGCAGCTGCAGGCGTGTTCAGCAGAGCTGTGGCTGGCCCAGGCTGGCAGCTGCTGCCTCAGGAGAAGGATGTTTAACCCTATTAGTCAGGTCATTTCGCTCTTTTTGTGGAGAGGTCAACAAAAAAGCATTCCTTTCTGAAGTCGACTTTCCCAGCTTTCCTTTTGAAAGTGAACGAATCGCACCAGCTTCTGAGCATGGTCCAGTGCCCAGATGCTGTGTGTGAAGTGGGAGCTGCTGCCAGGTGCTGAGCTGCTGGAGTGATCAATATGGTGTGTAAACTCTACCATATTTTGGTTAACAGAAATTACATAGACATGACTGGGAGGAGAGACCTGGCACACCAGCTCCTGGGGGCAGCTTGGGGAGGGACTCAGTGCTCTGGGGGATGGCAAGGGACATCCAGGGAGCTGAGTGTCCCCAACCAGGAGCACTGGGAGCTGCCAGGCAACAGTGCCTCACCCCTCTCTTGTGCCCCAGCTGGCTGCAGCTCCAGCCATGCCCATGTGCCAGCAGACACTCCTGCAGCCAGCACAGCCCTTCCCTGAACAGCGAGCTGGGCGTGGGTCTGGGACACTGCATCCAGAGCGTGCTGCAGCGCGAGGCCGAGAGAGGAAATTCCTTGAGTTTCCCAGCACTGCCAGTCAGAGCAAAGCATCTGATGTGTAGGAATCACGGAATGCTGAGCCTGTGGGTCGTGTGGCCTTTGGGAAGATGATAGCTGGGTCCCTGTGTGACTGTTGGCTCTGCTCACGGCGCTTTCCCACGCTGCAGAGTGCAGAGTGCAGTGCAGTTGCAGTACAAACATACACTTCTGTATATTAAGCATGTGCATTAATATATTATTATTACTTGGACTAATAACAAATAGTAGTCAGTCAGTGAGATAAAAAAGGACAGAGTTCAATAGTAATTCGCAGACAGCTTAGCAATTACCCAGACAGCTTGCAGTCAGAAAAGCTGCTCAAATCTAGGATTATGAACTACACCGATGGCAGCTCTGGGTGGGGTTTCACAGGATGATGTTTGCACATAGCTGTGGGACTTGGTTCCAGCACTCCTCCTGAGGAACTTCTCCTTTACAAGCCAGAATCAACAACCGTAAAAAACCCTCTGAAAGCCAAGAGGCTGGTTTCCAGAACCAGTCAAAATTATTTTAAAGTATTTTTTTCTGTATCAGAAAGATGCCTGTGCTTGCAAGGATCTTGGAGATTTTCATCCTTAATGACATAAATCCCAAATTCATTTCTGTGACAATAATCAGCATCAAACCATATGTGTGGCAACACAGATTTTGTGGTTTTGTTTTTAAAATCAATGTGTTTCCTTGCTTTATGAGTGAAGGTGGCTTCTCCCCTCATTACCTTGGCTGATTTCATTGATTCCTGTGGTGTTTCCTGTACCCATCACCCTGCACTGGCAGAGGAGTGCTGCCGTGTGCCAGTCAAGGGAGCACTTAAGTCCCATCAAAGCCTTGATTCATAATCTCAAAACTTCCCTAGGAGCAGAGTCAGCAGAGTTGGCATCCCTGTTCAGAATGCTCTGGGTGCAGGGGGTCACAGAGACTCAGCAGACTTGGGGCTTGGGGGGCTCATCCCCTGCTCCTGCTCCACAGCACCAACCCAGGAGAGGAGAGACTTCAGATACAAACCTTGGGTTTGAAGCACTTGAATGTCAAAGGAGTGCTGTTGGATTTTTAGGGCAGTACATGATTTTTTTATGGGGCACATTAAATTCTGCTCCTCCAGCGGGCATTAAAGCCACCTCATCACTCGGCACCGGAGGGGAGCACGGGCTCGGGAGAGGCAGCTATTAAGAGATTTCCATCTCAGCAGTCTCTTATGCCAGTAGGGTTGTGACTTGGGAATATAACAAGGCTTTGGGGACTAAAGTTAATAAATAACTGGTGTATTCCCTTTCCTTCTCTCTGTGCCTAGCCCCAGTGCCATCTCAACCTGAGCAATTATCAGTCCCTGGGCTGATGGATTTGACATAAATTCATACATTCTTTAAGCACAAAGCCTTCACAACAAATTTTGCTTCTAAGAGACTGTTGAATGGAGAAAAGGTCACTGGGCTGGTTGGGTGTCTGCACTCAGATGCTGGCAGTAAGTGCTGTGTTTGCAGTGCTGGGTTTGATCCCCTTGGTTGGAAGGAGCCAGGTGCAGGCTCTGTGTTTTAGATCACGTTTCTCCTGCCAGGAGAGACAAAAGGGTAGCTTGGAATTATCTTCATGAATTCACACTTCCTTGCAGTCCTTCAAGCCTCTCTTTAGCTTCCATTGCAGTTTCTCTGTCCTCATCCCATTCCATAGGTATGCAAGATGGAGTTTAGCGATGATGCCATAGCAACTATATCACAATAAAGAAATTGTAATGGTTTAAATCTTCAAACTTGCATAACAAAGTTAATGGGAGCCTATCAGAAATGTACATGCCACTATATGTTTAGACATGGTTTTAAATTTAGCTTTAAATGTACAAGCCAATAGAACTGTTGTCAGGAATGCTGGAGCTGCCATGCAGGGAGTGAGAACACAGTTGTCCATGTGCCCTGCACCAGAACACACATGGCTGGGGACAAAGGGGACAAAGCCTGCTGTGTCCCTGTGAGCCCACCCCCCTGAACTTCGGCGTGCGGCTGGAAATGACATCCCAAAACGTTTGTGTTTGTTTGGCTGCATCCAGGATGAATCCATCATCTTCCTCCTTAGCCGTGAAGCAGTGCAGACTCAGCAGAGGAGGAAGGAAGGGCAGGAGGGGCTGTTCTGTGTCCTTGGGCTTGTCCCGCTCCACAGGGGCGAGTCCCATTCACGCTGGGTGCTCCAGCTGGACAGACGCCTTTCCGCACGGTGGTGCTGGCCGTGGATCTGCTCTTTCCCAGCCTGTGTCTCCACCTTGCCCGTGGTTCTCGCTCCCGGTGAGGCAGCTCTGGAGCTTGTGAGCAGCGGGAGGGGGCAGGCAGTGGTGGCGGTGTGTCCCCGTGCTGTGGCACACACCCGAGGGACAGCGGAGCCTGACGCCGCAGAGTCCATTAGTGCAGCACTGACATTTTCTTATCCTGAGACACAGAAGCTGGAAGTGTTCTTGAAAGTGCAACCTCCAGCACCAGGCGGGAGACACGGGCGGGGGCACCTGTGCATCCCGCCGTGGGTGGGAGAGCCGGCCAGCACCTGCACCGCTGCTCCTCTGCCAGTCTGTGCAAGCACAGCGTCCCTCCCTGCCCTTCCCAGCCGCTGCCAGGTGCAGGAACTGCACGGCTGCCATGCCAGGAGAGGGGATGGCAGGGCTGCTGTGGGCTGGAGACCCCACCGGCTCCAGGGTTTGGGCTGCTGGGTGTCCGTGCGTGGAAGGAACAGCCCTGGGGCACTCCCTGCACTCTGCACGTGGGGTGGCAGCCGGAGGCAGGACAGCCGTGGGCATTCCCTGCTCCAGGAACAGTGTCTCTGTCCCCACAGTGCAGGGACAGGTGGTGTCTTCACTGGTGCTGCTCTGGCACCGTCACGGGTTAGCTCCTGCTTGCCAGCAGAAAAAGAGGATGTCTGGTTATTCTTGGAGCAGGCAACATGTAGGTTTTGTAGGATAATGCTAAAGTACTTGCACTGTGTTAAAAAAATTAATACACTTGTATTGCTACTGGAATTGGAGCCTGATTAGGATTGTTCCACTACTGTAGTTTTAGCTTTTAATTACTTACTACATTACACAGTATCTACCAGTGCTAATGGAGTACAGAACTGTCATAGCTTTTGTTTTAAAGTACAGGACTGTGTGGTGCTTAATTGTGGAGCAGTGTTGTTCAATTACATCTGAAAGTGTTTAATAAAGTATGGCACAGAAACGCAAATCGGAGTGGCATGTGTTAATTGGTGTCCGCGTCATTGACTCCATTTGGTTACGGCGATCACTGCGAGATGAGCACCGAGTGGCAGGTTGCCCACATGGAGCCTTCAGCCCCAGTTCTTATCCCTGCCACTGGCACATGCCTGTGCTCTCCCACGTTTGCACAGGTTTTCACACCATGCACACACATGGTGTTGTTATGAAGCGTTGGTGGTTGTATCCCTGCCCTGCTCCAGGGCTGCTGCTCCCAATTCTTGGCTGGCAGAGTTCTGTGGCCGTGGCACAAGGAGCTCTGGACACCACCCAGAGAGCTGGTCTCTTTCTCCAAGAAAGCTCAGGACCCCCCAAGCAAGTCTCCTGCTGCCCACCATTGCTTTTATCCTTTTGCCCCTCACCCCGAGACGCTGCTCTGAGGCTGAGCTGGCTCCCCTAGAGTGGGCTCTGCTATCCAGAGCCAATTCCCAGATGCAAACAAAGTGGTACTTGCAGTTATTTCCTGAGGGGTGATATTTTTTATATCAATGTTCTTTCTACTTTTTACCTGATTTCACTGAAATATTCTCTGGAAGTATTTCTTCTAGAATAAACATTTCAGCACATCAGGTTTGTTCCATAAGGGTTGATTGTCAAATTACAGCCTTCCTTCCTGCGAGTGCTGTGCTTTGGTGTGGGATCAAATTGCATTAGGTATTTTTTCCTCCAGTAGAAACACAGAATAATAGTGATATCTTTGTTGTATCATATTTCTGAATGAAAAATAATCACAAACAGATTTTCATGCGGTGCTGCTGCAGAGCAGGAATGCTTTTTCTGCCAGCCAGCCTCTCGGGGTGGTGCTGGGCTGGCCCAGGGGGTTTGGCTGGTGTCCCCTGCACAGTTCAGTGTCCCTCGACATGCTCGCCACACACACTTTCTACATTTTCTTGCCTGTGGTCCTCCAAGCCACCTAGCATGCAGGTCATGTGCCCTTAATTTTCATTATGGATGGAGAGTAAAACGTGAAGGTTATTGCCTGGCAGTACAAATGCACTGGGTTTTTTTATTTAGAAGCTCTATTAGAAGTGTCAGGAGTCCCATAACAAAGTCAGGCAAATATCCGCAGAGACACCTTGTTGAGAAAGGCAACTTGGTTCTAAAAGGTTTGAATATGAATGTGGTTGTTTCTAATCAAGCAGTCTTTGAAAAGAATTCCCCACTAGTACTTACCTCTTTCTTTTTTTAACCTTTTTCCTTGTAATCTGTCTGTTTCTCTCCTTGGGAAATGCTCCTCATGCCAGCCTGCAAAGGGCGGGAGGGGGGCACAGCCAGGAGGGGAGAGCGGGACTGGGGGGAAGCCCCACATCTGAATATCTCCACATGCACAAGTGTAGCTCAGGATTCAGGATGGATATGGTCAGAAAACTGCTGTCTTTTCAAAGTGAGCAGCCTAGGAAAAGTGGACCAGCTCAGGGGTTTTGGTGACCACATCAGAGGCACCTGCTGGAGCAACACAGCTGTCTTGGACAAAACTGAATCCTTTGATTTAGGGCAGAAAATGGATATATTTTGGACTTTGTCTATTCCTTGGACAAATGCATCCAGACAAGTGGGATGTGCAGGCTGGTGCTGATGTCTGCAGCGGGTGCTCCCTTACCCTAAGCAGGCACCCACCAAGGTTTCCTGACACAGCACGGTGTCCCCAGCCCCACGGGAACCCTGCCAAGTGGGAAACGCGCTCATGTTTGAGCCAAATGGCAGATGAAAAATTAAGTTCTAAATACTTTCCAGAGTCAGTGTATTTATTCCAACTTAGCAGTCCCCATTGTGGCTGTGGTGACCTGCACAGCTTGGGGCCACGTGAGGACAGGGACACCCCTGGGAACTGCTGTGTCCCACTGGCCCTGTTGTGGCAGTTCCTGAAATGTGCCCAAGCTCACGTCCCGGTGCCACGCAGGGCTCCACGTAAATGACATCACCAGTGCCATGATGGCCAGCCTGGGCCTCGGTGGGCAAGGGCAGGGGTTCCTCTGCAGAGGGGTGAACTGTCCCCTGTCCCTCCTGCTGCACTCCTGTGGGGTACGGGGCTGTGGTACTGTCCTCTGACCATGCTCCCAGGACACATCTTGGCTCCAATGCCTTCAGCACACTTACAAAATCTCCTTCCTTTTTCTTTTTTTTATAAATTGTCAGTGTTTTTTCCCTCTACGAACCTGTAGCATCTGGCAGCAGGAAAGTACAGTAGGACTCGCTGGCACTGTGGTGTAGAGCCTCGAAGAATTCCGTATTGTGACAACACATCAAAATAAATTGCTGTCAACAGACCAAAACACCAAGTGCTGTGATTCTGTCTGACGTGTGAAGACTCAGACAGGCTGTCTTGACAAGTTGTGGTGGAGCACCTGCAATTGGCAGAAGACAGTGATATAAATCTGATTTGCCTGATATGCAGCACCTAGATATCGTTAATGTTGGTGACAATAACTCTGCATAACATTCCCCAGACATAGATCTGATTTTTTGTCTATTACTTGTGTTGTTTTTTGTCACTCTCTGATCCTGGCTCTGCTTCTTTTCCCTGCTCAGGGTCTACCTAGGAATTGCTTGGAATAATAAACCCTGTTAAAGAAGGTAGTAACAAATTAAGGTTTAGTTCAGCCTCTTCTTGAGTGGGAAAAGGCAGCGCTTGGCCCTGCTGCTCAAGGCAAAGGATACACCATGAAATTTTATTTTACACTAATCATAAAAATAATCACGGTGGAAGTTGTATTAATTCCCTCACTTGCAGCCCAAACATTTAAAATAGCAGGTTCAATGCCAGGAGCTGCAGTAAATCTTTTCTGAAACGTCTGTGGTTTTAAACCCCTAGAAGAGGAGCGGGATCATTGAATAGGTGGTTAATTTTTACCTTTCATTATCAATAAATGGTAATTCTTTACAGTAGCAGGATATATCACAGCCGGTTTATGAATGTGTGAGCTGTACCTTGGCTCTGGAGTTTAATTACTGGGAGTTAACGCTGTCGTCCCTGCAGCAGCCCTTCCTCACCAGCACCAGTGGGAGGGGTTTCCTCTGGCACGGGCAGGTACAAGATCTGTTCACCAGCCCATGTGAACTGGATTTTCTCCTGGGTGCTGTCCCCTGTTTACAGCTCTGGGGTGTGAGATGTTTTTGCAGTCACCAATGATCCTGTTTTGCTGGTGACTCTTGGCTCTGGGGCTGGAGCCATCCCTGGAGCCCTGGGGTGAGGCAGCCTGGGCTGGGGCTGTGTGTGGCCTGGGCAGGTCCTGGTACAGAGCTGCTCAGGGCTCGTGTCCCAGCTGGGCTGGCGTGGTGACAGTCCCAGGACTCGGGGGGAGCCACCAGGGCTGGAGGCAGACACGAGGAGGTCACTGACTGGAGGCACTGTGGAGAGCTGCAGAGCTGCTGGTCTCAGGGCTTGTTTTGGCCAAACATTCAGGAACTCCTTGGGCAGCAAACTTGGGCTATGTCACCGTCCAGTCCGAGGGGCTGCAAGAGCAGAAAAGAGGTTTTTGAAATTACCATTCATTCTTGTCTGTATTGTTATTTTATCCCTTAAAGGCTGCTAATGAGAAATAGAGCCTCATTATGATTTTAAGGATGAGAGAGGAAGGCTTTTAATTAATGATATGTAAATGGTCTTGAATTGATTATGTTAGAATATCAAGAGAGATGGGTAGAAGCTGTGGTGTAATATATTTTAATTAAGAATTAATTAAAAATGATGGCAATTTCATAAAGCCTCACAGAAAATAGTGGAATTTACTTTCTGTCAGGAGTAAATTAGCCAGTGATTAAATAAAGGGCCTGCATTAATAGTGGAGTTATTTTTAAACTGTGCTATGAAGAATTGTGTAATTTTCCCTAAATAAGTAAAATAAAAATGTAATGTTTGCAAACAAGTTTTGGAAATGACAGAAGAATGCAAACTTAGTTTTCTGCCCTCCTCTTGCTGTGATCCTCTGCAGAGTGCCTTGCAGGGGCTAATGGAGGGTATAACCTGTGGTATAACCCCGGGGCTGTGGTGGGCACGGCCAGAGGGACCTGTCTCAGGTACCCCCAGAGCTGCTCCTGCTTCTGCCCAGCACCCCCAGCCCCCAATGAGGCTCCTCCACTGCTCACACACCTCCTGTATGTGCTGCTGGCAGTGCTCTGGGCTGGAGGGTGGCAGATGCTCCTGTTGTTCCTGTGCCCTGGGACCATCCCGTGCCTCTCCTGGCTGTGACTGTGCCCAGGTGTGGGGGTCCCATTCCCAGCTGGTGGAGAGCTCTTGGATGAGAGCAGATCCTGCAGGTCATTGGCATCCTCCAGTGACCCCAGTGACCCCATCCTTCATGGCCCCCAGGTGCTGTTCCTTTGGGGTGAGCAGGGGAGTGTCCCCTTACCTTCCATCTCTGAACACCTCTGAACACCCCTGGGAAAGCTCAGCTGGGCTTTCCTGCCCCCAGCACCACCCCTGGCCGGGGGGATCCACCCACCTCCACTCCATGCAGGTGGCACAGTGGGGCTGGCACAGTGGGCACAGCTGCTCTGCTGTGGGGGAGCCGTGGGGGGACCCCTGTGCCTCTCCCTTTCTGTGGGCAGGTGATGGGGATGCTGCTCTGGTGGAGCCTGGCTGAGGGAAGGTCAGCAGCAGGGGTTTGCCAGGTGTGTGCCCCATCTCCTGAGGATGGGGAGCTGCACACCTGGGGAACAGAGCAGGCTGCTTGTAAAAATCCTGCAGGGCTTTCTGTGGGCCTGGCAAGGCCCCGGGCTGGGGCAGTTCCACGAGGTCCATGGGCTGGCACATGCTCTGCTGTAAATGGGCTTTATGCACTTGTTTAGGCTGCTGCTCACTAAAGAGCATTGCCATGGCAACTGCTCCGTCACATGCTGTACACTCATGCTGTCGCCGAGATAAAGAGCACATTTTAAAGCAGCATATTCTTAATGTCGATGTCCTAAAATGCAATTTTTGATGATTATTATTATTTTTCTGCGAGAATATTTGTGATAAGCGACCATGTCTCCTCAGTGTCTCTTAACTCCTTTTACTACTGCTCTTCTGGCAGAGGACCGTGTGCCTGCGGTAATTTCTTTTTCATTTGCAGATTTCCACGTAGAGATCACGAAATATTTGTTAGTTCAAATCACAGTGTGGGGCCTGGTGTCAATGGGATGTGGGCAGTTTTGTGGCGTTCAGCAGAGTGGGGCTCTGTGCCCAACACACCAACCTGCAGCCGTGCCTCTCCCAGCCTGCAGGAGAGCAGGGCCTGAGAGCTGGCACTGCCACAGTGCCCAGAGAGGGACAGTGTCCCTCAGGAGAGCACACCCTGAGAGCTGGCACTGCCACAGTGCCCAGAGAGGGACAGTGTCCCTCAGGAGAGCACACCCTGTGAGCTGGCACTGCCACAGTGCCCAGAGAGGGACAGTGTCCCACAGGAGAGCACACCCTGAGAGCTGGCACTGCCACAGTGCCCAGAGAGGGACAGTGTCCCTCAGGAGAGCACACCCTGAGAGCTGGCACTGCCACAGTGCCCAGAGGAATGTATCCCACAGCATGTGCCTGTGAAAATATTTGTGAAAAGTTCTTCCTGACTTGCTGGCTGGAGGAGAGGAGAGCAGGGCCAGCAAGGCTGTGAGGGGTTGTTAAATGGAGTGAAACCCCTCGGGCACGTTCTCTGTGCAGCCATATCCCAGCCCTCACCTGCTGCTCCTTGGATCACCTCAGCCTCTGCCTGGCTGCCCCTGCCACATCAAAGGTTCTGTGGAGGGAAAAGGGCTCCCAGTGCAGCCTCCAAAGGTGTGTCCTGCTTGCATTTACATCCTGGCTGTTTGAAGCCCCAGTCTTTGCTCCTTTAGCATTTTGCCAAGAACGAGAGGCATAAGGACAGCTCTTGGAATCTGCAGCTCCATAGTGTGGTTGCACAGGGCAGGGATGGAATGAGTGTGTTTCTAAGAAACTTTGGTTTTTCTCTAAACAACTTTTATGTGACTAAGCAGGATGTGTGTGGGAGCTTGGTGCCTGCAGTCAGCTGGGGCAGGGCAGGTAGGACTGGACACTCCTGCTCTGTGGTGGCACACGCCTTGCTGGGAATATGAATTCCATTCCCTACAGTTAATAACTCAGCATCCCTGTGCACAAGGGCACCAGAATGAAAGGGGAAGAGACATTTTTGGTGCAGAGGGCTTCAGTCAGCTGGCTCATCAGAACTGGAGGAGTGTTCCAGGGGCTGGAAACTACCTTAGAATTAACTTCACTGGGTTTTAGATCAGGACTCATCTCTTCTGGAAAAAACATGCATATAATCCCCATTGTGTGTCTCATCATAATCCTCCTCCTCGTCTTCTGAAGGCAGTGAAAGGTACAGAACAGCAGCAGTGCTCCCAGAATAGTGGAAATTTTCTGTGGGATTTCATGGTTTGTCATATGTGTGGGCACCTGCCAGGCCCCCACGCTCCCCCGCTCCGCGTGTGACGTCCTGACAGCGGGGCTTGCTCGCAAACCATCCCTTGTTCCCAGCTAAAAAGACTGGAAGAATTAACATTCCTCACAATTATCCAACCATCTTAATTACTTGCCCGATATTCTGTCTCGATATTAGCTGCCCAAATCATGTTGGGATTTTCCAGACACAACTTCTGGCCAGTTTGTTAGCCAAGGGACTAAAAAGGAAGCATAAAATCAGAGTAAAAATTGCTGCAGTGCTCTAGGTAATATTCCAGCTGAGCCTGGAAGTGCTGGTAGCTCTTTGTGGCCGAAGGGATGAGGAGGGATGGGGAGGAGATGCCATACTGGAAGCCTTGGCACAGACTGTGCATGTGCCCATGTGCTCAGGTGAAGTTGCAGCCCATGTCCTGCCCCTGCCCTGGGTGCCCTTGGCTGTGGGCAGCGGGGCTGGGAACAGGCAGCACAGCCACAGTCCCCAGCCCTTGCCCCCAGCAGCCAGCCCTGGGGAGCAGCACTGCCTGTGCAGCCAGGCTCTTCACACCAGGATGCTCCTGCACATTAACATGCCGGGCGTGAGATATCTGTATCATCTCGCCCCCATCCTGCCTTACTGGCTGCACGAAAAGGCCATTTTTTATCAGTTTCTGCTTTAGTGAAGCAAAAGGTCCTTTGGTTCCCGTCCAGTGTCTCGAAATGCAGAGTGTGTCATTGAAGAATCAATGGTCACAGGTCAATCAAATGCCCCTGGAACTTTCTTTCCCAGCCAGGACATCTCCATCCTTCTGGCTGCAGGAGCTGGAACAAAAGCCCAGCCTGGCTCTGGGTGGTTTATGTTGTACCACAAACGGCCAATAAAGGTTTGTCATAACGGGAGCTCTGTAAGCAGAAGGACACGGACGATAGTTTACTGCTCTCGTGCTGTCTGGTGCCATTCATTAGCAAGTTCCATGCTAGTAATGAAATTTCACAGGTTGGTCATTTAAATGCAGGTTAGAATTAATTTTGATGATCCAACTGGAAAAGTATCAGATGCTGGTCAGTCTGCCTTTTTCCCCCCAGTCATACAGTGAGTGACAGGAGGCCCAACACCCCCGATTAGGCAATAGTTTACTCATCATAAGGTGATTAATCACAGGGGCTTTGACCCCAGTGTGGGGGCGATGGATGGAGGGGTTCGGGTGGAGAGGGAGCACGGCAGTGGTGCTACGGCGTCATCCCTGCCAGTGTTCGCATTAATGGTGCCCTGAACCCTCGGTGTGACAGAGGAGAGCCTCAGCACAGGTCTCCCTGTCCCTTTGTTCTGGGATGAGCACACGGCTGCTCTCGGCAGCGATGGTGATCAATGAGCGGCGCCTGGAATCACACGGGCGTGGAGGGAGCGAGCCGCGGGGCCATCCCCCGAGAGCCGCGATTGCAGCGCCTGCTTCCCCGCCAGCCAGCAGGGAGACAGACAGGTTGTTTGAGAAAATTCCCTTCGGACCAAACACTGATGCTGAGCTGAGCTACAAACGCTTCTGCTGTACGGAGTGCAACTTTATCAGTGTTCTGGGTTAAGTGCTGCTCCTGGAACGCGCCGTGCGCTCTGCTCTGCCTGCGGGCTGCTCCGGCCGCGTTCTCCCACAGCTTGTCAGCATCAACAGCGAGCCTAACTCTTCTTTCATTAATTAATTACTTGATTTTTCAATGCACATATTTATCTTTATTTTTATCTTTATGTGAAATGTCCCCTTGTTAGTGCCCCAGAAGGGGTGGGTATGTTGGCAGGGAGGTGCAGAGGGGCAGGAGCCTGTGGAGCAGTGGGTGCCCTGCTGCCTGCAGGATGCCCACTCTGTGGCACAGTGAACACGGGGCACAGCTGGAGACGTGGGTTTTTCAGTGATTCAGTATGTCTTTAATGAATTTTACAATCGTATGCAAGTGCTTCCTCTTTAGAATGACCTTGTTGGCAGTTAGCTCCAGTATCAGATGCAAACCAGCTCATGACTTCCATGAAAAATGCAGTATTGTAGAGCCATTTCAACATTTACTTCAGGAATTAGGGGATATCTAATTAAACGTTTGGCATCTGCAGTGTGCAAGTTTTGGTGTAGTGATGTAAAAAAAGTGAAATGTTAATATAAGGTTAATTTTGACCAATTCAACAGCTTGCTTTTAAGTTTCCCATTGACAGCCAAACTGCAGGGTTTAGTGCTAAGCTCCACATTGCAGCTTATCTCTCCTTAATTAAAATTAAAATGTGAGCAACAACACAGAGATATTTTGCATCATCCTGGAAGAGGAGAAGCAGAAGCTCGAGTGATGGTTGTTTAATAAGATTATAATTGGAGAGTTAAAGCCTTGTGATCTATGTGCAGACTGGTTTGGTGCTGGTGCGGCTCCGTGGCAGGCGAGCCCCAGGTGCCTGGCCAAGCATCCCTCGCCGACATCTGGAACCAGTTGCAATACATCACTGTCAAAACTGCTTTCTATACGTATCTGCATTTACACATTAGTTACTCACGCAGCACTCATCAAAAAAGCTGAACAATCTTGACACGGTGTCCCTGGTGGAACGGCAAAGGTGAACCGAAGTTGGGAGGCAGTGTCTCGCGTCACTGTCTGCTGAGCTTTTACAACAGGAAGCCTGATTAAAACTGAAAGGAAAAATTTATCGTCAGCTTCTGTTTTGTATCATTTTTACCTACAAAAAGAGTATTTTGTTTCAGACAAAGCAGTTGATAATGGGGCCAGAGGTGCTCTTCACGTTCACCACTACCTTCCCTGCAGTGGTGCTTTGCTGGGCTGGTCCTCATGCAGAGCTTCAGACAGGCTTTGGGTGTCTGATTATGCACAGAATTCTCTCTTTCTTGCCCAGTTCTTGCTCTAAATTACAGAACCCATCTATGGTTCATTCAGGTTTGTTGCACAGGGACTGATGGAACACGGACCAAGTCCAGGCAGTGTGTTGGTATTACTGAAGGCTGTGTGCTCCCTCGTGGTGCTTGAGTCTGCCGGCAGGCTGGGGCTGCAGAGCAGGAAAGAAAAGAACTGAAAACTTCCTTGGGAGTTCAGGGATTAGGAGTTAATTAGGAGTTAAAAATAAACATGTTGAGGAGCCAGAATGACCGAAGAGTGGAGCTCCCTGGTGTCCTTTAGGATAGAAACTAACAGCTTTGGTGAAACAGGGGGTCTCACTTGGTGCAAGGTTCAAGGGGAGGCAATGCAGGGTGGTGTGTTTATTTTCTCCATCATAAATGGCAAGTGTGCCCTTGCAGTGAGAGCTCTGGCTGTGTGTGCCAGGGCAGCCTGCATATCCCAGCTGCTGTTCCCTTCGCTGTGCCTTGTCCGAGGAGCTCAGGGTGGCTCCTGCACACCAGGTGGGTGAAGGGTATATGGACCATGGAGTTACTTAGTTTAGTTCTTTTCCTCTGGAAGACAGGAACGTGAGAAGCACAACTCATTTTTCAGAGTTGCCTCGGCTGTGGCATTGATGCCACATGATGTTTCATGACTTGCTGTTTTCATTAGACATGTCCAGAACTCTGGAGATGGCACTGAAGTGTTTCTCTAACTCGTGATTACTCCAGTAACCAGAAAAACAAGAAATAATGCAAAGGTTGGGAGCTGGAGGTGCTTTATCTTTAGTGATTTCACCTGTTTGCATATTTGTAATGTTTCTGAGTGGTGTTTTTGGCAATGTACTCTGCATGGAAAAGCTCAAGAGATTCTGTTCAGGATTCAGTCCTGTTTAAGCTGATAATGAGCAAAGCCAGAGTGCTGTGTGGAAAGGTGCACGTCATTGCCCTGCTGCCCTGGGTGCCAGAGAGCTGTGCATGTGCAGGTGATGTGTGCTGGCCACCCACTGTCTCAGCATGTGCAGAGCCACAGGTACAGGTGATCCCAGTGCTTAAAATGGAACCAGGACAGACCCAGATCTGCTGATCATGACTTCTGTAGGGGCTGATAATCTTTCCTCAGGATGCTGACAAAAATGGCATTATCTGGGTTTTACAGATGAGCAGAATGTGATGAAATCAGAGTTCATTTTAAAGAAAACCAAAATAAGTGAAGTATGTGGATTGACTTCATTCAGCTGTTTATCTCAGCTCTGTACTCTGGTACCACAACCTTTGCTAAAAGCAAACAAAATCAGTGCCCAATGAGCCCAGACTGGAATTCCAAACAATAGCAACTCCAAATCAATCTGATTTCCTCCAGGCTTTACCTTCAGCGCAAGACCTGACTTTGCAGAATCAGGACAAAACGTGAGTGATGCATGAAATGAAAATTTCCTGCCTGGTGTGTAGAATAAAAACAGCCTAAGGCGTGAGGCTGCTGCAGCATGTGGCTCACACACGGCTCACACGTGGCTCACATGCAGCCAGAGGAATGAGCCAGGCCCAGGCATCTGCCTGCAGAAACCATCCTGTTGTGGAAAAGTTCCCAGATATTTTTTTATGTCCTTTGGGACGTTTGGAGCAGCTCAGCGATTAGACTGATTTTATCATCTCCTCTCCATGGAGGATGGCTGGGGGAGGTGGCTTTGGGGTGGCAGGGCAGCATTCACAGACCCTGTTCTGCCTCAGTGCCAGTGCTGGGGTGTCTGTGTGGGGCTGGTAGAGAAACAGACAGTGGCCTTGGCCCTGGTGTGACAATGGTCCTGTGATCAGTGTCACCTCCCAATGCCAGGGACATGCAAACACCCCTAGACACTGACCTTCTCCATCCTTCTGGCAAGGAGAAGTGAAAAGCTCTCAGGAACTTGCTTTCACTTGAGAATCCTGGATAAAATGTATTTCTTGGCTAAAAATCCATGTGAACCCATTACTGCCACAAATAGGGTTAAAAAAAATCAACCCAAAGCTTATGGATGCCCTGGTCAGCTGGAGGCCGATGGGCTGCAGTGCTGTCCCTGCTGGTGACGAGCAGCAGATGCTGAGGGAGCAGGTCACAGGTCAGGTGTGCAGGGAGCACCCTTGGGATGGACTGCCCGAGGCTGGTGACCGTGAGCAGGGGGTCCCGAGCAGGAGGTGACCTCTGCAGGGTCACAGGGCACTGCACAGGCTCTGAAGGGCCCCTCTGCTGCCCCTGCCCCTGTGTGTGCACAGCCTCCCTTGGCCCCACCAGCTTCTGCCCCTTCCTGTGTGACAGACAGAGAGCAGGTCAGGAGGTGATCCAGATGTGGCAACCTCTGCTCTGCTGGGGAGGATGCTCAGATGGCCCCAGCTCTGCTGCAGCACCTGGGGTACCCCATCCCCCTGGGGCTGGGAGAGCCCCCATGGGCACCGGTGCCCCTTGAGCAGGACCCTCCTGCCCCATGCAGCCTCAGCCCTAAGTTTTATTATGAATTAAGAGTAAAACTCCTTCTCTGCCACAGAAAAAACTACCTCCATTTTTCAGAGAGCCTCTGTTTATATAGTTTATGGGAGAAGAGGGCTCTTAATATTTCAGTGTCATGACCATAAAATGAAAAGGTTACTGCTTGCTGCAAAGGCTTGCTTGGATCCAGCACCAATTAATTTTCAATCTGAAATATATGTCTCCTGGCCGTCTCACAACAGCCGGGAGCGGGAGGTTCCTCTTTAACACATTTGAGCCACAAACCCGGTTAAAGGATTAGCCAGCTTTTTCCATGCTGTTTTGTTCGCCCCCATTGGGGATTCCCATTATCCTTGATAGACTGTTAGCCCTGACAGTGGGATATGACAGTGTGAGTTTTCCTCCTCCTCGGCGTGGTGGCCACAAAAGGCTGCTCGGACTCGGGCTTTCATTTCCATTATGGGTACAGCGGCAGCATATGCTAAAGGCAGCATTACTGTGCTGAGTTGCTCCTGCAGAATCATCTGCAATGGTTTAATTTCTCCGTGCACGGCAGCCCCGGGGCTGGGCAGAGCTGCCAGCCTGCCCTCCCCTGCTCCGGGCACCGTCCGGGGGCACAGTCGGGATTGGAGCTGTACCAGAGCATTGCAAACACACGCTGACTTTGTGGAGGGTGGATGAGCTTCTCTTTATCTTTATTTATTAATAAAAGACGGAATGCCTTGGGAAACAAAAGGTTTTAATGGCTGGTGCTTGGTATCCTTGACAACAATCCCCAAAGAATATTACATTAGGGCACCAGAGAACTTTTAAAAATAAGTAATGGAATTCCGTCTCTGTTATGCTTTTAGTAGTCATTTCGGCCATGGTGCAGCGAGGTCATAAGCTGAGCTCAGTGAAGGGAGCCAGAACACGAAATGATGCTGAGAGAACGTCTGGGAGATGAGAGGTACAGAATTACAAGCGAAAGTGCAGGCCTGCTGAGGCAATTACAGCTTAATGGGGTCATTTGGAAGGCAATTGCCAGGGGTTAATGTAGTATGGAGAGATGAGGTGAGATTGAAGTGAAATTTGGGGCTGGAAATGTGTTAAGATGAAAGATCAGAGTGCAGCAGATTCTGCAGTGCAGAAGGTTTATATCATGCAAAAAAATTTGAGAAAAATGTAAAAGTAGTAGCCAGATGTTTCAAAATAAATAAATAAAACCTTAAGTAAATGCTTTTAAAGAGTGAAATAGCTGCATCAAAACACCCTGTGCTGGGAGGGGTGGCAGTGAGCACGGCAGGGTTTGATATCTCAGAAAAGGGCTGGTTTGGAGCAAAAGTTGTGTTGCGTTTGCACATATGCCCAGACAATGTGGTTCCTTATTGACACGACAGAGTGCCTGATGAAACGCTGACTGCTCGCTCAGCTGTTGTGCCTTGTTTTGAAAAATCCATTGTTTTCAAACAAAACGCGAGCAACAGTCCTCTGTACACATATTTTGATATATTTGCAATGGATTCATCACATTATCTTTTCAGGCATTAAAATAATACTCATAAGATGTCAAAATATTGCAGGAATGTAAGCTAGCATTCTTAGAGAGCGGGTATTTGGGTTCTGAGAAGTATGCTTAAATATTACAGGTGTTTAAATTAAAAATGTCAAGCCATGAAGGCATAATGGAAGTAATCATTTTTACACAGTTTTAAGCCCCGGTGTTGGAGAAAGCTCTGCATTCCAGACTATTGTGAGGGAGCGAGTTCATAAGCATTCAGAGGACAAAAGAGATCATTATGCTTTGTTACCTCAGCCAGTTCATTACCTTAATTGCTGAGCGTAATCCAGTCTTGGAAGAAAACTCTGGGGCTTTAAGGAGATCAGCACCGGCACCCTGTGACACAGAAAATGGGAGCCCTTTCCTGCTCCGCGGCCACTCCAGGCACGCTAAACCTTGATCAAAGGCTGAACTTCTCCGAGGGTCGGCCATGTGAAAATCCCCCGGAGCGGTGCCGGGCGCTGAACCGTGATGGAGCCCCGGGCTCGGCCGCGCTCCCGCCGCAGCGGCACCGGAGCGCATCGCTGCGCGGGGAGCGGCACCGGCACAGCCCGGAACGGCACGGCACGGCACGGCACGGCACGGCACGGCACGGCACGGCAGG
>VWYP01005119.1:586440-620832 GCA_013400435.1 Pycnonotus jocosus | reverse complement strand
GCAGGATGGCACCGTGGCTGTGTCCCCCTCTCCAGGCAGGGTGGCACCGAGGCTGTGTCCCCCACCGTGGCTGTGTCCCCCTCTCCAGGCAGGGTGGCACTGTGGCTGTGTCCCCCTCTGCATGCAGGATGGCACCGTGGCTGTGTCCCCTCCCGGGCAGGATGGCACCGTGGCTGTGTCCCCCTCTCCAGGCAGGGTGGCACCGAGGCTGTGTCCCCCACCGTGGCTGTGTCCCCCTCTCCAGGCAGGGTGGCACTGTGGCTGTGTCCCCCTCTGCATGCAGGATGGCACCGTGGCTGTGTCCCCTCCCGGTTCCCCGGTCCCCGCTCCAGGAGCGGCCCCCAGGCCGGCGCTGGGCTCCCGGTTGATGCCGAGGCGTTGCCGGGGATGATCAGATTTATTGTAAATACATTAGAGCAGGGTTTTTACCCGTGTTTCTCTGTGTATGTGTGCTTCGTATCTGGTTATCCAGGCTGATGATATGGGCATTCCCCCCCGTACAGTTGCATATATTAAAGCTTTTAAGAAATATAGTAAAACAAAAAATATGACCTTTAAAAGCATGGTTGAGTTGCATTCATTTTATAACCATCAAAGCAACTCTTTACTGTTGTAAGGTAGAAAAATCAATGATGCAATCTTTTTCCTTTTGCCTCGTGCAATCCGTAATTGAAATGGAAAATCAAATGAACGGCTAACAGATAATTGTTTTATCAATATTCCCTGCCTGCCCTACAAGGGTCAGCCTAGAATGATCATGAGCCACGGATATGATGAGGACAAAATGTGAAATTGAACAGCAAGGAGGCAATAAATCAACCTTGACAAGAAAGAGTGACCAGCATGTAGCTCTTGTAGGCAGCTTTTGGGACACTTTTTGTCTCAGGTGTCTGCACTGATTTAAAAATGTGAGAATATAATATTTGAAGCTCTACCAGTGGGTAAACAACTGCAGACTATTTCTAGGTTAAGGCATCATCAAAGCAAACACGCTGCAGCTGAAAAAATGAATATATTGGGGCATAGTGGGAAAAATCCCACAGTAAAACAACAGGGGAATAGTGGAATATTCTGGGGCTTTGGCAAGAAGCCTCCCTCTTCCTATCTGGTCTAAAAAGCTAAAAAAGATAGTAAATCTATTAAAATGCATTTTTCAGGCTGCTCTTTTGCTGCTCCATTGGGCATGAAAAATGCTTTCCATTGTATTTCTGGTATTTTGGGAGCTCCCTGATCCCGGTGCTGGAGCAGCCTGTCTCCTGCCTGGAGGCCCATCTGATCAGGGACATTTTGGCATAATGGCCCCAGCTCGTGGGCAGTGGAGGTGTCAGGGGGATGGGGACAGGTAACCACCTCACAGCCCCCTTTGCTCATCATTTGATCCTTCAATTCTCCCACTGAAGACTGGACCGGTTTTTGCTATGATTTTGAAAAACACTGATAAAAAGAATGAAGTCTGTGTGCATTTCCCCATCATGACACTGAAAGGCAGCTCTGATCAAACACCACCAAGGGCTTGAGCCCCAGCCGGGCCACCTCCAAACCCTGGGGCAGATCCTCATCTGGTGCCAGTTGTGAAGCCACAGTCATTTAGCCCAGCTGCCAGCCCTCCGGGTTTTCGTAGGTTTTGTTGTTAAAGCAGGCAGATGTTTCTCCCCTGGATTACTGCCGGCGTTGGTGTTGTGGCGGTGGGAAATGGTGTGAGAGCAGACTCACAAAAGGCGGCAGGGCTCAGGTTACAAGCCTGGGAAGCTGAGTTCCCCTGGAGCCGGGGATGCTGGGGTGCCTCAGAGCAGCAGCTGGTCTGGCCACTGCTCCCTTCTCTGGGCACCACGTATGAGAATCCACCTACCCATCCCATCCCATCCCATCCCATCCCTCCATCAGCAGAGCTTCAGCAGAGGCTGGTTTGGGTGCAGTCTGAAGGCTGCCAGGCTGGGAAACCATCCTGAAATCTTTATTTTTAACCTTGGCTCTCCTGTCCCGTGTGTCCCTGGGGAGGAGGGGGTCTGGCGCACTCGTGGTCTTGGAAACAGCAATATCAGGAACCCAGCAAAATAGGTTGCCAGCATGGAGAATATTTTTTATTTTAAGCACAGTATTTTAAACACACCATGTCCTCCTTCCCCGGGGGCAAGGCTGAGAGACTTTAAAACTATTTTTTACAATTGGTTTTTCAAATTCATTTCTCATCAGGCCTTTTCCCACATCCAGTCAGGTGTGGGGGGTTTGAGCAGCTGGAGGGATGGATCCCGGGGAGCCTCGCAGGGGCTGCCTGCTGCCCACAAAGGGGGACATCTCCAGAAATCTGCTGGGTGACGGGGCACAGCCCCTCGTCCTGCGCTGGGTGTGTGCCATGGCACCATGGCAGGGTGAGGACAGCCCTGCCCGCCCTCTTCGGCCACCCTGGGGGACACGGGAGTCCCCTCCCTTGCATCTCTGATGTAATGAAGTGTCAACTGCTGCCATCACCGTCCTCCACGTCCTTGAAAGCCACACGGTTTAACCAAGAGTCTCCAGTTTATCAGCAGTTAAAAACAGAGGGAAGGCTGCAAGGACAGTCCCTGCTCCCCAGGAGCCGGGGTCGTGCGTGGAGTGTGACCTCTGCGGTGGGGTGGGACAGGGGACACGTCCCTCGTCCTGCCTGGCAGGAGCATCTCTGTCCTCTCTGGACACAGCCCCTGGGGGCTGAAGGTCAAACCGGCCGGGTGAGGGGATGTTGGGCACACACAAAAGATCGGCTCAGATCCCTGCAGGCAGTACCTGCTTCCCTGGCAGGATGTGCCGAGCCCACGGTGTCTGCAGGCCCTCTAATGAGCACGGCATAAATGCAGGAGTGCGGGGAGGCGAGCAGGAGCTGCTGCCGTGGAACACGCAGCCTGCAAGTGCCCTAAATACAGATTTACACCGTGGAGCTGCTGGCTCCGAAGAAGCCGTTCAAGCTGCCAGGCTGCTAATCCACATTTAATGCCGCTGGTCTGTCAGGTGAAAACGTTGTGTAAAATGATCCCCACTGCAGGATCTGGGGGCTGGGCACACTGTGGGGCCGTGTGTGTGAGCCTTGGCACATCTCTGCCCTGCCTGGACACACAGGGCAGCCCAGCCTGGCCATGAGCATCTTCAGTCCCCAAAAGGCACCGCTGGGGTCTGGGTGTGGGGTTTGGCTTGGACAGAAATGGGGCTGGGGCTGAATGTGGGGGTCCCATCCCAGCCCTGTGCCGTGTGTGACAGTCCCACCACAGCAGCTCTGCCTGCACTGGCTGTTGGGTTGGAGCTGTGGCTGTGTGTTTGCAGCCCCCTGGCTTTGGGCTGGCCAGGGACCTGCCTCCTTGTGGTTTGGGTTGGGATGGAACAGGATGGTGGTACATTTGTTTTTACTGACATTGATATAATAATTTAGTTTCCTTCACGAATTAGATTTGGAGAATTTGAAACTTAACTCTGGTAGCGCTTCTTTCCCAATTTATTGCATATGCTTAAATAAACATGTTGAATTAACTTTATAAGGCTTGTAAAAACTACAGATAAAACCGCTCTAGAAAATCAACATTCTAAATCATGCTAAGTCTCTTCCCATTCTGCTCATCCTCTAGCAGGGCATTGACAAAAATATGAAATTGATTTGGTTGAAGGGTGTTAAAGAGCCGACAGCCAAATGTCACAAACAATGAATGGCTGCAGTGTTGAGAAAATCAATAGGGAGGTTAAAGCTGGGCTTGTGAAAGACTTGGCAGACTGCTCTGTTCCAGGAAGATATCTGTCTTCTGGCCTTGGTTGCATGATCAAAAGGAAAACTTGATAGGTTTAATGAAGGGAGATACTGTAAAACTGACAACAGAAATATAGACACTGTGGTAAACTGCAGTGCACATCAGCGAGTGGGGCTATTAGATACATTTTTCAGTCTGAAAAAATATTTATAGGTAAAGATGTCAAAAAAATATTAGTGCATTCCTCCATTTTTCCCCTCTTGTTCCCAATCACAGCCGTGTTTGCATGGTGCAAACAAAGCTTTGGCTCTGGGTTTAATTGTACAACATGATGGCAAACGTATAGGGCAAAATAATTAGCATGATAATTAGCAAATCGTAATGTTTTCAAATAATTGCGTGATGAGATTGCAGAGCCAAAGTGAGATTGGAATCTCTTCTTTACTTGGAAACAGTATTTCAGCAAATCATAAAAGAAAGTGAAAACAACCCCCTGCTCCATCAATTAAAGGTGAGACCATGTGACACCAACTCTCCATCGTCCACCCGATGCCTTTCACACCGTCTCACTCTGCTCTTGATAAACACACAGCTGGCCTTAAAATCAGTTTTGTGAATATTAGATCTGCAAATATAAATGAGGATGCCAGCCATTAAAAAAGGTTAATAATGTTAGATTCATTTTGGTTCTGAAATCAGCTTGTAAACAAAATTTGCCCTGCTTTACACCTGACCTATTAGCAGTACTCTTATGTAACGTATCACATCATTAGAGAAAAAAATTGCGTCAGGGCTGAGTTATTCCTTCCCACGTGTTTGTTTTCCAAACACTGCATTGCACTTAAGCCTAAACTGTGTGGCAGTGTTTGAAATAATGTGGCCCCTTTGCAGTGTGTATTTCCCAGCTCTGTGTTAGGCCTGAATGTTCCCTTCCCCAGCCTGGCTGGGCTCAGTGTCGCCTCTCACTTCTGGGTATCCTCTCTCTCCTGTCTATCGAAGCTCCCTCTGTTTTTTCTTCTTTTTTTTTTTTCCTAGAAAAATGAACTCATTAGTTTAAAACTCCCAAATGCCACATTCGGCTCAAACAGCGAAGATGATAACCTGTAAAAAAAGAGGAGAAAAGAGAGAAGGAGGCTGGCAGGTTTTCTGCAAGTGGACGCTGTAATAAAAATGCCCCCTACTTTGTCGGGATGGGGTTTGGAGGGCTGCTGCCATATGTTACTTTCCTTTTTAGCTGGGATTATGCCATCATTATTGCTGATAAAAGCTGTTTACTGCCTTGGCAGAGGAGTGATGCTTGGCGCAGTTTGGGAGCCGCCATTCAGTTTACAGAGAAGTGCATTTAGTGCCAGATGCTGGGATCCAGGGGCTTTGTTATCTTTTCCCATTATTGGGATCATCCATTGTGTGGTTTTTTTCTCCTTTTAACTTAGCTCTGGCTTTGTTGTTTGTGTTTTGGATTCACTTGCTCTCAGGCAGGTTGACACGGCAGGTTTTATCTCACCAGGCAGTGATGGGCACAGCCGGTGGCTCGCAGGGACCACGTCTCCTCCTGGCACTGCTGCAGGAGGTGGTGGGTTTTGGTGATGGGTTCTCTGTCCTGCAAAAGGTGATGGTGGCTGTGGGGGAACCCAGGTGAGGAGCATCCCTGTGTGGGAGTCAGCATGAGTGTTCCTAGAAGTCTCAGTGCCCAGTGTCTGGCACAACCATGGGGCTGCAGTGAAGCAAGAAATGCAGAAAATGTCTAACCGAACGAGAACATCATATTCCAGTGTGAAGGTGCCATTGATTCATATGTAAATTCTCTGAGTGAGGACTGACAGAGCTGTTGGCCAGGCAGCAGTGCTATTGGTGCCAGACTGTCCCTTAAAAACTGTTGTGGTGTCCATAGAGGAGGGACCATATGTGGGCTGGATCGTACTGGAAGCTGAGGGAGAAGAGGAGGCCAGCAGTGCCAGGGTGGTGACCATGCCACCAGGTACCTGCTCTGTGGGAGAGACTGGGGCACCTCAGGGTGCTGCCCCCACGGCCACAGGAGCTGCCCTGGCAGCAGCCCAGTGCTGTGGGACACTGCACACACCAGATCCATGTCCCCAGTGTGTGCCTGAGGCCAGCCCCCTGTGGCAGCACCAGCACCCTGGGTGAGGACCTGCCAGCCAGGGCTCTTCCCTGCGTTTTTGTGGTGAGGAGCAGTCCTGGCCATCGTGGTGTGGTGGGGCTGTAATCCAGAGCTGGCACCTGTAACCCAGGTCTGGCCCCAGTGAGTGCCTCCACACTGGCCTGGGTGTCCTCCTCCCAGCCATGGCCCCAGGCTTCCACCAGCATCTTCTGGCTTCCAACTGGGAATCGGGCTGGATGTGTCTGTCAATCTCACCCTTGCTGGAGACACTGCCTGGCTATTCCCAGAAGGGCTTGCCAGGCCCACAGCCCTTGTGCTGTGTTTGGGGCTCTTCAGGCATGCTGGGTGTGGGTCCCAAGGCTCCAGGGACCCCTGTGCCACTGCCCTTGGCCCTGGTCCCGTGCTGGGTGAGCTGGCAGAGCTCGGTGCAGGGCTCTTGTGGAGCTCCCCTTCACCTCCTCTGCTCCCGTATTCTTTGGGGAAGAGGCTGTGACCTTATTTCTCCTGCTAAGAGAGATGCATCTGGAACCAAATGAGGGCAGTAAAGTATAATAGAAGGCTTTACAAATGAAAGTTTTGTTTCTGCTGGTGCAATACCTTGTTTCCCCCATCTTGTATCCTGGGAAATCAGGCTGATCAATAGTTCCCATTTCAGCACAACTGCAGCCAGCATTACAACTGTATAAAATTTACAACATTGTCTGCTGTAAATTTTAATTGGAAAAGCCTCGTAGCTTCGCTCTCGAACTTTGCACCTTTAAATGTATTTGATTTTAAAAAATCAAACAAATTTACAGTGTATAACACCACGTCACACGCTGTGTATTGACAGTGCAATAGAAGTAGCACAAACCCACCTTCCTGCTGGAAGAGAAAATGGTTGTAAAATACCTGCGAAAGGTCGGGAGTGTGATGAGGATCTGTTTGGGAGCCAGCAAGCCCTCGGTGCCAGGCAGGTGCCGACGGGAGGGATCCCGATCCCGATGCCGGTGCCCGTGTGGTGCTGCAGCCCCGCAGCCGCCCCAGGAGCCGCCGCAGAGCACATCGCTTTCAGCACAGCTTTATTTCTGTCACAGGTCAGGCTTAAAATGCTGTGTGATACAGTTATTGACTCTAATCTGGGCATAAACACAAGTCCTCAAGCACCAGCCCAATTAATAATTTGCATAATTAACACGCATATTAAATAGGGACTGGCCCTGCATCTGTATTGGCGGTGATCGGGGTAATGAGGGCTAGCGGAGCGGCGCCTCGGGCTGGCGGGAGCAGACGTGTGGCAGTAGTAATTTTTGCTTGGATTGACAACTGCTAGACAAGCAGTCCCAGCATAAAACTAAACCCCGTTTGGCAGAATTAATCGTTGACAAACTGCTCTTAAAGCTGTAACATTGTTTCTGTCAGTTGTTCGGTTTGATGTCACTGTTAGACATAATAAATCAATAGTGTCAGAATTTGGTAATGTTTATAGCTAGCAAGGTTTATTATTTCATATGACTGTCATGTACAAATCGTGGTATCATGGCTGCCTCTAAATTATCAAAGGCACAATATTGCTGAAATAGATTTTGTAAATTCCTTCTCCAATTGATCCTCTTGATTGTTAGCTGCGATGGGGCCCACTCGTGTTTTGGGAGGGGTGAGTTTTTTCTCTGGGCATTTTTTAAAGACAAGTTTGAGCCATTGTACACAGCAGGATTTATTGTTGCTGTCTCCAGCCCGGGCAGCAGCTCTCTGCTTTATGGACCTCACTTCTCCTGCTCCAGTCACAGTTTCCAGGCTGTCAGTGAAGCCAATGTGGGGTGGGCACAGTCGGAATGTCCCGATCCAAGCAGGCTTGAAATCCCACCCATGAGAGGGGCCAGCCCTGGGACTCCTGCTCTCACCTGGGAGATGCACAGGGGTGTGTGCATGGGGGTGTGTGTGTGTGCAGGGGTGTGTGTGTGTGCATGGGTGTGTGTGTGTGTGTGTGTGCATGGAGGTGTGTGTGTGTGCATGGGGGTGTGTGTGTGTGCATGGGGGTGTGTGTGTGTGCATGGGGGTGTGTGTGCATGTGTGGTCTGCAGCATGAACTGATGGTGTGAGGGCACCGTGTGGATTTGGTGGTGCTGGAGATCCCCTCCCGTGGGTCACCCCATGCTGGGGTCCCTCTGCTCTGTCATGACCACGTGCCATGCACCACACACTGCCACAGCCCCACGTGGTGCCAAGGGGGACCCTGTGCTGGCCCTTCCCCTGCTCTCCTGGCACCACCTCACCCCAAACACCGTGCTTTGACCCATCACACCTCTCTGATTGTTGCACATCCCCTGGGACCCCCTCCTGCACCCAAAGGGACAGGACAGTCCCTGGGCTGGGCTAAAACTGTCCCCTCACCAAGGCAGTGCATATAAATTACAACAATAAATTACTGCAGCCCCAGGGTAAAAGAAGCATCAAGTTATGACTTTTACATGAGTATTTAGTCAGCCATTCAATAAAAAATAGGTCTTCCAGTTGCACAGTACCATTTATCAGCTCCATATTTATTATTTATCATAGCTACACATGATGCAAATGCGAATTACCTCGCTGCTCCTCTGAGGAACACTTGCTTTTATAGAAATGTAAACATATATAACAGAGTTTGTGGAGTCAGAGACCTGGCTTTGAAAGGAAAGAGAAATTAGAGATGCAGATTTTATTTTTGCTTTCATTTCTATGTGATAAATTATCATTCTAAAGGTCGTTTCCAGGAGTAACTTTCCCTAACTTTGCTGCTCTGTGGGCAGCTCTGGAAAGGGATGTGTGGGAGCACTCAGTGCCCACTGGTGCCTGGGTACAGCGGGGTCTCAGCTCTCCTGTCTGTGGACAAGACTCTTTTGTAGGTGTTTGCATGGCTCCTGGCGAGGGCCGATCCTGGTGCCGCTGCAGGGCTGATGGTATCTGTGCCCAGAGATGGGCAGGGCTCACATATCCATGCCTGGAGCACTGCTGGGCTGGCCAAGGTTGGCCAAGGTTGGGGAGCCAGTGTCTGGAGGGTGGGTGAGAGGGTTTTGTCCACCCCGGGTGTTCCCACCCCCAGGATCAATCCTCTCAGCCGGTGGCAATCATTCATAGGCAGGAAATACCTGCAGTCATTAAAATTCCTCCCACATTTATTCCAGCTCTGGTAGTCTATAAAGTGATTTCAATTCTGAAAGAGGGATTTGAAGATTTCTTCCCAGCTCCATGTTTGTAGAGTTTCTGGGGTCCTACAGGGAATTTCAGGCATGGAAGTATTTCACTTACATGAATTGCCTTTCAGTTTCAAAATTCTTTTTACATCTGGGAAACCCTTTCTGGTGTATGGCTGAAGGACAGGGGCAGGCCAGGATGCTGTGCTGGGTGTGATGGGGGGCTGGGACACGGGGGTGACACAGGGCTGGGACACCAGCGTGGCACAGCACCCGGAGCAGGGGCACAAATGGGCACTGCACTATTGTGGCCTTGCATGGGCACCAGGACGTGCTGATCTGGACCTCCACTTGTGAAGCCCCTGCTCTTCCTTTGGGGACTGTCCCCTCTCTGTTACAGTGACCCCCATCCCAAGGGCAGGTGCCTCCTTGGCTGCAGGGGCAGCACATCCGTGGGTGCTCCTGCCCCGTGGGTCACTCTGCCCCTCACCGTGGGAATGGCACCTGGAGCTGGGGTGCTGCCCTCCCAGACATGGCTGTGTCCCCAGGGGCAGGCAGGAGAGCTTTGCTTCTTTGCTTGCATCAAGTGATGTAAAAATGTCCTGGGAAAAGCCTAAAGGACAGGAATGAGTTGCTGAAGAGTTGGACTTGGTACAAAGCTGGAGGTTCCAGGTCAAAGCCCTGGGGTCTGAGCCTCAGCCCAGGGTTTGTCCCCCAGAGCCCAGGGGTGACATTTGTGACAGAGAGCTGCCACGGGGGCCAGGCACTGTCCCCTCAGCCCGCTGGGGTGCCTTGGCACCTCTGGCAGTGCCCCAGGCTCCAGGGCACCATCTGCTCGGGCTCACCACAGCCCTCCCTGTCACAGTCAGGGCTGCGGGCACAGGGAACAGCCCCCGGTGCCCCGGGCTGCTCTCGGGATCTCGGGGTCTCGCAGCAGCAGAGCCAGCAGCAGGGCAGGGGGATGCAGGCTGCAGCAGGGGATGCATGCAGCAGCAGGGGATGCAAGCAGCAGCAGGGAATGCAGGCACAGCAGCAGGGAGNAGCCAGCAGCAGGGCAGGGGGATGCAGGCTGCAGCAGGGCATGCAGGCTGCAGCAGGGGATGCAGGCTGCAGCGGGGGATGCAGGCTGCAGTGAGGGATGCATGCAGCAGCGGGGCATGCAGGCAGCAACAGTGCATGCAGGCAGCAACAGTGCATGCAGGCTGCAGCTGGCTGTGCTCGCTGCAGCCCCTGCCACACAGGGCTCTGCTGCCGGAGGAGGGTCTTGGGGCTGCCCCGGGCCCTGCGGTGACCCTGCCCAGGGCTCGCTGGCCTGGGGGCACTCGGGCTCCTGTCGCTGCCGCTGGCACACGGCGGCAGCAGCGCCTTGGCACCGATTCCCCCTGGATGCGATGCCGTGAGCCGCTGTCCCCAGGAAAAGCTTTTCCTCCGGGCGGCCCCGGCTCTCCGGCTCCCACGTCGGGGAGGGAGCAGGCGGAGGCGGCGGCCGGCTGGATTTTCGGGGGGGAGGTCATTAGTTACCGCATCGAGGGCTGCACGGGAGAATAACAGCACATCAGTTAGGATGCTAATTCACTCGACTGGCAGCGAGCGCTGGGAATGACAGCTTGGAGGGGTGCGGGGGAGGGTCTGAAAATGGCAGCAGATTGGTATTTTGAAAGGGGAGGGAAGTTTTCTAATGATGAATAAGAAAGATGACATTTGGTGCTCACATTTCCCGTGCGTTGGCTGTCCGCGGGAGGGTCAGTGTGCGGAACCTCCCGCAACGAGCCCGGGGCTGCCCAGCAGCTGACTGGGAGTGCACCCTTCCAGGGAACAAAAAGAAAGGCCCAGATAATTAGGGCAAGTTGAACTGCAGGAGGTAGCCAGCTTCTCGGCTGCCTTTTGTATATTCATGACCCAGCTTGATTGATGGAAGGACAGTGTTTGGTGACACTGTCATTTGCAAGTTGAAAGGTAGAGTACAGGCTGGAGCTCTGCTCAGATGTGCCTTAAAGGGTCCTACAATAAGCTCATTTGGATGCTGATGATGTTCGCATCTGCATTTCTTTGTTTCTAACTGTTTCAGGAGGACATCTGTTAATTTGTATAGATTAGCTTGGATGCTTTCATTTAAAAACATCAAATTATGGAGCAGGACTGTTTATTATAAAAGTTTCCAGGAAAGTTTAAACTGATTTGGAAACCATGCAGAGTGTAAGATTTAAAAGCAGTATTAAAAAAAAAGAGTATTTTTTTTACATTTACACTCAGCCTCCCATGCCCAGGAATTAAGACTTGCATTTCTGCTGCAATGTTATCAAGAAGTGTTAGCAGAAGTATCTGTTGAATTATAAATTTCAGGATAAATGAGGCTTGCCAAATTTCATATCTGCCAGGGAGAGGAGGCCCCCTTTGCTGGACAGTGAAAGCCTTTATGTATGAAGGGGGGGAAGTGAAATGTAATTAATTCAAGAGGGGAAATGCTTTTACTATGTAATATTTAGCCACATATTTCAAGCATAATGGTGCTTCTGTCAGAGCAGTTGCAGTTTTTGCAGGTAGTGTTTTCAGAGGGACACTGGGCTGGGAGCTGGGGGAGGTTTCACGCCGCAGGTCTGGCTGCCCTCGGTGCAGCAGCTGTTGGGTGACTCCGTGTGTGCCAGGTCGGGCAGCCTGCGGGTCCCTTCCTGCTGGAGCAGCAGCCAGCTCCCAGCCCCCGGCCAGAGCCCAGAGCCCAGCCCCCAGCCAGCTCCCAGCCCCCAGGCACAGCCCAGAGCCCAGCCAGAGCCCAGAGCCCAGCCCCCAGCTCCCAGACCCCGCAGAGCTGGGCAGGCAGCAGGCACAGGGATGGCTCACCCCTACATGCAGTCCAGTGCTCGGGCCTTTGGGAGTGACCTTTCCCCATGTGTCCCTTCCCTGGGCCCTGCCTGTGGCTGCTGTGGCTGTAAAACCTGGGCTTACTCCAGGTGTTTTCAGGAACATTAACTCACCCCCAAGCAGGCTCTGCTTTGCACTCCTGCTCAGCGCTGTGCCTACTTCCCAGGAGAACCTTGCCATCCTTGGCCACGTGGCCCAGAACCATGGGAATTGGGGTCAGGGCACTGCCCCAGGCTGGGGCAGAGTGGCTGCAGGGGCACTCCCCTGCCCGCTCCTCCTGGTGCACAGCCATGCTGGGCTCAGCCCTGCTCTGCTAAGGATCTTCCTCAACAGCACTTGGGAATTTATGGCTATGACTCCCATCTTTGTATTTACTCCAATTAACACATAAATCCTAATTACCCAGGTCATAGGAGCTGGTAGGCCATAAATGGAGTGGGACATGGCAGAGCTTGGCAGATGCCTGAGTAACAAGGTGGCCAGAGAAAGGGAAATAGCAATGAAGGAGGCACCAGCCGTGAGCAGACATGTGGGACAAGGGCTGCAGGCAGCCCCAGGCACTGGGACGGGCTGAGACCCACTTGTACATTTGAGAGGTCTTGGCATGGGCTGGGGAAGGGTCTGGGGCAGCCCTCACCCCTCCCAAGCCATGTCCTGGCACGTGTCCCCACCAAACAGAAATGCCCATCACCCCCAACCTGGTGGGCACCTGCAGGGTCGGAGGGCACCTTCCCTGCTCTGTGCCCTGCAGCGCTGTGTCCTGGCACGCTCCAGGATCCTGGCAGCCATCCCAGCACCGTGTGCGTGCCGTCCTGTCGGAGTCACAGGATGGAGATCACTGGAGGGTTTCTAGGGCAGCCAGCAGCTGACAGGAGCCCTGCTGGGGGAGAGGGCAGCCCCGGGCAGGTTCTGCCAGCTCGGGTGGGTACCCAGGCACCGGCCACAGCCCTGCAGGGTGCCCGGGGCTGGATGGTCCGTGGGGTGTGGGATGGGTGCTGGCAGTGTGGTGGCTGGGGAGCACAGTGTGCTGATGCAGGGTGTTATGATCACAGCATATGCTGGCTATTAGTGTGCCTTTTATTTAATTTTTTTTTAATACAATCCTACATCGCTGTTGGCGGTGCAGGCATAATTGCTACCTTGCCTGAATGCAGCTGAGTTTGTAGTTACTCAAGCAGGAGGTTTTTAAAACTGTGAAATAGTTTCTCTTCCTGCATGCCCCCAGATCAGGTAGAAAATGGGGAAAGAACTGCTAAATGATGTATTTAGAAAAAGCTGTTCTACAAGAGTATTTGAAACATTACAGATCTGCCAGAAGGTCCATTAACATAAATGTTTAACTCAGACACACAAACTTATGTACCGAAATGAAAATGTTTCATGCATTAATTTGCTGCAGAAGGTACTAACATAACAATTAGAGCAACATTCTGCCTGCGTACACTTAAATTTCCTGGGGCAGTGTTTCAGTGGTAACGCAAGCGTTGATGTAGGATCTCCTTGACTCCTGGCACAACACACCCCAGCACTGCAGTTCGTTCTGTTAAATCAAATTCGTACAGTTTCAAACCTGGCAGTGAAGGGACTGGGATTTTGACAGTAATGCACAGTTTTGGGGAAGGGGGCCCTGATTTCAGTACTCCTCTCTTTGCCATGTGTGGGTCAGCCAGCACCACACGCCCATGCTGCCGACATCCCACATTATCTTGGTGCACTTACAAAGAAAGCTGCTTCACCCTTTAGGTTGCTTTGAACGTGGATGGCAGACAGATACTCTAAAGCAGAGGGACGCCCAGGGCAGCCAGGTAACACTGGGCTCATTCCCTGTGCCCTGCCAGTTTGTTTCCGTCAGCTCCAGCACCTTTGCTGGGCTTTGGGCTTTTCCTGGCCCTGCCTGGCAGGACGTTCTGCTCTCTCAGAGGATACTGAGTGCTGAGTACTCTCAGTGTGCAAATGCTGGCAAAGGTGTCTGGGACTGTGGGAGCTCCAGGGGTTCCCGTGGCAGGCCGGGCTGTCCTTGGCACACGGCTGTGTCACGTGGCACCGCTGCCACGCAGGGCACAGAGCACAGCGCCCAACCTTCCTCCTCCCCGCAAACACTTGTCCTAAACTGAGCACCGTAGAATAAAAATGGAAACATAAAAATAGCAGTTGGAAAGATAAAACAGCATTTATAGTACTAATAAAACCGTTGTGGCTTCCACAGGAAAACATGCTCTGTAACCTAATGCTTACCTGGGAAGACTGTCGAGTTTCGGAGAGTTATAGCTGTTTTTGTAAGAGAAGCACAGAGATTTGCTTCAGGGCTGAGTGATAGATTCTCCTGCCTGGAGCATCCCAGTGTGTTTATACATGGCTTGTATGGCAGCTTTCATAAGACATTTACCCCATGATTTGCGATGAGCTTATGTGTGAATAATTAATGGCAATTAATCCTTAATTACAGTAATTAGGCAAGTCACAGGAAATTAAGCTGCAGCTGGAGAAGACCATGCCTGGGAAGAGAGGATTGGGGGCTGTGTGAATGTGCCATTCACTGACAACATTACGAGGATGAGCAGCATTCAGCAGCTTTGGCATTTCTATTGGCAGCCTTGGGTAGGACAAGAACGCTCAACATTAGCAGCAATCTATAGTTGTCTACAAGAGTTTTTAGTTCAAGTGCCAAAATGTTATGTTGCATATGGTGATTATCTAAGTTTATTGGTTGCCATAATTCAAATGGGTGTAATTGTTTTTGGCTTGATGGTGACATTAGAAACTGAAGCTTTTATGTGTTCGTAGGTTCTGCTGGCATCCGCCATGGTTCAACTTCTAGAAACAATCCATCCAGGTTTGCAATTATGGAAACGGATTCTACAAATGGCTGGAAATTAACAGAGAAATTTTCAATGATTAAAAAAAAGACAACAGCAAAACTGGCAGTTTCTTAGTTGAGCAGCTAATTGCTTTATTATTAGCTGCCTTTTCCATTAAAATGAGGTTTGCATGAGGTGCAGCGTGTGCAGAGGCTGCTGTCTGGTTTGGGGAGTGGGACCAAGTGGAACAAAAATGGAAATGCTGGTGGGTAAGAGTTCACAGGGGAAAAGCCCATCTGAGGGATCCCCTGTGCTAATCCCAGCCACGCCATTGTACTGGAGAGCAGATCTGTGCTGGAAGCCTTTTGCCCTGGGCAACCCACAGTGAGGCTGTTTGCAGCTCAAGAACTGCAGCCTTCCCCATCATTAATGTGCAAAGTTTTTAAACCTCATGATTAAACATGTTTCCGTAATTTACTGGGTTTCCAAGTGGCAATGTTTGTGCCAGCAACAATCTGGGGCAGAGCCGTGGAGGGAAGCACACATTAGTATCAATGGAACCTACAAAAAGCAATCAGTAATTTATGAGCTGGTGGAAAAATGCCCACATGTTCTCATCAAATTATAGGGATCCTATAATTTACTCAGTGACTACAAGGTGCACGCTCCCAAACCTGCTGTGGGGTGTTAACTGAACCTCTGATTAGATTTAATCCAAACAACAAATCTGTTAAAGGGTCCTGAATAAACAGGCTATATGGCCAGAGCAGGGTGTTATTCTGGAGTAAGATGGCAACTCCTGAGGAGGTCAGTCAGTTCCACCCTAGAAATTAAAGTGACCTGCTGCAGGGTCGGGTGTGGCTGCAGCACCCAGCCAAAATCCTGCCTGTTCATCTCTGGCACTGCCAGCGTCGAGCAGGGGGGGCAAGAGGGAGATCTCTCGTGTTTCAGAAATAAAAGCCTGGAGCCAGATGTTTGCAAGCTCTGTACTTGTTTGTAATATGGAAACATGTAAAAACTTCAGCTCCTTGCATGTGGAATCTAGATCAATTTTTAATTTACTTGTACGCATGGATGACTCATTTGAAAAAGAAAATTGTGGCATCAAAAAAAAAGACATTTCAGGCTGCATAGGTTGCTGCATTTATCTGTTTCTCGTGCACTCTGGAGTGGAAATAAGTCACAGTATCTTAATAATGGTCTTGATTTTATAAATGATTTTTCCCCTTGAAATAAGCAATCCATTCATTTTAATATGTAGAATTGGTTTGCTAGCAGGGCGACAGTTTAAAAAGACTTCCAACTGTGACACAAGTGCAACCATATTGCTTCCTATTACTCGCTAAGGTAGTTGTTTAGAAGAGAGAATGTTCTCCCTGGAAATGTTTAAAGTGCTGTAATTTTATTTAGGATAATGAGGATTTATAACAGTTTTACCATATGAAAACCTGCCTTTAGACAGGGTGAAATAGGCGGTTGCGGTTACGGAGCGTGAGCGCGGCGTGGGGAGGTGTCTGTGTGTGCCCGGGCAGCGGATCCGTCACCGGGCCCAGAACATTCCCCGCAGCCGCGTGGGATAATTCATCACCAGCATGTATGGATTTCTCTGCTTTAATCGCTCTAGACGTTAATTAAAATCCTGTTTTATAGAATATTTTAATTTTGAGATTTGCCCAGCTGTACAGCCTCAGCTCTGTTGTCAGGGTTGAGCCGTCGGATAACAAATGGCTGAATTTAAGCCTAGTCAGGAATTTGGGGGGAATTCCTGGCGGAGTGGAGGGAGTTTGGCCGCGGGTGGATGGGGACTCGGCGCTGTGCTGCTGCTCGGCTCTGCTGGAAGGTCGTTCCTCTGCGTTTATTTTTGTTGTTAGGCCTTTAAAAAATTTTCCCTCATTAAGAACGCTTCCCGTTTATTACCAGCCTCGCTCCTGGGCAGGATCTGCACGGGGCCGGGCGAGGGTGCTCAGCAGAACACTTAATGCCCTGCTCATAAATAGAAAGGAGAAGGAATTGAACTGTTACAGATTTTATCAGATTTTATCTCCTCACTGAAAATCTTAGCTCTCAAAACATTTCTAATTTCCCTTATTTGAAGGCTCAAACAGTTTCAAATTACTGCTCGTGGATTGTTCTTGACACCGAGAATGGTAAATTTGAGCTGTGGAAACGCTGGAATGTGTGGTGTGTGCTTTTCCTGAACAAGGGAATTCAGCGGGTAAATTACAGTCATTTACTTGGAGTGTAATTTACTGAGAGCCTTTAGGCAAATGCAGGAGAAAGGACAGCAGGACAGGAAAAATTGCTAAAACAGGGGCTCTCCCTCCCTCTTTGCATGAAATCCACTCTGCATCCATGTGATGGAGATAATAAAAACTTTCTGATTTAAAATACATATAATTCTTATTATTTTTTCAATTCATAAGGCAGGTGTTTGTAAGTATGACAAATTTGTGTGAAGATAAGATTTTAAATCTTGCTAAATTATATACACATCTTCTTAGGCTTGTGCATTTTGCACCTCAATATCTGCATGCAATCATCCCATATTTGAGATTGATAAAACTGTTAATTTTATGCCTAATAACAGGTCAAGCATCTGAAACTGTCATCGTGCTAAGTGGAAATTGCCATTTTCATCTTATGGAAATATTCAATCTTTAATCAATTATTTTAAAAATAAAAATGTTTATCTAATGGAATCTACAATGAAGAGATGCACTTGAGGTTTTATTTGAAATGCAAGCATACAAATAAATACCAGTGTGTGTTTTTTTCTTCATTTAAATGGTAGAAATATGTCTGAGAAGCAGCCAAAGACTTGTGATCTGCAGGTCCATGGAGGTGCAGGATGATGCTGGGGAAGTGTTGTGGCCTGGCTCCTGCGAGGTGGGAATTGCAGAGCAAAGAGCTGTGAGTGGGTTTGTGCAGCACGTTGTAATCTGACACTGAAGTTGTGCCCTGCATTCCCCATGTCATAATTGATGGCTAAGGAAAAGCACATGCTATGCTAATCCTTTGTTGGAATAGCTTGTTAAATTGCGGTTGCCAATTTAAAATAAACTATGGAATGCCTGTCTGTATTTGAAGGTTTGCAGTCTGCAGTTTTAAACAGTCATTTTAAAGCTGTTTTTCAACTTTATGTTGCATGCACACTGTCTGCCTGTGCACACAAGGTCAGCGTGTTCGCCGCTTTAATAGCCGACCATCAAGAACAAAATCAATGAGCTGCGTGTTTCACACCAGTATCACAAGGGATTTTCCCATTTATAGCACATTTGTGTACTGATCCTAAGTTTAAATGACAATATTGATGCCCTATTAGATCCGTGCTGAAACGGACGTTGTGCGGTTCCTGCTCGAAGTCGTCAGAAGTCGCTCCTTTCCCAGACTCCTGTTCCACTTTCTGTCCAGCTGCCAAACATAAATAAGCCCAGTGCACATCCCCGTGCTGCGGAACGGGGCTCGGCTCCCACGTCCCTGCTTGCAGGAGGGGGAATTCCTTGGCTGCGGATTTCAGATCCAGATCTTCCGTAGTTGCTGCGAGGAGGATTATGAGGCTGCGTCTAAATAATCATCTGCGTGCTGATTACAGAGAATAAAGTGGCATTATTGCTTATGGATGAGAGAAGGCAGTGCTGCCCTGGGAAGATGTGAGTGCCAGTTCTGTGGGAATTTTATGAGTCCTGGTGCGGTGTAATCAGCCGCCGCCGGCTCTGACGGAAGGATGGCTCCCGGTCTGTGGGGGAATAGATCCTGTGCTGCCGAAAGGAAATGTTACTTGTGCAGAAGAAAATGATTTAATGTCGGTAGAAGGGTTATTCATTTATAAGGGATTAAAAATGACTTCAATATAATACCTTTAATTTGTAACAATGGTCTGCGGGGCTGTTTCCTGTCTAAAATAAACCGTTTGACTGGCATGTTCGTTTGATCCATTCAGTACTATGGGATATTAGAAGGATAAAGGTATTCTTTTCAGTTATTATATATTCAGTTAAACCGGTGAGGGCCTCGAGTGGCAGGGAGGTGTCAGGATGTCCGCGGCCCACGCCTGACCCTGGGGCAGGGGGATGCTGCTCCTGGGGCGGGGGCAGGACTCGGGCACAGGCAGCACAGCTGCTGCTGGAACTGCTTTCATGGCAGCAAAGCAAGGAGAAGCCGAAGGCCTGGCTGTGCAGAATGCCTTAAGCTTGGAGGGATTGCAAACAGGAAAAACGGCACGAAGGGACCTGTGCACTTGAGCTGTGCTCGCCATCAGCCGTGTCCTCCTGCGCCAGAGAGGTGGGTGACACCTGCAGCCCGCACCCAGCACCAGGCTCACCCTCCTGCTGCGACAGCAGCACCCGCAGCCCGGAGCCTCCTCTCACAGATCTCCTTCGCAGCGTCTCTTTGGAATGGCTGCACTCATTTGGGGCACAAATCCCGGACAAAGGGCCTATGGCTGTGCCCCATTCAGTCCAAAGGCATGTGGAGATGCGGGCACCTCGGCTGGAGCTGCCCACAGGGCTGCCGTGTGTCCCCTGCCAGGGCTTGGTTTATCTGTTCACTGAGAAGTGAACAAGGGGAGAATCAGCTTGCTCAAGTTCGGCAGATGGGTGTCATCAGTTTCCAGCATTAAATAAGAGAGTTCACTATTTCTTGGTTTGTGAAAGTTACAGGTTTTGGGGATGACCAGGAAATCTCCACTTTCTAGACAAAAAAGACTTCAAGGTTCCTGCCTTTACAGACACATCAAAAAGGTGACCCAGAGCCTCCAACATGGGAGAGCAGATAACCAGACTCTATATTTATTGCAGCTAAAATTCTTGTGCTTTTTGAATTAACATGATTTGTGGAGAAGGACGCAAGAGTCTGAAGGGTACTTTCCTGAACTGTGGTATTAGCAGCTGGGTCAAAGGGCAGCAGCACTCTCAGAAGGTCCAAATAGTGCTGTGAGCCTGGGAGCAGGAGGCAATAATGAAAGACAATGCAGAAATCCCCAAATTCCAGAGAGAAACATACCAAGAGGTGTGTTTTTCACTGTAACTACAGACTTGCAGTGTAGCTAAAGAATAAGCAGCAAAGCAAATAAACAAACAGTGTTTTTTAAATGTCCTTTTGTTCCAGATCAAAAATACAAGGCAGAGCTCTGTAGTGAAATACAGGCAGGATTAATCTGAATAAACATTTCCAGCGTGGCTGTTGTGGAAAAAAGGCATGTTCTGCTTGCAAGGCTGAGTACAAAGTGCTGAGAATAGGGCAGGATCCTGCCCTCTCTCTTTAAATTCGCATGTATTTAGTGCAGAAGTGCTGTCTGGTTTACTGGGAAAGAAAAAACCCAACAGAGCCAATTTTGATTGGAACAGGCAGGATTAAAATGCAGGATTATCCCTGCAAAGGCTATATCGGGTACGCGGCTCAGTGACCTTTTTGAGGAGCGAGCATGTGTGGAGCTGTGCAGGGATAAATCCTTGTGCTGTGGCCTTGGAGCGCAGGGACACGCACACCGAGCTGCCCGGGCGTGCTGGCCCTTACCTGGCATCAGCACAGCTTCGTGCGTGCACATGGAACCCCAGCTCTCGGCCCAAACGCTGTCTTTGTATTAATATGTGCTTGGAAATAACGTTCCTATAGGTTCAGGTGATATAAATAATGTATGTGGAGAAGCTCATAAATGTAAGCTCGAATTTTCCTCAGTAGTTTTTGTTCTCAATCACCTTGATGAAACAATCTTGAAGGCGCTCTCCTTTCCGTGGCATTTGGAATGAGTCCCTGACAGGCTGATTTTCCACCCCTGTTGTGATGCTGCTTTCTCTAGTTAATATTCCTCTGTAAGTGTCGTACCAAAGTAAACCAAAGGAGCCCGGCTCATGACACTAAGGCTGCATTTGCATTAATTATGCAGTCAGGGCTGGTGAGAAAATGCTGTCACAGAGAGAGAGGCAGTAAATGAGAACCCTCCGAGTGCGCCTGAATGAAGAGCATTAAGTTCATTTACATGGGCGCAGGCCGCGAGGCTGGCAGGGAACAATGGCTTTGCTCTTGTCGCTCGCCGCCGTATTGTTCTGCGGCTTAATGACTCCCCGGCAGAGAGGGTGCGCTCACAAAGACACAGCCACGATCCCTCCGGTATTAATAACGGCACTAATAATTAATACTATCCCTCGAATCGGGAAGCTCACGGCGCCCCGGGACCGCTGAGGCTCTGCCCGGCGGGGAGGCTGAGCCCCGTACACGGCGGTGGGTGCTGCCCCCGAGAACCCCGGGCGGGCCCCCGGTGGGACGGGCAGTGCCGCTGCCCTGGGCTAGCACCGAGCCCAGACCAGCCCCGGTGAGACAGACCCTGCCACTGCCTGGGGCCAGCACCGAGCCCAGACCAGCCCCGGTGAGACAGACCCTGCCGCTGCCCTGGGCCAGCACCGAGCCGTGCCCGGGGCCGGCACCGAGCCCAGACCAGCCCTGGTGAGACAGACCCTGCCATTGCCCGNGCTGCCCTGGGCCAGCACCGAGCCGTGCCCGGGGCCGGCACCGAGCCCAGACCAGCCCTGGTGAGACAGACCCTGCCATTGCCCGGGGCCAGCACCGAGCCAGACCAGCCCCGGTGGGACAGCCCCTGCCATTGCCCGGGGTTAGGGCACAGTCCCGGTGCTCTGGGTGCCAGGGGCTGCCTGACGGGGCCCGGAGAGCTCGGCTGAGAGGCCTCTGTGGGACTGCAGGGCCAGGCTCTGCCAGAGAAGAGCAGGGATCTTTTAATTTGTTTATTGACAGTGATATTTTGTCTGTTTCCAGCATCCAAGGCTTTAGTTCTGTAGCAAGGTCACTCCCCGCCGTGCCAGGATAAATGGTTGGAATGGGTCCCTTGTTTCTGCCCTCTCCCTTACCCAGAGTGGCCGTGCCGTGGGTGGGTGACTCTGGGGGTCTCCCATGACTCAGACACACCCTGAGATGCCAGACTCCTTTGGTTAGCACCATAAATCAGGGGTGGGAAACTGCATACACGTGAAAATATTTACCGGACATGGCACTGAGTAAACTGGAGCTGAGGGTTTCGTGAGAATCCCAATGCCACTTTGATCTCACCATGCTCACAGCCATCAAAAATCTCTCCAGATCCTTCTGCCTCTCTTGTTATAGAGTGAATGCAAAATGTGTGACCCATACAGACATGACCATCTACAGAGATGAGGAGAAATATCAATACATGTGTAAAAAATTAAAGGTGAGCACCTTGATCCTTTTATGCAAAAGATTAATCTCCCAATATTATATTGTGATACAATAGTTTGGGGCAATTTTCATCAAAATGTGGAGGTTTCTTTTAAAGTTCAAAACTTCTTGTCATTTCTGTTTATGTTCAAGACTTCCAGACACTTTAAACTACAGTTTAAATAAGTGACTATTTTTATTCATATGCTGACAAAATTTTCCTTGGAATGATTTATATTTCAATAATAGTTTAAATTATGCTTTGCATTCTGTGCTTTGATGTCATGCAGGAAGTGTCATCACAAGATAAACTTTCACATCTGAGAGTCAATGAATTGTGCTTAGGTAGTCTAATGAAAATATTGTGAATGGCTATATGGAGTTATACCCAGTACAGCCAAGCAGCACAGATACATGTAGATATTTAACAAAGGGCTGTGTTTGATCTCACGGTGTCATTGGCTTTGACACCATGGCACGGTACCAGTTTACAGTGATACGAATCCTATAATACTATATCATGCTTTTATCCACTAAATAAAAACCTGCCCTATGTTTTATTACAAAGTAGGTGGCCTGGAGGAAAAATATATGTATTCTTTCCTTTTGGAATAAAATATGCATTTGGGCTTCTCATTTCATCTCCAATCTGTGTTATTCCTTAAAAATGCAGAACTGCCTGAAGTCCTCTTTAATATTTAATTCAACAACTTTTTAATCTGTCATTATGCTGTGATGAAGTAAGCATCAAGTGTCGCTGAAAAAGATTAAATTATACTTGGAAATAGGAATTGAAATGATTTAGGGTTGGAGGCTGAATATTTGCTTTGCACAAGTAATAATAGTGGGAGCTTGGGTGAGGCACGGGTTTGGATCTGGCTCTAATGCCTCTGCCGATCCCCTCTCCCTGGTGGCTGCCCCTTGATTTACTCTGGCACTGCCAAACTTGATTTGATTTAAGTGGAGGTAGGAAGTGGAAATTCCACACTACAATACATTAATTACTCTCTGCTACTCCTTAGAATGATTTTCTTTTTCTCTGTAAACATAATAAACACTGATGCAGCAACCACACGGACAGCCGCTCTGAGCTGCCTGATGATTTCTTGTTAGCAAGCTTATCTTAGAATGGGAAACCAGGAATATTTGATATCTACCTCTGGAAGAATGGATGATGTGAAACAGAGGAACACTTGTTCCATTCATGAGGGGGCTTGTGCCAGCTTCATCCAATTGCTTAACTTGGGCTTTCACTCTTCCTCTTTTGATGTCACCTTTGGATTTCTCTGCCATGTTCTGGAGAGAAAGGGAAGAGCAATATCACACTGAAGAGCAATGTCACATGAAAGAGCAATATCACATCACAGCTGTGAACCTTGAGAGACCCAGGTTCAAAACCTGCTTGACATGGAGCCAAGCCAGCAGTGCTTGTGGTCGTGCTCTGGTCACAGTCTGTGTGTGCCAGGAGCCTCATCGGGGTTTGGCTCTGCTGGACACCAGCCCCATCTCTGGCAGGGCTCAGCACCCAGCACTGTGGGATGGGGCTGAGGCAGAAAAGGAGAGAAAGGCCCCTGGTGCTTGGGCAGGGCACCTGGTGACACTGGGCATCTCAGCACCCTCCTGCATGACTGCTAGTTCCAGTTACAAAGAATAAAGATAATTTTGGAGCTGTGGTGAGTTTTCCAAGGAAGATTATCTTTGCAGCTCTAATGGCAGCACCTGACAGAGGAGAAGCTGTCTCCAAGCACAGCTTTTTCTTAGGTCTGAGGGAGAAGTGTCAGATTGTAGGAACACTCTGGGAATTCCTTTAATGGCTACCTGAATAACATGGAATTGATGTCTCCACTAGTACGAGGTCTAGTCAGAGTTCAATATGTTTTGCAGTCCTACTCCAGAAATGGCCCCACAATATTTGTTTATAGTTCTGGCAAAACCTCGTTCTTCTACAGCAAATATTAAAAAAGCCTCCATTCCCTCCTAGCCAATGCATTATTTATAGTTATTCTCCCTTCCTTGTAGAAATGTGAATATCTATATAAATAATTGATTGCAATTATTAATTGGGGAACATGCAGTATTTTCACAGCATTCATGTTATCTTGCAGAGTTCTGAGTGCTCCAGCGGCTCTGCTGGGTTCTGGTCCCGCTGTCCCGTGGCAGATGCCCCTTGCCTGATCCCAGGAGAGTTTCCCTGGGGTGGAGGGGCTGGAGGGAGGAGTGTCCCCATCACAGGGCTGGGTGTCCCCCTGTGCTGGCCCCGGGGCTGTCAATGCCTGCTCTGGGCTTGTGCAAAGGTGGATTTCGTCTGACAGGGACAGAAGTTTTTTCTAGTCTGGAGAGATGTATAACCTCTGTCAGAGGAGCAGCCTGCTCTGTGCTGCTGTAGAGCCAAGCACCTTTTAACCTCTTCAGACTGTAAATTCTGAGCAGTTGATATTTGAGTGTAATTCCTCTCCAACTGGCATTATTATTTGATTGCAATGAATTACCTTTTTAAAAAAAATCATAAGTATAAATTCACTTGACTGATCCTGCAAATTATTTATGATGTAGTGTTTTGGTCTAGGATAACCTTTTAAAATAAATCAGTTTTTCAATAATAGTTCAATGTTTGCCCACCTAATGGTGTTCCCATTAAGATCTGCATTTGTCACCAACCTGCCTTTTCTGCCTGTGCAGGAGACAAGTCACCGCCCCTAAACCCACTCTGCTTGTAGGGTAAAGTAAATGCATGTCTTTGTAGGAGAATAAATAAAAAGAGCAAGCTGAGTCAATAAGCGGGTTCAATTCCTGCCTGCAGCCATGGCGGACAGCTCATTTGGTAGATGTGGGTGTTTTGTTTACATTTATAATGCAGCTTTATTTAATGCTGACAGATATAGCTTGTGGCAAATGATAGTCAGAATGTATGAGCAGTCATAATGCTTCTGTCTTCTTATAGTGTGCTGCTGAAAATAAGCAGTTCACCTCTGTTTTTATTGAGGAAAGGATATGAGACAGCTATAGCTTTGCGAGGCTATTTATTGAGTTGTTTTACTAGCTGTGAACATGCCGCTTTATAGCAGTTGTGAAAATGGACTTTGCTAGTGTGTGGGAAAGGAAATAACATTGCAGTATACAAGGGTAGTAAAAAAACCCTCTATAAATAATTTTTCAGACTGAAGAATATTCTCATTTAAACAGCTAGAGAGCCTGGTGATTTTTGCCAGCTGCCAGCTCTTCCCAGGATGGCATTGGGTTAAAATTGCTCCATCAAACGCTATTAATATTTTAATGTCAAAAAATAAAATTTGGAGAAGCTGTTTCGAGCTGAGGTGTTCAAGAGCTTTGTAGGGAAGTTTGGTGGTGTTGCTGAGTTCTGTATATTCACACACCCTCCATGTTTCATAGTGCAGTGTGATCCTTAGACCTGCAGGGCTGGGAGGAAAGGGCCGTGCTTGGCACAGCTTGGGAATGCAGGTTTGGTGTAGAATGGCTTTCTTTATCCTTCCATGGGGGCTCTGGTGCTGCAGCTGGCCCACAGTGAGCTCCCGTGGGGTGCCAGTGGTGCTGTGGGGTGCTGAGGATGTGGCTCAGAGCCCAGGTGGCTCCAGGAACGGGGTTTATCCCCAGGAATGTGGGGCAGGGCTGTGCCACTGAACGCTGCTCCTGCCGGCACTGCGATCCCGTGGGAATAAAGCAGCCCTGGGGGAGCCCCGGGTGTCTGCCTTTACCTGTGCAGGTGATGACTGGCACTGCTGCTGCTGGGCACTGAGCCCGTGCTGGTCTGAGCCTTAAACATGTAACCCACGGTCTTATGGATGAGGCAGGATTTCACATCAGTGCCTTTTCTGGTTTTATTCCCATGTTCAGCAGCAGCACTGAGGGGCACAAATCATTTTCATGTATGCAAAAATAATTTCGAAAATGGTATTAGTCTCAGCAGGTGAGGCCTTTTGTTTCTTCCATGTTTATGTACAAATTCCTAGGGAACAGTAAATATTAAATTGAAATAACCCTCCCTTATTATTACACAGCCAAAGATTCAATTTAATTCTCTTCAGATAAGGTTTTTCTGGACACATATTTGCAATTGCCTGTCCTGTAAATACAGTTCAGACTGTAGCCAGGGGCTCCTTCCCACCTGCTTTTTCTGCAGGAAAGGCGCTGTATTTCTGTGCTTTTGGATTTTTTGGATGCAGACACCTTCCTTCTCACTCTAATTATGTTTATGGATGACAGGAGTGTAGTAAAATGTCCCCTTTCCCCTTAACTGGACGGAGAAATGGGTTAATTTCTCCACAGAGCCATTCCTCTACTTCACCACCTGTTTCCAAATCCCAGTTGTCAAAGGAAGAAAAATTCAGAGCCTGCTGTGGGCTTGAGGGCTGGGGGGATGGCAAAGCCCTGGCATCCCCTGCACCCAGGGGTGACATGAGGAGGGAACTGCTCTTTGTGTTTGGTTGGAGCTGGCAGTGTGACAGCTCTGGGAATGGCCCTGCTGCGGCTCACAGTCCATCACCACCCGGGCTCCTACCCTGTGGAGCTGGCACAGGATGCCTTCTCCTGGAGAGCACAAGGGCACTCAAACCTGTGCTCTCCTCCTCTGATAAGATACCTTGGAGGTTATTCAGAGGTGAGATATAATCAGCCAAAATTTTACATTTTATTCTTTATGCTACAGAATTAATTTCATTTTTATGAAAATAAATACATGGTCTAGCTCTCCTAATAAGACTATCTCCGTGGTGTTTAAGTAATAATCATTTATTGTTTAAATACAGTAGAGGCTGTAACAAAATGCTGTCAAGAGCCATCACACTCATTAACCTGCCAGCTAATTAGCCTCCTCCTGCCTGATTGCTGACAAGTTCTTCAATCTGAACCTATCACTGTTGTGTCAGCGCTGAAGCACCAAGCGAAGTGGAGGAGGGCTCCATTAGATGTTTGCGAACAAAGTCTGTGCATTAAAGGTTTGTTTTCTGCACTCCAACAAATGTTACAGCATTAATATTCTCAGCTATAATTAAATTGGCAACTCTTAATTATGGTAATTAGTGCATTAACCATGTCTTGCCCGGCGCCGCTTGCAGGCGAAGCTGAGGGATGGAAGAGGAAAGCCAAGACGCTGCCCATTTCCCGGCAGAGCTGTCATGCCAGGGGGCACAGCCTCTGCCCCTGAGGCTCCAGTTGACAGGAGGGCAGAGCTGGGCGGGAGGAGGAAAAGCTGGGATGTGTTGGCACCAAACACTTGTACTTAGTGTTAAGGAAACACCTATGGAAACAGAATGAATGCCAACATGCCCGCCTTCGTGACCGGGTTGTCAGTGTTTGGTTGGGTAGTAGTGCTTTGGAAGGGCAGAGCACAATGCCCTTCCTGCATATTCCAGACTCTGTAAGTACTTGCCCAAATTTTCACTCCTGGAAAACTCAGGGAATGAGGTTTTTTGGTCCCAGTTGGTTGCCTTTGTACTGGTGCTCACATGACAAAACCAACCTGTGAATCGCCATAATTTGCATCAGTGCCCTGGAGTTTGCAGAGCTCCAGCAGCATTTGGCAGGGGCTGCATGCCCTGAGAGACCTGCAGATGAAACTGCTCGTTCAGAAGATCCCCAGTTTTTATCCATTGCCTTGAGGCACTGTGCTTGGAAAAGATGCAGCCTGGTTTTGTACGGGGTGTGAGGACTGGCTGCCCTGCTGCCTCAGGGTTGGTGAGAAATAGGTACCAATATGTTTTTGAGGTCTTCAGTCCTAGTGCTCTTTAGTCAGGGCTCCTCAGGACTTTGTTGTGTGACCTAAGTATCACAGTCTTACCTTCTGAGGAAACTGAGGCACAAGAGAGCAAGTGGTTTGTCTGAAATCCCGTGGCACAGCCCGGATAGAGCTGGGGCAGAGGCCTCGGTGCACAGCACAGCTCACTGCCCAGCTCCTGCTTAGCTCTCCCCTCCCTGGTCTGGTATCCCAATGTGTTTTGGAGTTCACCAGACATGAGTCTGGATAATTCCTGTTCTGCTATTCTGGCTGTGCTGGGAATGTTTGGAAATCACAGCAAGGTCAGTGCTAAATGCTAAACAGCCAGTGAGTAAAGGTCTGGTGCTCATCTGAGCTAAACTGGAGACATAAAGATAGATAAATGTGAGCGTAGCTCCCAGCACTGAGGGTAAATGGCCCCAGCGAGGCTGGCAGGAGGCTCTGAGGGACCTTGGTGCACCTGCAAATGGTGCTGCAGGTTCCTGTGCATGCAGCCACGCCGGGGCAGAGCCAGCAGCTCTGCTGGAGCTGTGCCAAAGGACCCTTCCAATCAATCCTGAACCTGTCTCCCAGCTTCTCCCCTGACTCCAGGGAGAAGGGAAGTTGTGCCTGATGTCTCTGTGCAAGGCAGCAGCTTCTTGCAGCAGCGATTCTTGCTACTTTCAAAGGTGGAAAAAGTGTTACCTTGATACGTGCTCTTTTTTTTCCCCTAGTGCATAATAATTCCATATGTATATAGGAAAAGGGGAGATAACCCAAGGCAAATTTAATTTCAGATTGAGTTTTTGCTTAATGTATTATTCATAGTATTATTTATATCATCACTTAGACATATCCCTGGCAATAAACTGAAAACTTAACTCTAACAATATCGGGCACCTCTGTTTTGGGGGCGATGGTGGGCTGGGAGCCTTTGGCTCCTCTTCATCACATGCGAGGGTTTAATAAAGGCTGCGGGTGGGGGAGGGTGTTTAATGAGGGGCTTGGAGGGGGGTTGTTTGGCAGCTTTTTTATTCCCCCCAACATTTTTGCTGCATGACCTGGTTTTGCATTTTTCTGCATCTATGTTCATCTAATTAGGATGTTCTAAAAAGACCTGGACCACTTATTGTACAGAACTGTAGCCTGTGGGTATTTAATAAGGAGCTTTCAGTGGTACATTTGCATCTTTTGCTCCGGGTCTGAATAGCGAATTACCTTAAAGATCATTAGAAGCGCTGCTGCATTGTTAAAACCAGGCCACGGTATTCTAATGACAGTTTAAAACTTGAGGCGTTCCCTGTGCCACGGCTCACCCGGCACAATTGCGCGTTGCACGGGTGACCCTGCCGCAAAGGGCCCATGTTGGCAGCGTGTCCCCGGGCGCGCTGCTGCGGGCAGGTGCGCTCCCACCCAAACACCCCGCACCTCCGGAGTGCGGCCGCGACAGCGCTGACAGCGAGCCTCTGCTTGTTGTGTGCGCTCGAGTGTGCTGTGTGACACAGCTCTGGGGCTGGCAGGGCACGGAGGTGGCAGCAGGAGCTGGGGTGTCCCCCTCACCTCGGAGCGCTCCCAGTCCAAGCGACACCGACCGGCACGGGTGGCCCTGGGCGTCCCCAGGACTGGCCCTGCACTATGGGGGTGCTCCCCACCGGGGATCCGTGCAGGTTTGGGGGAGCAACAGGAGAGGCTGAGCTGAAGGACAGCCCTTGGGAAGCGGGGAGCAGCGTGGGTGGCTTAGCTGAGGGCTGAGCCCCTTTGTGCAACCTCGTGCTTGGCTGCCTGCGCTGCTTTGCCCGGCTCCTCCTTCCCAAATGTATTCCTCTCTCTGTCTGGCCCCTGTGGTTTGTGTTTCCACTTTCCACAACATATTTTGTGGAGCTGATGGGCTTTGTGGCTGCCCAGATCTGACACAACCTGGAGAGGTTTCCCAGGAAGGCTTTCCCGTTCTGTGTGCCAGCTGAGTGACAATACTGAGCAGGTGCTGAGCACTTCTGCTGCTCTGTGTCCCTGCCTGGGTAAGTGTCAGTGCTGTGCCCACCAGTGGACAAGCTTGTGTCTTGTTTGGTATTTCCCAACTTTCTGGTTATTCCTTCCTGGCTGTGGAAGTGATGCCAAGCCAAATCCATCTGGGTGCTCCAGGAGTTCATGTCCAGGACTGGGAGGGGTCTGTGCAACCCAGGGAGCCCCTTGTTGCCTTCCCTTCACCCTCCCTGAGTGCTGCCAGGTCAAATGAGCCAGGAACCGAAGTCCTCTTTGTGCTGAGGGTGCTGCTTTCCCTGAGGCTGTGAGGGTGTTGCCATGCCCGAGCACTTCTTCCTGAGTAAATCAATGCTGGTGGGGCAGCCAGGCTCTGATGGAGCCTCATGCTGTGGAATTACATGAAGGAATGGGGGACCTTCAGGTGAATGCACTGCTTGGGCAGGTGAATGGTTTTAGGTGGTTAAAACTGCCAGGAATAGCCTGGTGATTTGGTGGAGAAGCTGTTTGTGCAGGGAAGAATTTCTCTTTAAAAAATTCAGTGTAACCAGCATTATTTTTTTCCTCTGGGATCCCAGACAATGAATGCACAGGCCTGTTCATTAATATCAGTTGTCTTCTGCAGGGAGTATCCAGATTTGTCGTGCCAGGTTTTAAATTTTTAATGTATTACCAGTTCTTACGCGGAGCAGGCCTTTTCTTTGTTCTTTTTTACACTAATACTGTTTTGTATTCAGCCTCGCACTCAACTGATGCATCTCTTGGTGTCCCTTGTAAAAGCTCTCCCCTTATCAGCCCTGTTAGGTCTGACAAAGTCTGTCTTTGTGAGTTCCTGCAAATGTTCGTGTCCAATTTTCTTTTCAGAAGAGCAGGGTGGGTGTTTGAACAGTAATTGCTCTATGCAAATCCGCGGCTGGTTTGGCGAGGCCGGTGCAGTGGCTCCGGGCGGGACCCGGTGCCCGGGCCTTGGTCACCGCACCGGCTGGAGAGAGTGGTGACCCCGCAGTGACCAGCACTCACCCCACAGTGACCAGTGCTCACCCCACAGTGACCAGTGCTCACCCCACAGTGACCAGTGCTCACCCTGCAGTGACCAGCACTCACCCCACAGTGACCAGCACTCACCCCGCAGTGACCAGTGGTCATCCCGCAGTGACCAGTGCTCACCCCANTGACCAGTGCTCACCCCGCAGTGACCAGTGCTCACCCCGCAGTGACCAGTGCTCACCCCGCAGTGACCAGTGCTCACCCTGCAGTGACCAGCAGTGCCTCCGAGCTGGAGGGGCACTGGGACCACCAGGGCTCTCACCTCTCACCATGGGTTTGCCTGCAAGGGAATGGCAGCGGGAGTTTTCCCGGTTTCCGTGCCGATGAGAAACTCCCATTTGAGCCTGTGCCCCTCTGGCCGCGCTCCGGGCCGGGGCTGTGCAGCCCGGAGGGGCCGGGGTTCTGCAGCATGGAGGGGTTGGGTTTTTGCAGCCTGGAGGGGCCGGGCACAGCCTGGAGGGGTCGGGGCTGTGCAGCCGTGGCGGGGTTGGGTTTCTCCAGCCTGGAGGGGCCGGGGCTGTGCTGCCCGCCGTGCCTGTAATCTCCTCACGGGTTGTGCAGAGCCCTCGGGCACGTTCCGGGGTGCGATGTGTCGAGTCGAACCAGACCAAGCGATTTGCATGACAGACTGTAACTCTTAAAAATCGTGCTCGTAAACATAAATAATTAATCACATTATAGTTTTTATCATCCTTTTCCTTCCTAGCAGTATTAATAAGTAGCTCATCTTCTAGCAACACCTGTTAAACTCAAAGCTGTCAGTCTTTATTTTCCCTAGAGAGCCAGGGAAAAATTTGTTATGCAATAATTTCTCTTTTACTTTATGCTGTGACTTCGATATGTTTTGTGTTGATCTCTGTGTACACAGTGTGTGAGAATTGTGTCTGTTGGTTGCTTTGTGCACACCCTGCCCTGCCTGGCACAGCACTGGTTGTTCTCCTCTAGGTCCCATCACACTCCTCTGCACGGGCAGGCCTTGGGCACGGTCACTGGGGAGGCCCTGCTGGGGCAGTGCTGGTGTCTCAGTGTGGCCATCAATGATGCCCAGCCACTCCTGCACCCTGACACCAGCATTTGGAGAACCTTTATTTCCACTTCATTTCCCTCGCACAGCAGACATGTGCTGTGCAGTGCCTGCTCAGAGCCCCCTGGGGGACCACCCAGACAGAGGGGGTCAGTCAGGATCAGCTGCTGCCCATCCCCTCAGCTCTGATCTCTGCCCTTTTACCCCCATGTCCAGGGACCCATCCTGGGGGCAGCCATGCCCTGTGCCCTCTCCAGCAGCATGAGGCTCGTGGTTGAGGTCCTGGTGACTCTCTGGGTGCTCTGCAGTGGTTTGGGCTGGGCTGTGTGTGAGCAGCTCAGCGGTGCCTGCCAGTGGGGCCTGCAGCTGCTCCTGGGCACTCCAGTGCTGAGTGCCCTGGCAGAGGATGCCCACACACAGCTGCACACGCATCTCCTCTGCACCACAGACATGGTTGACACCTGTCACCTCCCTGTGCTGCCCTGGGTGCCTTTGCCCTTTTGGGGTCAGGGCTCTCAGCTCAGGCAGCTCCGTTGCCATTCCTGTCAGTCCCTGTGCCTCGGGCAGTGCCAGCACAGCCTGGGCCGTGGGGAAGGGACTTTGTGCTGTCCTGCTCCATCTGCACGGGCTGTCCCTCTCCTCTTCCTCAGTTTACAGCACTGGAATTCCAGTCTAATACTCATGCAAAGAGGGCTGCAATAAATCTTGCAGTCAGCATTAGATATTGTTTGTTTTAGCTGCCTTGCACTTCATGTTTCCCCTTTTAAGGCAGAGCCATTCCGAAAGGTTAGATTCACAGTTAGTGGCGCTTTAGCTCTCCCTTTTGAATCAGTGAGGTTGTCGTTTTATTGCTCTCTGACTTGCACTTCAGTGATGAGAGTAAACTAGCATCAGATTAAAGGTCAGCAAATCCCATCAAAGAGAGGAATATTAGGGGCACAGATAGTTGGAGAGGCAGCACACCACTGGGTATTGACAGGGTGATTCCAGGGTATCACTCAGCAGAATTATAGCTGCCCAGAGAGTCAGTACTGCTTTAATGAGCCTGTGTGAAGAGGAAGAGGGTGGATTTATGTAGTTCCTCATAATTTTCTGTAGAGACTGTTATTGCAGACATTCTGTGGAGTGTTCTGGTCTTTCATTTAATTCAAAGGTCCTGGAGCTTTTCCATCCAAAGATTCCTTTCTGTTAGCTCAAATCAAAGCTGACATCTCTGCCTCTGCCACCTGAAGCACTGGCTCAGGGAAGGGCTGTTCCTAGCAGGTTCCAGGTCCTCTGTGCAGGTAATCCAATCTGCAGGGCTGAGCAGGAGTCTGCTGCTGTTTCACCATCATACAGGCAGCTAAAATAGTCATTTCTCTGTCACTTTGAAACAAAAAAGGTAAGAATTTACAGTGTGTTCTTTTGGGTGTCTGGGCTGGGAATCCCACATAGTTTCTGCTGCTGTCAGGTAGGTATTGCTTCCAGTGCATGGTTTGTGTGGCTTACATGTGCTTTCCTTCTTTTGTTGAAATGCAATTAAATAAAATACAGGGAGCACAGGAGTAAAGCTGTGGTTATGTCAGGTCATGTAAACCCCTGCAAGGAGGAGAGCACCATGGGGAACCAGAAAGTTGCAGCATTTATTCCTGCTCCCCCTTCTCCTACTGGTGCTAAGATGTAGAGCTGGAGATAGAATGTTTATGCTGGGCAATAACAAAAGATTCCAAACATTGCCCAAACCCGGTGCCTTCTCCCTGAAGGCAGCAGCTGGAGCATCTCTGTGTGCAGAGTCCCTCCTAAGACTCACTTGGTGCTTGTGCAGCTTTTGTTTACAGCTTGCTAAAAAACAACAATTTATGAGCAACTTTACCAATCAGTTTTAGAATCCGTTCAGTTTTATTACCCGGTAATAGATATCCATTTGTGTGATTTATTGGTAGGAAATTCTACAAGTATAAAACTTTGATCATATTTGTACATAAGGGTGCATTTGTGCAATGCTAAAGCAGAGATCTCGTGTGCCTGAAGTGCTGCTGGGAGCTGGCCTTGCTGTCCTGCTCACTGGGCACCTGCCAGAGCCCCCACCTTCTGGGGTACATTACCTGGAGGATTTCTGGGGGAAGCTTGAGGAGATCCATGACCAAGCAAACCTGGTGTGTCTAGCTGGAAGTGGGGAGCAGAGTTTTCCCCCTCCTGAGAGATGCCTGCTGGCAGTCTGTGGTGGCTGGAGGTGAGGGAGCAGACTCTCCATCACCAGCAGCAGCAGCAGTCTGGCCAGGCTCTGCAAGCTCAATGTGTTTCCACACATATGTAAATATAGCTACAGCCTCCTGAGAATGTAAAGGCTGGGAAGTCCTTGGCCAAGCACAGTGCAGAAGAGGCACTGGGGTAAGTGTTTGCTCCTAGAATCAGCATTATTAAAATCAGCATCGTGTGGACACGGTGGGGTGCCATTGACACGGTGGCACAAGGAGAGGGTTCCTCGGGCACCTCCTTGTGCAGAGCTCCTGAGCTGTGTGTGGAAATCCGTGCTCAAACAGCTGCTGAGGAGTGCCAAGAGCCTGTGCTGGGCCTGAGGATGGAAGTGGATGAGGCAGGGACCCCCGAGCTGGGCCTGTGCTGAGCCCCCTCCCGCCCCACAGCCCGCGGGCAGTGATGAGGAGCTATCGAGTGCTTTGCGTGCTCAGGCTGAGCACAAATAAGAATGACACCTTAGCACTAAGTGCAAGTCAGAGGTAAGCAAGAAAAATAGAACCTTCAAGAAGAAGAAAATGGAATCGGAAATGTAGAGATCTGTAAAAAGTAAGAAGAGAGACAATGCAGTAAAAC
>VWYP01005119.1:500680-581272 GCA_013400435.1 Pycnonotus jocosus | reverse complement strand
TGGGGTGCTGGGGCAGGGCAGGGTCTGGGCTGTGCCCGTGGGGTGCTGGGGCAGGGCAGGGTCTGGGCTGTGCCCGTGGGGTGCTGGGGCAGGGCAGGGTCTGGGCTGTGTCAGGTGGGTGTCACAGAGGGCTCGTGGCAGTGAGCGGGCAGTGAGCGGGCAGCGGCCGGGCAGATGCAGCAGTACTGACTGTGTTTTCTCTTGTTCTCTCTTTTCTGCCCAAGGTTTGAGCATCCGAGGAGCCCAGGAGGAAGACCCTCCGGATCCTCAGCTAATGAGACTAGACAATATGCTTCTGGCAGAAGGAGTCTCAGGTCCGGAGAAAGGTGGGGGATCGGCGGCAGCAGCCGCAGCCGCAGCAGCCTCTGGAGGGTCTTCAGATAACTCTATTGAACACTCAGATTACAGAGCCAAATTGACCCAGATCAGACAAATCTATCACACAGAGCTGGAGAAATATGAACAGGTCAGACATCAGCCTCTCAGTTGTTCGTACCTGACACTGCTCTCCTCTGCTTGCCAGTGCTCACCACTGCCCACTCTGGACCACAACCCTTCCTCCCCTTCCCCACCCCTGTGCCCATAGAGAGCCACGATGGGAGTCTTGTCAGGCTCCAAGGAGCTGCTGGCTGGAGCCAGGACACATGTCTTGCATGCTTGAGTGTTTTCTGTTGTCTGTAACTGAGCAAGACCAACACCCAAGCCTGTGTTTCTCCCCTTTGCCCAGCCCATAGAGGCAGAGAGGAGGAGAGATGTCTGTCACTCAGTGCCACCCTCTGCCCTAATGAGGTCTCCCACAGCTGGGTTTGGCAAGCTGGGGAGCACAGGCAGACAAGGGCTGCATTGGCCCTCTCAACCCACAGGCTCCTGCAGCAGGTGGCAGGAGTCTCTGGCACAAGACGTGGCCATGGCAGGTCAGCTGGAGCAGGCTGGAAGAGAGTGGGCAGTGGGGTGCCAGCAACCTGGCCCAGGCTTTGGGACAGGAACTAGGGAAATCCTGGTTCAGGCAGACACCAGCACAGTGTCTTTGTTTGGAGTGAAGAGCATGCTGCAGAGACCTGTAGGTTTGTGTTCACCGCTGGGATCTGGTGACCCAACACATTTGCCGTGCCAGTGGCACTGAGAACGTTTGTCACATGCTGCCAGGTGCCAGCAGCACCGTGTGTCTCAGGTGCCGGTGGCACTGCCTTTTCTGTGCTGTCTCTTTCACTGTGTTTTTCAAGTGGAGAACAAATAACTGAGCAAACACCTGTCAGGGTCTTTGTGCAGATCAGCTGTTCTCCCCTGAGTCCCCAAGGCTCCAGTAGTCCTGTGTGGAGCCCTGAGCTCTCCCAGTCCCGTAGCATTGGGATGAGGGTGGCAGTGGGATTAAGAGCCCCATGCAGCAGCAGCAGCAGCAGCAGTGTGTCTCATGCAGGCACAGGCACACAGGCTGCAGGCAGATCTGGGCCAGCGAGGTGGCAGCTCCCTGCTTGCAGCCGCTTCCTGGCAAACATCCTTGGACTCTAATAAGTTTAATGACGTGGGGGAAGCAGGAGCATTTTTTGCCCTGTAGCTCCATTTACAAAGGTTTCGGCTGAAATGTCACAGCCATCCGTCCACACCACAGGAAATTTTGGAGGATGCTCAAATGCTGCTGGAGCAGGAGAGAGAGGTAGAGCAGAGGATGAGACACGCATGCTTCCCCACGGATCCTGACACCCAGCCACGTCTGCTCAACAGACATATGATGATTTCCCCAGCCTGGCAGCAAACTGTCTCCTGCTGGTTTGTCTCACTGCAGTGCCCGAGAGGCAGCCAGGGCTTGGCATCTCAGCCCCTGGCACCACAGGTTCTGGGAGGGAGGAGCCCTCCTGCAGCGGGGAGCCCGTGCCGGGCACCTGCCCGCACCGCAGAGCCGCTCCTGCCGTCCCTGTCCGCTGTCCCACGGCAGCAGGAACCAGAGCGCCTTCCTGGAGAGCTTTCCAGGCAGAGTTTGATCCTGATATTTGTTGCCAGTCAGGGGAATGCACTCAGGAAAATAAAAAAAAAAGGGAAAGAGAAATGGAAAGTGTGTCACGCCATCACCCAGCGCTCCCTCGCCGGGCGCCGGGAGAAATGGCCACGCACAGGCAGCGCCTTCCATAATTTACAGCTCCTATAACAGAGATGACATATTGAAAGCTATCTGCTGTAATTACACTGAAATACATTTTTTGCTGTAGGCAAAAGTACTGTAAGGGTCCCAGGCCTCCCGGAGCAGCTGGGAACCCACTTCCCAAGTTCACAGATGTCTCCTGAATTCACCCTGAATTGGGGTGAAGTGTGGCAGCTCAGGAGCCACCACCAGCCACACAGAGCACTGGCTGCCACCCTGGCCCTCAATGTGGTTTTGGGCCATTTCCTCTCTTTTTCCTGTGCAGTCATGATGAAGCACTGAGGCAGCAGGAGCATCCCTGCTCCTACAAGGTTTCTGAGCAGGTTAACAAGGCCATCACTTATAACCTGACATTATTAATAATATCTCAGGCACCAAGCAGAGGCCTGAAAAATAGTTCTGGAAAAGGGATCAAGTAGCTTGGACACTATAAATAAACAAGAGAAACAAGACAAAGCATCAGAGTCTTCTGAGCTTCCTCCCACTGTGCTGTGTGAGGCAGCTCTGCAGAGGGGAGGTGCTGGTGGAGATGAATTAAACCCAGGCTCTCCAAGCAGTTGTAGCCAAACCAAGTCTCATCAGGGAAGTTAAGCAAAGTCAGGGAAAGGTTTTTGCTTCTTGAAAGCAAGAAACTAACTTTTTCTTTTCAAAGTCCAGTTTTTGATAGTAAATCTCTTACAGAAAAGATATACCTGAAAATATTTCTACTGCAACGGTTGCCAATTTTATTGTACTTTAAAATTGAATTCCTGGGATCTGGAAGGAAGGGGCTTGTGGCAAACTGTGCACACAGAACATCCATCTAGTGCCAAACTCCTAGGTTCAGCTGTATTTTGGAGCAATCAGAGCTGCTGCCTGATCTCAAGGGGAGAGCTGCTCCGTTTTGGTGCCTGTGTCCCCTTCCCTTCTGTGCCACATTTCCTGGGTGATTCAAAGCTGGTGCTCCTGCTGTCGGTCAGAGGGCTGGACATGAACTTCTGCATGCTCGGGTTGTCCCCTGATGAATGAAGGAATGTATCAGTGGAAAATGAGGGTGAGACACGTGGAACTCCTTCACCTGAAGCTCGGGGGTGGCAGGAGCTGGGAGGAGCAGGGGCTCTGCACTGGGGCTCTGCACGGGGGCTCGCCGAGCGCCGCCTCCAACGGGTGCTGCGAGGATGTAAATTAGCCTGTAATTTACTTTCAGTAGTGTAAAGAAAAAAAATCACTTTGCCTGAAGTGTATGCATCTTTCTAAAGGGTGTACCCAGATTTTAATTATCTAAATGTAAATACTTAACGAATTTTACTTAGAGTAATGAGCTAAAGTGCACACTACATAAATGAGATGTTCTAATTAATCATGTATGAACTACTGGTTTAAAGAAAAGCTATGTGAATTCTGCGAATGTTGGGCTATTGCCAAATTGCTAATCAGCATTTGCATTCATAGATGGCTTCACTTAATAAGTTGTGAGACGTTCAGCAAATGTTATAGGAAATTATGAGTTTTTAGATGCATAAACTTTTCACTTTTAACTCCTTCCCTCACATAATCTATTGAAATGTTGGAAAATCCTTGAAAATGTGGCTGTCACACATGCTATGTACATATTTTGCAGCCTGGCTTTAGAGAGAAGAGGAGAGCTAGCAGAGTTTTTGGCAGGTTCCATCCTACAAAGGGAAGGCAGCACAGCAGGACGTGCAGAGCCTCGGACCAGGGGTTCCTGGTGATGGCTCAGTCTGAAGTTTATATCAACGTCTCACAGTGTGGGAGTGAGAACCGAGGGCTCCCTGTGCCTTCCCTCAGTGCCTTGACTGCACAGCAGGGGCCAGGCTGGGGCACAGGGTCACTGAAACCCCCACCCACATGACAGGAGCAGTGCCATGGTCACTCAGCTCCCCTGGCTGCCCCAGGACAGCTGCGAGTCTCCTGGACAGGGGGTGTGGGATCCTGTGGCCACATGCATGGGGAGGGGACAGGGCCATGGGAGGGTCCCCCAGCCCCCAGTGCTGCCTTCCCCCAACAGCCAGGTCAGAGCTTGAGTCCTTGTGGGCCAGCACAAACCCAGTCTGAGCCTCTTCTCCCTCCGCAGGCGTGTAATGAATTTACCACTCATGTAATGAACCTCCTCAGAGAACAGAGCCGGACACGTCCCATTTCTCCCAAGGAGATTGAAAGGATGGTGGGCATCATTCATCGAAAATTCAGCTCCATCCAGATGCAGCTCAAACAAAGCACTTGTGAAGCAGTAATGATTTTAAGATCAAGGTTCCTTGATGCCAGGTAAGGCAGAGGCAAGTGCCCCTGTCTCTTTTGGGGGAAAAGTGGTAATTTCTGGGCAGCCCAGGAGAGCCTGGCCATAGTGGGAGTGGTGTCCCATGTCAGCGGGGGTGGGTGGGAGAGGCTGCTCTGTTTTCTACAAATTTGAGTGCAAAGACTGGACTTATTTTCCCCACCTTGGACACCTGCAGCACTGTTGGAGCTCGGTGCCTGTCCCCAGGACCCACAGCCACCAGAGTGGGCTGCTTGCTGCACCAGCTGCTAGGAGGCAGGCAGATATGGTTTAGAAGGGGGGTTTTGGCACAGTCAGAATTGTTTTGAAGCCTGCTGAGGTGGGATAGTGATCCCCAGCCCCATCCCTTCACAGGGCTCCTGTCTGCAGAGCAGGGCCCTGGCAGCTGCAGGGCCTGGCAGAGCAGGAGCGGAGCCGTGCAGAATAGGGAGGAGCAGCGGGCACCACACGGAGCCTCCCTCCTCCAGCAGCTCACGCTTCACACCTGAAAGCTGTGAGGAGCTAAACAAGACCAAAATAATGTTATTAACAAGGAGGTCACTGGCAGGTGTGGGAAATCAGGGTAATTGCAGGCAGTTGGAGGAGATGTCTATGGAGAGCTCCAGGAACGCAAAGGTAGAGCCTGCAGATGTACATTTTAAAGTGATTTCTTTAAAAAGGAGGAAGGTAAATAAGGCAAAATGAGCGGAAGCATGGTAATGAGATAAACAGAGCTCTAGGGAGGGAGCCTGCCTGCTCCAGGATCCAGCAGTTAGCAGCACCGTGATACTCGGAGAGAGCGCGCTGGGGATTGCGCTCGGCTGCCGGCTGGCCTGGGGCGCCGGCGGTGATTGCAACAGCCCTGGGGGAAGCAGCTCCAAGGAAATGTTTCACTGGAGCCTCCCAGAGCTGTTCTGCAAAAGGAGAGCAGCCGTTGGCACCGAGGGATGGCACTGCAGCTGTGCAGGCACTGCCACCGTAACCCCCTTGGCTGCCACCGCGGCCAGGGCTGGTGGCTCCTGGTGGCCGGAGCACGTGTGGGTGCTCTCTGCAAGGCTCAGCGAGGTGACAACACCTTGGGGGCTGTCCCATGCAGGGCCAGAGCCTGGGCCCCGTGCAGCCCGCGGCAGGAGGGGGCACAGATGGGTCTCGCTCACAAAGCCCTGAAATCCACTTGCTGTTGGAAGCCAATTAGCTCAGGGAGGGCCATGTGAGGACACATCAGCGTGGCTGCCCCATGCTGTTGTACTGTTCTCACCCTGGGGAGCTCTGCAGGGGCCCACCTGTGCTGGAGGGAAGGAGGGAATGAGGTCTGTCAGGCTGGCACAGAGGGGCTCTGTGGCTGGGAGCTTTGTGTACCCGGCTGTGAAGGAGCTGCAAGGGAGGCTCAGCACCTGCTTTACCTTTTGTGCCACAGCACATGAACATGGCCTATGCTCCCATGGGATGAACCCTATGGGGAGGTGGGGGTGTGAAACCAGAGGCAGAGTCCAGAGCCCTGTGGGGCTGGGTGCAGGACGTGCTGTTCCTGCCTGCTGCTCCCTCCCGTGGTGTCAGGGAGGCCAAAGGGATCAGGGTGCCAGGACAGCTCTGCTGTGTTGTTCTGTGCTGCAGCACAGGCTGTGAAACGTAGGCTGCTCCCCATCCAACCCTGCCAGGAACCTGCTGGCATCTGGAGGAACAGCGGTGTTTTCCTTTTCTCATTTCAGACGGAAAAGGCGTAACTTCAGTAAACAAGCCACGGAAATCTTGAACGAGTATTTTTACTCCCACCTCAGTAACCCCTACCCCAGTGAAGAAGCCAAAGAAGAGCTGGCAAAGAAATGCAGCATCACGGTATCGCAGGTAAGCAGCAGGGAGTCAGTCCTGACCCTGCACCCACAGTGTGTCACTCTCCTGGTTCCCCTTGCAGTGCTGCCATCTCAAAGTTGTTTTTCTAAGCCAATGGGAAATTCAGCCTCCAGTTATGCTGAAGCGACACAAGTGGCTTCTCTGTGGCAAAACTGAATTAGGCAGATTTGCTTCTTTTCCCACACAGAACAGCTGTTACTGTGAAGTTAATGCAAGAAACCCAGCACCTCCCTAGTCAGGACTGCTGTCCTTGGCTGCAGCTGCTTTCTGTGTGGGCCAAAGTACCTGTACAGCTCAGACTGGTGTCTCGCCGTGGGGCTCAGGCTGATGACACCATCGAGTTTTCCTTCACCAGGCAGCTCAAAAAGCAAAACACCACTTAGCATTCCACGTGGCCTATATGTTTGCCAGAAACCCCAATTATTCCCACACGAATCTGGCTTGTACAGCTTGGGGAAGAACTTGAACTTGTGTGCCAGGGAAGTGCCTTGCAGTTCCCAGGTTCTCCAGCCATGCTGCTCCTGTGGTGAGGGTTGGTGTGCCAGCTCCTCCCTGCTCCCTCAGCTCCCTTATCAATATTTCAGGTCCTTGAGAGGAACGGTGCCTGCGGCGCATGTGTTAACTATTAATGATTGCAGGCTGCAGTATTGGCATTATTAGCAACGCAACCTTTAGCTTTATAATTAAGACCTGAGTTGAGATTTACTTTATAGGCCTCCATTGAATGCATGAAAAATTCAGGCACTTTATTGAAGACTTTCAAATGAAAGGCTGCCCAGCTCCTCCAAATTTGGAATTACTTGACTTTGGCTGCACCCACAGTACCAGCCCTGGTAGAACTGCCCCAGGACACGTGTGTGTGCCTTGCTGTCTCCTTGCCTGTTCCAACTGGGGTGGGAAGAACCTGTGCTGGTGCCAGGGGAAGGTACAGGATGGGGATGGAGGCAGTTTCTCCCAGTCCATTTACAAATAGCTGTGGTGATGGGCAGGGAGTTTTTGAGGGAAATCCAGCACACAGCTTGTTCCCTCTCACCTTGCTCCCCCCTCGCTCTGAGCATCACACAAGTGTCTGCAGCCCCGCTGGGTGCTCAGCCATGGTGCTGCTGGGCTGCTCTCCCGTGCCCTCAGGCATCCCCACAGCTGCTGTGGATGCCTGGAACCAGCCAAACAGCCCGAGAGCACACGAGTGCCAGGGCACTGTGGGCTGCAGCCTTAATCTTGCTGCTGGTTTCAGCCCTTGGCACGAGATGGTTTGTGGCAATTCCTTCAGTAAGTGGTGTCCAGAAATCTTCAACCCGCTGTATGGTTGGGAGAGGCCATGCCACNGGTTTGTGGCAATTCCTTCAGTAAATGGTGTCCAGAAATCTTCAACATGATCTTCAACAAGCCCTCTCTGTTAGGAGAGGCCATGCCATCAACACCAGCTTAAAGAAACCAAAAGTTCTTCAGTTTTGGTTAATGTAATTGGGGGAGATGACATGGGGAAAAGCCCACCAAACTTGCTGAAGAGTTGTTCCCTCTGCACCCAGTCATGCCTGGCAGGGAGGGGTTCATGATCCTTTGCTATGGACAGATAAAAAGACAGGTCAAGATAAGGCTGAAGTGACTGTAGGAAATGAGATGGAACATTTGAGAAGCCATAACTGATTGCTTCTAGTGCTAATAGATCTGATTTCTTTCTTAATTGGTTGTTTGATAAGATTTAATGTATATGCTGTAGAACGAAATAAAAGGCAGGCAGATGGTGCAACAACCCAGCAGTGGCAGAGAGCCTGTGACAGGAATATAGGTTTGTCTTTTTAATATTTGATACAGACATGAATTAGTTGTTTCTTGAATCCATTAGGAAGTCTGAGTGAGCGATGGGAGTAGCTGCACCGTGTCCTCCACAGCACTGCATCCAGCAGCCTGAGCCTTGCTGGGTGACTTTGCCAGCCTGGTACAAGGGCACTGCTGCCCACCCAGCCTGGCACCAGGGGTGCAGGGCTGGGCCCTTGGCCACAGCTTTGGAACTTTGCTCGGGCAAGATGTTATAAATGACTTGGAAAAACTCAGGTTGATACGGTAAAGCCTGGAAATGGGGCCATGTATCATATAATGGGAGAGGAGCATGTATGAGACAGAGGGAGTGCCTGTGATCAGCTGGTTGCTTGACTTCCTGATGGATCTGCTGTCACAGCTAGAGAGCATGAATACCATAGATATTCTAATCTTGGACTTGCAAAGGCACTTCCAAAGGCTGCCTGGCAGTACTGCAGGGTTAGTTGGTATTTTGTAGGTCAAACTGGGCTGGAGGTATCTTTCTTTATACTGAAAAGGGTGTATATTTTTGAGGCCATGTAGTAGAAGAGCTCTGAGCAGGCACTACAGAGCAGCCCCCACACACTGCTCTGGTGCCTGACAGCAGAACTCAGAGGATGCAATCCAGAATTCAGAGTGAATGGAGCAGTCATTGAAACCCTGGCAGGAGCAGCATCACAGGGGACAAGCAGTGGCATCCAAGGAAGTGACTGAGCTGCACCTCGCTCAGGGCTTTCATGGAAGATCTCTCAGTGTGTGTATTTTCAGCCTTGACCAAGTGTCCCTTGGACCTTGCTGTGCCTGTCGCCATGCCCCATTTACTTCCTGTGCTGCAAATGCCCTGGAGGGCCAAAGAGCTGGAAGAAGGAATAAATGACATTAAGGGATGGCTTTCCAAACTCTGGAGCTGTTGGCTCGTCTTTGATGAAGAGGCTTTGTCTTTTCCCTGGCTGAGCCAGGCTCCTCTGTAGCCTCTCCTAACGATGATCCCAAGTGTTTCTCTCTTGTACTGTCAGTGCCTTGTACATGCTGGGGGCAGATTCATGGCAGAACATTTTCTCCCTCAAACACTTAATTAGTGAGTGTTTTGGGTCATCCTCCCCCCAGATTAAGCTGCTGACTGGAAATCCTGCTGCCATGGCACTTTACTGAGCTGCAAAGAAAATTGTCTCCCAGAATCGTTTCATTGCAGGTGGGAGATCGATGGTTTCAGTTTTGATATCGGTGTTTAAAATAATATGTAGAGAAGGTTTTTCAAGAAAAACATAAAGGCAAACTATTTATTAAGATGAACACCTCACACAATTTCATTTTTAAGAGTGCGGAAAAGGTAATTCTGGGGAAAAAAATGTCCTTAGCAGAGAACATTGTCGGCTGTAATTTAGAGCTACCCCATCAGCACACATTGGAGGGAGATAAACTGTATCGTCTGCTCTCCCCTACCATGGCTGCAAGGCTGATGTTTTATACTTTTGCAGATGAGCCTCTTTCAGGGTGTCACAAACAACCATCAGTCCATCACACGGGCTGGGGAGAGAGCACAGGCAGTGCTGAGAGCGGGGCACTGGAGTACAGCAATAACATTTTTCACTGCTTCAAACAAAAGAAGGATGTGGTTGACAAGGGATATATTTAACATTGTTTTAAAGAAAGGATGCAGGAGCTGGTTTCCAGCACCCCTCTGGCTCCTGCTGCTTCTGAGTGTTTCTGTGAGCAGGTGGACAGAGAAAACTGTGGATGGAGGGGCTCTTACCCCTAGGACTTTATGCGGGAAGCAAGGAAAAAAAGCTACAGCATAATAAAAGAGTTCTGGAGGTAAAATTCTTGAGTTTAGATCATAGACTGTAATTGTGCAACACTGATTTTTAACATTTTCTGGTTTATACCATGTTTTAGGCGTGGAACACAGACTGTATGCTGCAAACATGGAAACACAGTGGAAAGATTTCCACAATCCATGAATCTGTAACTCCCAAATTCCAGCAGCAATGCTCTTGTGTCAGCTGTGTCTTTGCCGAATGAGCACTGATTTATCCCAGGAAATCCCCCACTCTGGAGACACGAGGCAGGCCTGCCCCATCCCAAATCCCACATTAGGCATCTTGATGATTTCAGTAATAATTTATTGTCTTTTCATTTAACATTGCAATTAACATGATAAATAAGTGCAACAGTATTGTTTGAAATGTAGTATACAATTAAGCCCAATTAATTAATTGGCCTTCAATGATCAGGAGGAGAAAGATGTTCGTTGTTTTTCTTATGTGAAGAGATAGTTTATTTTAATGAAAAATGTGTTGTGAGGCAGCTCACAATGGAGACAACTTCCATGTTTAGGGTGAGCATGGGGCTGGGTGAGGAGCTGTGTCCTGGTGCTGATTGGGGAGCTCAGTGCCTGCACCCCAGTCTTCCCTGGGACCATGGCAGTACCAGTAGCACAAGCCAGGTGAGGTGTGCTCCAGGCAGGCAGGAATCCTAAAACCTGCCTGGCACAGCCTGCTGGAGCAGTGCCCTGGCCCTGTCCTGGCCGGGTCCAGCTGCCCATGTCAGCCATGCTGGCCCAGCTGTGGCCACAGTCCCTGGGTGTCCCCGGGTGTCACTGGGTGTCCCCACATTCCCTGAGCTGGGGCACACTGTACCCTGCACTGGTGTGCCAAGGGAGCACAAAGAGTCCTTGGGCAGAGGGGACAGGGGTGGTGACAGTGGCACCCCAGGCTGCTGTGGCTCTCCCTCGGTCTGCGGGAGAGTTTCACATTTGTGGATATTCATTTCGATGTGGTGTGCGGGTTAAACATAACGTACGAGCACTGCTCCTCTCATTGCTTCCAATTAAACCTTGCTTGTTAGTTTAACCTCTAGGTAATCCCATCAAACAATTGATGTCAAGGAAACACTGCCCACAGTGGCTCTGGATGAGTGGCCATTAATTTTAATTGCCTTGATATTAAAGATTAAGAAGTATTGGGACTAGCAGAATGGAAACGATCTGATGTCAAGCAAATCCACTCGTTGAGGCTTCCCCAGGCTGCTGGTGATATTAAAATTTTACTGTGAGAATTAAATAAACCTTTATTAGTGATGGCTGTTGTTTGATTGGTCCAGGGGCGTGCATAAACAGAGGGGTCTCGTGCACATCCGTGGACAATACAGTTGATGTGCAGAGATTCCTCAATTATGATACTGTTAATAAAGCATAATCTGATTGTACACAATAATTATTTGCTGGGTTTCATTAATGTATTATTGCTTCTCTGACTGACAAGGTGATATTAAGTGCAATATATAGAATATGGTGGAGTATTATCAGGGGAGCAGGATGTATAAGGTGCCTTCCATATTACTGGTAAAGGCCAGAGATTTTCCATTAATTGTGGTTAAACAAAAGCTGTGCTGCATCAAATACAGCAGGATTTGACTCCTGCCTCAGCAGGATCCTGAACTGGTGCTGTGACAGGACCCCAGCTCCTGCCATGCCCTGTGGCTGCCTGATAACTGCTGGGCTGTGTCACTGGTCCCTTCCCCTCTGCTGCCTGAGCAGTTGTTTTATTGTCTCTGCTGTGTTGGCCATTGTCCATGTTCCAAACTGGGTTTGTTATTTAGGAGCTCTATTACAGCAGCTGAAGTTAAACAAAGCCCCTAAGCAAGATTGTACAAAGTTCCCTGAGCGGCTCCAGGCGTGACCCCTGTGTGGGTTAATAGCCGGTGCCCTGGGAGCCACCTTGGCTTCAGTACAGCATCTTCAAAGGGACATGACAAAGTGACTTTTCAACCATTATTGATTTATATGATTCCTTTCATTTTCAGCCAACCAAACACGATTCTGTGAGTGGGCTGCCAAGGTTGTTCCAGCCCAAAAATAAAGAACAATTGCTCTCGCTGCCTGCTCGCCCTCAGTCAAGTGGACCTTGGTCCCCCCTGAGCAGCTTTCTGGGTCTTGCACCAGTTTTGTTGACAAATGGCCCATGGTGGTAGGGGATAATGCTCTGGTACAGCAAGCTCTGGGATACATGCAGTCATCAGTCACTTGTTGGGCCTCAGTTTGCCAAGAGAGCAGCAGAGCCAGGTCTTGCTCAGCTCCATAGTGGTGTTTAGCTGATCCAGGTTACTGCTCAGTTACCTGGAGCAGGTACAGGTTGTGTTTTTGGCATCTCAAAGGGATCCTGCTTTGCCCAGCCAAGCACTTTGTGTCCTTCACCCTTCCCACCTCTCTCCACTGCAGGTGTCCAACTGGTTTGGCAATAAGAGAATCAGGTACAAGAAGAACATTGGCAAGTTCCAGGAGGAAGCCAATCTCTATGCGGCAAAGACGGCGGTGACTGCAGCGCACGCCGTGGCCGCGGCCGTCCAGAACAACCAGACCAACTCCCCCACCACCCCAAATTCTGGTACGTACCCGGCTGCTGCCTCTGAGCCTCCTGCAGGGCTGTGCCAGCTGGGTCAGGGTGAGGAGGATGCAGCTCCTCAGCAGGCCCAGCCATGGCACAGGGAGCCCAAGGATGTCCAGGTTGGAGCACGAGGGCCAGGCACTGCCGTGGGTGGTCCCAGCAGCTCCACAGCCAAGCTCCCACAGCTGTACAGGACACTGAGTGGGACCCATGTAATTCCTGCAGTGCTAATGGCTGCCTGGCTCTGGCTTCTGGCACCTTCTTTGTTTCTGTAGTCACTTTAAGCTTTTTCTCATTCACTGAAAAGAACGTAAAATGGGGCAGAGGTCCAAGTCTGGTTTTGTAGAACTGTTAAATTTATTGTCAAGATAACAACAAAATAGAGGAATATTTTAGCGTGCTCTAATTAGAGCTTGAACTCTGGATGGCTTACAATGGAGTTGATGTTATAAACAGAAATCTAGGAATGGAACTTTAATTTGGAGTTACTCTGTGACATGTTCTGCTACAGGTCTCACTGGTGTGCTGATGACATTTTGCAAGTTTGAGCACTGTGTTAGTCAGGGAGTGTGTGAGGGGGGTGTTGCTCTTTTGGGCTCTAGAGGCAAAGGTTGCCACAAGCAGACACTATTTGTAGTCGAGTTTTGCTGTGATTTAGTTGTGGACTTTTAAAGAGGATAGAGAACCATGGGGAAAAGAAGACTAACTAAAAGAAAGTAAGAAAAAGGTTCCTTCTTTGACAGTAATAAACCACATAATTGGGAACTGCCAACAATTTCCTTTGGAAGGAGACGTGAAGCACAGGCTGAAAATGAGTGTTTGGTGATGGCACCTCATGATGGAGTGATCCACAGGGGGACAGCTGTGACATGGAAACGTTGTTGTATGGGCTGCTCTTGCAGAGGGAAGAGCTGCCCTGGGTTGCAGGGAGCCCATCACAGTGCCCTGGTGTGGGGGTGAGAGCTGGGATGTGGTGGCTGGAGTGGGGAGCCAGTGGCCATGCTCACCCCACACCAGGGCAGCAACCTCCCCTCCACTGAGCCCTGCCTGTCCTCTCCTGTCCTGCTGCTTCTCCTTCCCCTGCCCTCAGGTCTGGGGGTTATGTTTTTGCAGCTCTCTGTTATTCAGCTACCTAACTCTTTCCTTTCCAGGTTCTTCTGGTTCTTTTAACCTCCCAAATTCTGGGGACATGTTCATGAACATGCAGAGTCTGAATGGGGATTCTTACCAGGGGTCCCAAGTCGGAGCCAATGTGCAGTCACAGGTAGGAGAAATGCCCCCAGCAGGGCCTTTCTGGCAGGGTAGGGTTTGGGCTAAAAATTCCACCTTACTCTGGCTCTATTAACTGGTCTGGGCCTCGCTGCAGAGTGGAGGCTGCATATTTCTGGATGTGGCCTATTCTTACCCCAGCATTGAATTTCACAAATATAAAGGAAAGAATGATTTTTTTCTGATTGAAATTTTAAGCTTTGTGAATGCATTCGGCTCTGGCTTGAGCTCATGGAATGGGACTGGGTGCATCTGACTTCCATGGACACTGTAAATGCAGTGAAATTTTCTTTCTTTTTTTCCTTTCTTCCCTCCTCCCCCTGCCCTTAAAAAAAAAAAAAAAAAGCAACTCTCCCATCTCTCTTTCATTTATCAGACAAACTTTTATTTATTAATTCATTCATCTATTATTTTATTTAAAAGTCAGAACGCATCTGACTGAGCTATTGCAGTACACCTCATTGGCAGTCACTGTTGCAGCCCTCTGAGGAGGGCTGGCTCCGTGGTTTCTGTGCTGTGTACACACCATCATCTCCTCCACACGTGCCAGCACACACAGGCGGGTGAACATTCCCAGCACTTTGCTGCAGACACTTGGGAAGGAGCTGCTGGGAGGAAGTTGTGTTTGGTGGTGAGAGCAGCAGAGATGTATGGGCTCTAACGGGCACGGATTGGTTGAAATTCTGCCAGTCAGTCTTGATTGATAAATTTGCCTTTCATAGAAGATGCTAAACCCTTTTGGCTCACATAATTCAAAATGTTGCCTATTGTAAGTGATGATGTTTTAATAGATTTGGAATGATGAATCCTGTCTCCCCTCACTTTAAGGTGGATACCCTGCGTCATGTTATCAATCAGACGGGAGGATACAATGATGGCTTGGGAGGAAATTCACTGTACAGTCCACATAATTTAAATGTGAGTACCCGGGGGAACAGTGGTTTGGAGAGCCATAAGCGCAGTGGCAGGTAAATGCAGTCATTAATACCTGTATTAATTGCTTTTGCAAAAGTGTTGTTTAATATCACATCTTTGGGGATGAACCACAGAACAGCCTTTGGTGCAGCTGTAAGGCTTGTTAGTGTAAGAAGAGAGAAATTCCAGCTCTTTGACTATAAATGGTTTGAAGTTTTATTTGTTTCAGCCTCTTGAGTTAAAAGGTAACAGCGTCCAAGAGGCTCCTGTGGCTCACCAGCCAGGCAGGGAGCTCTGCTGGGCTGTGCTGCCTGTGCCAGGCGCCAGCTCTGACCGACTTCGAAGCACCTTTGGCCATTTTAAGGGTGCCCATTTTTGCTGTGTGTCAGAGGTACCTTTGGCCTCACTCCAAACGGCAGCGAGCAGTCAGTGTGGCTAACAGATGCCAGTAAATTGAGGGATTATGGGCTTGATGGTGCTAGGTGCTAAATGTCCTCCCGCTGGCCGTAAGGGATGGGATGTGACAGTGCCCGGGCTGGGCAGGCTGTGCCCGCGGCTGTGCACGGGATAAATCAACGTGGAGATGTGTTCTTCCCTGGGCTGGGAGTGGGCTGGAACACCCCCGGCAGCAGCCAGGCTCATCCCTCATCCCCAGCTTGTTTCTCCCACTTACAGCTGCAACAATTAGTGCTTTGTTTACTTATTTTTTAATGTTTCATATTTGCTCGAGAGGTGATTTTTCTTTGTTTTCCTTCATACTGATGGACTCTAAAATTACTGTAGAGAATTCCCAGCCTAGTGACCCTCTCCCCCCTCACAGGGTTTACCCCGGTGGCTCCCAACCAGTGTGGATTGGGGTGTGGGTGCTGAGCAGCCCCAGAAACCCTCAGAGAAGGGGAATGGGGAGACCCAGGGTGAGCTGCTGCAGCCACAGGGAAGGGGAGGTTTTCCCCCCGTTTTGAGTTGCCACTTGCCATGAGAGTAAATATTAATGATTTAAAATGTGATTGAAGATGTTCAATTGTAAGGGGAAAAAAGTACCATTAAATACTCAAATCTTTTACATTTGAAATGTCAAATCTTTCTTTTTGGATTTATAAATAACTCATAATAACCCACAACAAACCATATAAAAAGCCTTTTAGTTGCATTTCTCCTTTTTCATTTAAGTGTTTTGAAATGCTTCAGAGAATTTGCGATATCCTTATCAACATGATAAAATATGAAACTGTGATTGCCTGCAGCATTTTACAGACATGAATTCCATCTTCACTGATGAGGCCTGATAAGGCGCTGTTGTATAATACAGTGCATAATCTCAAACCACCAGAGTAAGGATTAATTTATTTGAAAAAAAGAATGCTTGCTGACAACCTCTCTTCCAGCTGCCAAGCTGAGTAAAAATATTGTACATTTGTTGTTTATAAATTTGGATAAAAGAGGAATGATGTTTACTTCAGATGGAATATCTTTAGACTCATATCTGCACAAGAGTTTTTCTTTCTCTAAGTAGATTCTCGTATCTTTACAAAATAAAAACTGGCGGTGGTTCTGCATTCGGGGCGGCTCCGTGCCCGCTCGGTCTGGCTGAGCGGCGGGCGGGTGTCGGCGGGGGTTCGGCCTTGGGCTGCTTGGTGCTGCCGTTCATTTCACTGAAGGGAAGCCCCAAACGCCTGGGTTTGTGAGCATGAAGCCGCGCTGTTTGCTGTTTCATCTGCAGAGATAATTGCCGAGGCTGCTGTCCCCTGGTGCAGCCGCTCCGCGCTCTCTTGCCGTGATCGATGAGCGCGGAGCCGGGCTGGGTGCGGGGTTCGAGGGGCGGCGGTCCGGGGGTCCCCCTGCACACCGGCGCTCCCGCAGCGCGTCTGGCCGGTGTCTCCCGGCCCGGCAGGGTTTGGGGGGCCGAGCCCCCCGAGCACATTTCCCCGCTAACCTTTCCCTGCCAGGGCCGCTCTGGCGGGCGCTGCGCTGAGGCCTCCCCGTCACTTCCACTCAGCGTCCCCCAACTCACGAGCCCCGCGCCTCCCTCTTCTTGACTGACATAAAAATATGTAGCGACAAGCTGTCTGCCACAGCCGAAATCCGATCAGACATTGATTCCAGCAATTGCCTCGATTGGCCGAGACATAAGGCAAATTTGTTCCTGCGCTGCTCGTGCTGAGGCAGGTCTGAGACGGGCGGCGCACGGAGCGGGGCCGGAGCGGGCACGGAGCGGGGCCGCCGCTGCAGATCATCGCACAGCCGAGCCTTTCTGCCCTTCCCCGGGGAGCTGGGGGACACGGGCACGGAGCCGGCTGGGGCAGCTCTGCCCAGGGCCCTGCCCGTGGGGAAAGGCCGCTCCGAACTTCGGCCAGCGAGGGGGTTAAAGGCGGATTGCTCCGGGCTTGGCTGCTCAGGGGAAAAGGCTGAAGGGATGTTCCTCATTAGAGCAGGGATGATCTCTGCAGAAATGCCACAGTCCTGGCTGCAGCCAGCATCTGGCTGAAGGGCTCCTGCTCATCCCTGTCCTCACTGGGCACAGCCGCAGGAGTGCGGGACCATCCCCTCCCCAAAGCATCTCCCCTCAGCCCCACAGGCAGCCCGTGGTGTAATTAAAATAGCAATGGTATCAATTGACTTGTTTTTGCCTTTGCAGGCTAATGGAGGCTGGCAGGACGCAACCACTCCATCTTCTGTGACTTCCCCTACAGAAGGGCCGGGAAGTGTGCACTCGGATACCTCTAACTAATCTCCTAGCAACACTTTTTCCCTGAGCTGAGATGCCTTGATTAGCGCATTCAGAGTTGCAGGAGAAAAAGGAAAGAGTTTTTTTGTAGCCAACCACCTACAGCTTTACTGTAAAACCTTGTCTTATTAGAAAACTTGGTAAATCTGTTTTTTAAAGGTATCATAATCATTTGTATTTATACTTAAAACACACAATGTTAAAAAGCACTTTATCCAATTAGGCCAAGATTTAGCATTGTTTATAGCCCTGTAACTATTTTATCATAATTTATTATCAGCAGTTTTAATGATGTTGGTCTAACAGTTGCCAATTACTTGGCCTTAAGGGTAAAAGTACAGGACAAGCTTAACCTCAGTAGCAAGAGCAGACACAAAGAACCGCCTCACCCAAATTTAATCGTGTGCATATTTCCATGGAAAGTCGACAGGAATCACAGACTTTGATTGTGTTTCATCTTTTCATATCTCTCACAGAGCTGGAATAAAAAGAGCTGTTCAGTTACTTCGGTTAACAATGGTCGTGTTTAAGAATCCTTATTCGTCACATTTTTGTTGAGATCTATTGTCTTACAAATTAGATTGGAAACCAGGATCTTTTCTTGCTAAAGCCCCCCCCGGAGCCCGAGTCTCCTCTCCGTATCCCGACACGGACACAGGTTGTTCTTGGGAGATGACGACTCTTGCTGCTGGTCTCTGTGCACGCCACCGCCCGGGGTTTTACAGTACGAGCTGGGTGCTACCCACGCCTGCCAAGGGCTGGTGCCTCTGCTTGGCAGCAAACCACAAACAAAGGAAAAGGAAAGGAAAAAGCACCGCGATATGGAGTGTTGTACATAGTGTAGCAAAAGAGTATTTATACATCTCACCAATCAAACACAGCTTTATTACCTCATGCGAACTCATACAAACCAATAGACTTTCAACATGTTCTGTAGCTTAGAGTGCTCACTTACTACCTCTGAACGATACTCACGCTGTAGTTTGTCTCTTTCTTATCTTTTTGCATCTTGTAATTAACTCTTTGTTTCCCCACGAAATGTAATGTACATTGTAATCTCCTACAAATCAGGGTTGCCTTGGCAACTGCTAAAGAAGCGGAAGTGGAAACATGGGGTCTTAGGTTGGACACAAAACAGTGCAACTGTTGTAAATACTGAGAAGCATTTTGAATGTTCTTCATCTTGTTACTAATACACGCAAAAACCAACAACTAATTGTAATGCATACAGACTTCAGTATTCAGTACTGTACATCCCCCTGGATTGCAGGGGCCCTTTCTCTCTCTCTTTTGTATTGTATGCGATTCTGAAACTGATTGAGTCATGAAAAATAATTTGTGGCAGTGATTCTAATGTATTAAACCGTTTCGTGTTACTTTCTAACTGGATTACACCCTGGATTGAAAAGTCTTCCTCGTGGTAGTTATATGTAGTTTCAAACATGAATAAACTTTTTGCTTTCATGATCAAACGTTGACGTAATTTCTTCCTGCTCAGTTCAAGTCAGCCTGAGGAGATGCATCGGCCTCCAGAAGAGCGAGCTGGCGTGGAGCAGGAGCTGAGCATCTCTTTAAACACCAGCAGGTCCCTGTGCCCTCTTGCCAGGAGAGAATTGGAAATCCTGGGAGAGGCACAGGTTTCCACCTGCCAGCGCTGCCTCCGCTGCCACCCTGCTCTGCTTGGGAGCCACAAATCAAGTGGAGGTAAAGGAAGGGGTCAGGCCTTGAGATGAGTTTAAAAACCATCATCATATTCACTCTTAATTACCATTTTTATTTAACATTAACTTTGGAGCTATAGCCTCAGCTAACAAGTCTAATGCGATTATAAAAATATTTTTCTTTATTAAAAAAACTTTTTTGGAAGGACGTATATATATAAATGCTAATTTTAAGTCTTTTTAATAAAGTAAAGGTCAATAACAGGTAATAGCCTATTTACCATATCTCAAGGAAATTGACTCACAGGAAATCAAATTAACGTTAATCACTTGCAGCAAATGGTCTTTGATAAATATAACTACTCATACTTGGGCTAGTGCAGCTAGGCAGGAGGAGGCTGAGCGCTCACCACACCAGCCCTGCCGCGGCTCTGAGGAGCTGCTGGGCCATCACCTTCCCTTCCCTTGGGCTGTTCAAGCCTTCAGGCGTTGTTTTGGGGGCTGAACAATAATTTGCGTGATTCAATGAGCTTGTGGTTCAGCTTTTCTCAACCGTTCTTGTGTCGGGCTGTTTTGTAAAATACCTTTGTTCTCCCCCCTGGGCCGTGGTGACACTGCACCCTGCACTCCCCTGCACCAGCGAGTGCTGCTGCTGTTCTTCACAGAGCAGACTCGCCTCCATCAGGTTTGGGATTGAACGGTGCTGCTTTTTCTACAGGTGGTGCATTTAAATAAACAAGTAAAGAGCCAGACGTGCATTGCAAAGCCTTTGTTATCACTTAGTGGGAGCTGGGGCAAGGGGGGACTGTGGACTGCCGAAGACTCCTGCGTGCTGAGGACAAAGCACCCAACAATTTGCATTTGCTAACGGAGCTCCCCAAGTCCACACGCTCAGTGCTCGTGCTGCAGCCCAGTGGAAACGGTATTTTATATTTTAAATGTAAAGTGTGTCAGCGGAGGCGTAGTAGGCAGCATAATGAACACTCAGACGTCCCTCATCTTGATCACATCTCTGCTGGCCACAGGCAAGGACCTGTCACACACTGAGGAGGTTCATAGGAAGGCCATCAACAACCTTTGGGCCGCCCTTGCGTGCCCCACGCCCGCTGGGCATCATTAGCTGCTGCTTTACAGCATTAAGGCTTTGGGTCCCTTTGAATTACAAGTGCAATTTGGCTTTTCCTTACGTTGGAGAGCAGCCACGTGGTTCCATGGCAAATAATAAACATCTTATCCTTGAGGCCTAATCACGCATCAGGGAGGTTTACTGCCAGCACCAGTACTAGGATCAAGCTGCTGATGGTATATCGTGTTTCACCCAGTAGCTACACCCTGAAAGGTGCCGGAGCCTCGCAGGAACAGCGGCTCACACGAGGGGAGGAGACCCCCAGCCCTCCCACCCTGCCAGCTCAGCGGCACCGTGCTGATTGCCTGCGCCCACGTTGGAGGTTTTGGCACAGAGAACCCGGCAGCCAGAGCCCACCAGCCATGGGAGGTGCCAGCCCTGAGACCCCGTGTGGAGCACAGCAGGACCGAAAGGAGGATCCGCAGCAGGTCCCAGGAATGGCCATCTCCTGTGCCCAGCACTGACCTGACTGAGGCATCCGTCACTGGGACAGGCACGAGGGTGTCCGGAGGAGAGACCCCCAGTGCCCCCCTGGGCACGGCTCGACAGCCCCTTCTGGGAGCAGCCCAGCTCTGCCTGACCTGCTGTGCCAGGGGGACCGTGGCTGTGCTCCGGGCTGTGCTGCAGGAGGAGCCAGGAGCAGCCCTGTGACTGGGGAGACACGACGCCTCTGGTGTGTGCCCTGCCGAGCTATGGGAGCAGCCCCACAGCCCCACAGCCCCCAGAGAACAGCAAACCTTCATCTGCTGACAGTGGAGCAGGTCACAAGCTCCCCCTGTGCCCGTGTATCCAGGCTTGGATGCAATGAGAGACCCTGAGCCCAGGAAGGGAAGAGTTGGGGAGACCTTGGGGCCTGACAGGACCCGAGCCCCTCGGGGCTGGGCCAGGGGGGCAGCTCGTGTGTGTGTGAGTCTGAGCAGCACCGTGTGATCCTGCTGCAACCTCCTGACCACACGTGAGCTGATGTGCAGTGCCACTGCCAATATCTGTGCCATGTACTTCCAATGTGACAAAAGTAACTGTGAGTAACTGAAGATGCTTCCAGTTTGTGTTAATAAAATACATCTTTTTTAAAGAATGGAATTCTTCAAAGATTGGCAAATTTTATTTTATTTCATTAGCTTTAATGTCACTGCCATATGGACTGTGAAGAAAAGTGAACCATTAGATCAGAAGGACTGAGTTATCAGTGTGACACAGAAAGCTCTGATACAATTGTTAAGGATAAGCCCTGGAGTGATTTATTGCCTGCATTGTATTAGCCACAGAGGAGTTATGATATGCTCCCCATTCCTGTATCATATTAGGATTTTATTAGTCTAATATGACATGGTAATATAATATATGATTAGAATTCCCATCCAGTGATCCTTTTCTTGGTTGCAGGGGCTGGAGAAGGTTTTTTGTGCATTAGATCCTGGGCCATCATGCCCAGGGAGGGTGGGATACCTGGGGTGGCACAGTAGCTGAACCAGTCTCCTGGCCTTCCCAGGTGGGACATGGGCCCCTCACCTTCTGTGGGCACCCGGGCCGCCTGTCTGCCACCGAGTTTGTTTCCCCTGAATTACAAAGCCGCCGGCTCCTTCCTGCAGCTGGGACGGTGGGAGGATGGAGCTGGCGTGACGGTCCTTGCTGACAGCCGAGCCGCAGCTCCGGGCCGTGTCCCAGCAGCACCGGGGGAATGTCCCTGCCGTGCGGGACACAGACACCGGCTGTGCCAGCAGAGCCCATTGCCCTGGCTCAGCAATCGAGGAGCGATTTGCACCGGGCTCCGGCCCAAGGCTCCGTGTGCCCTCAGGGAGGGGATTCAGGGCCGGAGGTTCAGCTCAGCCCCAGCCAAGGGCTCCGTGTGCCCGCAGGGAGGGCAGGCAGGGCTGCCGGTTCAGCTCAGCCCCGGCCAAAGGCTCCGTGTGCCGGCAGGGAGCGGATCCAGGGCTCCCGGTTCAGCTCAGCCCCGGCCAAAGGCTCCGTGTGCCCGCAGGGTGGGGACCCAAGGCTCCCGGTTCAGCTCAGCCCCGGCCGCGGATGCGCTGCCACCCGCGCTAATTGCTGTGCCTCATCACCGTGCCCCCCTTTCCCCCACACCTCTCCTCACGTGTCCCTTCCCTCTGGAAACCCAACTTACCCAACAAATCCTGAAGACAAACTCTTCTTCAAAGTTTCCGCGGGTCCCCCCGGGTGTGTATCGCAGCCCCCTCGGAAGCAGACGCTGTTTGTAGCCTCGTTCTTGCCTCCAGCAGCAGCAGCAGGAGGAAGTTCAAGCATGTCAGAGCGCTACTAGGTGCTAAATCCCAAAATCTATATCAAAGCCCATTTGATCATCTTCCTGTCATTGATATAATAAAAAGGATTAATTTATTGGAGACTGCCAAAACCCTCATGTGGCAACGAATTTAAGGATCGTGTTTACACAGGCTAATTAAAGCCAATTACTTTCATTCTTCTCCGCGGTGCTAACGCGGGTGCGGAGGAGTGCGCTGGAGATCCCCTGTTCTGGGGTGCCCCCGATGAGCACCAGGGACCCCCGGAGGGGAAGGGACCCTCCTCATCCTCCTCCTCCTCCCCCAGTGCCCCTCCACGCTCCGCTCCCTGGGGAATGTGGCCCACGGGCACCCCTGGCTGCGGGGGAGGCTTCGGGAGAGCAGACGGGGCCATTGCCCGTGGTGGGAGATCACCTATTAACGCCTGCTATTTGTATAATAAAAGGTTGCATTTTTTTGTGGTAAAATTCAGCATAAAGAGCACGCGTCATTAAGTATGGAAATCCAGAATTTTATTAGCAATCTGCTAGATCTGAACTGACGCCAATTAAACAAAAAAGATATCATTTATAAAAAAGGCAGAGTTCAAGTTGTATTAAATATGAAATGCAATTTTCTGCTGGTTGTGATTTATTACCATTGGTACATTGTTCAAAGAAGCATGTTATATTTCAATAGAGAAATATTGTTTATTCATTAATATTTTAAAACTTGCTTATTGCTGTATATGACTCTCCTGCAGAATGAAACTTATGATTTAAAACATGAATTAATAAACACATTTGAAAGTGTTAGACAATATCACAACCGCTCATTTTTCATTTTACTGAGAGCATATTAAACTTTTATAATTCTGTACTATTATTTTCCAAATAAAGGTGTGGGCTCTAAATTGCTAATTTCAGGTACAGATGAGAGAAAGCAATAACAGATGTTGGGAATCAGTCACTATGTCCTGCTAATACAGCTCAATACTTTTGTTCTCACATTATTCACAAATCCCCTGTTCAGCACCACAGAGAGCCCGGGGTGCCCTGAGTGCCTCTCCTGGTGGGACAGGAGGGTTCCAGGTGCACCAGCCTGGAGAGGACAGTGAAGGTTCCAGTCGGGAGAGGATGGTGAGGGTTCCAGGTACGCTGGAGCCGCAGGGCTGCGTCGCGCTCTCAACGCCAGGAAACGTTTGATAGAGGCTGACATCCTAAATGAGGCCGAAAATATTTTATACAAAATGTGATAAAGCAGTAATGATCCCAGAGGCCTCGGGTTATCTTGGTGATTACCTGCACCCACCACTTGAATCAGCAGCATTAAGGGGTCCAGACCCGATACGTGGATCCCTCGGAACTCATTAGTCCTGAGTACTTTATGTAGACTCACCTCTCAGCTGCTTGATTCAAACGAAGCTTTTTTGTATCTTAAAATCTCTGCTGCCACAGCCTTGCTGTATTACCATAACAATAACCAGTACTTCAATTTTAAGAACTCATTTTTCCTCAAATAGAAAGTGCCAATCAATTTAAGGAGCAGGAGAGGCTCTCTGGAGCACAGGCAGGGCGCGTGTGCTGGGGCCTCGCCCTCCTGCTCCAGCCCACTCTGCATGGGAAGCATCTCCCTGCCCTGCACTTTTCCTCCCTGCTGGCCACTGCTCCTGGCTCTGCAGCACACGCTGGGCTGAGGGGATTCACCCCAGAACCCTCAATCCTTGCAGGGGAAGTACTGGAAGGGGATGAGGAGCTGACATTTGGAGTGCTTCCCCAGTGGCTGCAGGGAAAGGCCAGGAGTGGGGTGTCACACGGGACTGGCAGGAAAATCCCTGTCCTGCCACTCTGCCCACAGCTGGGCAATGGCTGAAGGGCACAGGGGAGTCCCCAGGGGTCCCCAGCACCCCTGGGGCAGAGGCAGTGCCCCACTGCAGGTGCCTGAGCACTCCAGCTTCACTGCTCCCAGTCAAGGCTCCGGGGTTATGGGGAGGGGTCCAGGACATGCCAGAGCAGAGGGGCTGGGGAGGGGCCCAGGCAGTGCAGGTGTCTGGGGAGGGGCCCAGGCAATGCAGGTGTCTGGGGAGGGGCCCAGGCAGTGCAGGTGTCTGTCCTCATCTGATCCATGGTGGGCTTTGTGCCACAGTGGCCCTCACACCTGACAGTTAATGTGGATTAACTATTCACCTCTTCATTGGGCAAAGCAAATCGGCAGAACTTATTACTCCAAGCCAGTCAATTAATTAAAGTTCAGTGCTTAATCAAGTTCCAGTGGTCATAAACAGGGCACAGGGATTTCTCTCCCCTGAGCACCATGCTCAGAGCTTACAAGAAGCAGCGTACGGTGTCAGGCACTCCCTGTGTGATTCCTCCTCCAGTCAGCCCCCCCTTGTCCCCCCCAGGGCAGCCCCCTGGGAGCTGGGTGCTCTTGGTGGGCTCTGTGGTGGGCTCCAGGCTGGGGGCTTTGTCCTGCCACATCTAGGGCAGTGTTGGCAGGGGTGGGAGGTGCCTCTGGGCACTGTTGGGGTGCAGGGGCGGGGAAGGGTCTGTGCCACCCCTGAGAGCCCCCAGCGACCCCAGCTCCTCCCTGGAGTGGGCACACAGGAGCCTTCACTTGGAAATCCATCTTCCCCTCACCTTGGCTGGACAAAGAGCCACAACAAAACTCCTCTGGCTGCAGAGGGAATGTCTGTGGGACAGGAGGGCTGGGGCACCACAGGCACTGAGCTGGTGGGCACCAGGAAGGGACACAGTGTGGAACTGCAGGCACCCAGCAGAACAATGCCTTTCCAATAGGCCTGCCCATGTGCTTCAGAGACTCTCCAGCCCATCCATAACTGGGAAGGAGATGCTGTCCAGCCACATGGGCAGCAGATTCAATTAGGTTTCTCTCTCCCAGAACGTGGCACGAGAAGCAATCTCTCTTTTTTGAAGAATGTAATAACAGAGTGCAGTGGAAATGCGTCGAAGAGACTCCAAGAACAGGATCCCTGCCTTAAATCTTAAAAGCAGTCAAGAAAAATATGTTGTTTACCTGAATTTGTTTTTCATAAGGTCTCCCAGAGGATTAATAAACTAACCTTTCGTCTGTGAACACCTGGTCCTACACGCCATCAATAACCCGCTGCACCCTGCGCCTCAGTGCACTCAGGGGGAGAGGCAGATTGCAGGAGCCTCAACAGGAGTCACCAAAGCCTGGGACAGAGGGGACACCCAGGACTCTGCCTGTCCCCGGGGCCCTCTGGCTGCACAAACATGGAGCTGGATTGGGCCATGTCCCAGATGTGGTGCTGAGTGTAAGGCTGGGGCTGTCCTGCAGGAGCACTGCCCTGGTGGGCACAGCTCAGGCTCTGGGGGGGCCCGGGGGGTGTGAGGGGGGCCGGGTGCCCTGGCAGCAGCACCCTCCCTCTGAGCGGGTCTGCGGGCTCGAGCCTGGCATCCCTTAATTGATTGATCGGCTCGGACTGTCAGCGCTTACAGAGATAATTCAATTTATAAAATCCTATTAAGTAGTGAAAGATTTTTTTGATTGTTGCATTGTTTCCTATGTTATGCAAGCCATTTCGGTTCCCCTCACTTGGAAATCCGCTTCCCATTTGCGAGAGCTGGCGATGGAGCCGTTCCCCTCTGCTGGCCGGTGCTCAGGTGCCCCGAGGGTGGGTGAGCACGGGACAGAGGCAGCTGGGCAAAGGAGACACCCCGAGCTTGTGGCCTGGCAGTGTCCCATGGCATCCTGGTGTCCTGTGGCATCCTGGCGTCCCATGCTGTCCCGGTGTCCCGTGGTGTCCCAGTGTCCCGTACTGTCCTGGTGTCCCTTGGTGTCCCAGTGTCCCCCAGTGCCCTGGTTTGTGGGATCACCCCTGCACCTTTCCTGCAGCTCTCACCTTGGGCACAGGCAGGGGCTGGCAGAGCTTCCCCTGGCAGCCCAGTCTGTCCCTGTTCCTGGGTGTTCCCAGAGCAGCACCAGGACCCCGTGGCTGCTGTGGGTGTGGGCAGAGCCGGGGTACCCGGGTGCCCCCCACCCTGCAGACCCCAGACAGAGCCAGGCACAGGCAGGGGGGCCTGGGGCTGCCATGGGGCTGCTGAAGTTTGGTTCCCATTTTCAGCCCTTTGTTTCCATCCCCCACCCCCACCCTGATGCAAACTCCTCTCTCTGGTTTGTTTCCATAGAAATCCTCAGCTGTAAATCCTTAAGTAACTTTTTTTTCCCTTTTTTATTTTTTTAATTTTTTTTATTTATAGTGTGCTATTAATGTCCTTTCAAGCCGAGGACTCCAGGAAATGAAATAATAGAAAAGGCACCACTTTGAAATGCATCCAGGCATTTATTGTTAGTAAGTGAAAAAGTAACATGAGCATTTAAAGAAAATATTGGCAGATAAATTGGGTTTTAAAGAAAATATAATTGGATATAATTTCTTCTTCATTCAGTTAAATATTTATTGTTTTATTGACTTATTTTCTTTTATTTATAATAAGAACCTTAAGCTGAAATTTAATTTTCTTGATATAAATATACGTTTTCATAGAAAATTTGGCATTTAAAAATGTTATCTCAGACATTAATGGCTTTGATAAAAGCACACGGCTTGTGCAAGGGTTTGGTTTAGATATTTCCAACCTCAGTAAATATGAAGTAGTCTCTATAATCATCATTATCATAACAATTACTATTATTCTAATTAATGGGTAAGCCTAATGGCAATGCATGCACATGGAAAATCAGTGCTTGCTGCATATTTCAGTTCTTCCCACAGTTTTTGCTGAGATCTGCAGGATTTGAGCTCCTCGGAGGAGCCCTGCCCTGGGCAGGGGCAGCTGAGTTCCCCCCAGGCCGGGGTGAGGACGGAGCCTTCTCCCCGCCGGGCTGGGAGCAGAGGGCTGGTTTTATCAGCAGACAGACAGACAGACGGACAGACGGACGGACCCGGCAGCACCATCCAGGCAGACGCTTTCCATCGATCTTCGTGGGGAGGGTCAGCAGCCAGGGCGTGTCCACCACAGGGGGATTTCCAAAACACTTCTCCCTGCCCGCACAGGGACAGGAACAGCAGTGCCCGCTGGGGCTGCCACGCTGCTCTTCCCGGGATGGCCACTCCAGCCGCAGGGGCATTTGCTGGCAGGGCCATTTGCTGGTTCTCGGGGTGTTTCGAGCCCTCCTGTCCCCACGGGACACGGCAGTGTGGGCTGTGCTTGTCCTGGGGCCCCCAAAAGTGGAAGGGAGAGCTCGAGCCCCTTCCCCTGCCCTCCTGCCCCCTCCGATGGGACAGCCAGGCCCTGTGCCAGTGGGGACCTTTCCCCAAAGGAGCCCTTGGTCACGAGGAGAGGGAACAGCCCAGCTCACAACAGGGATGCAGCTAAACCACCTGCAGATGGGAATGGTGCTTGGATTCAAACCGGTGCCACAGAGGTGAAAGGCTCTGGGCTTCATTACCAGCCCCTGGAGTCACCCTGTCCCCCTGAAATATGTCATGCACACTTCAAACCTTTCCATTTTTATGGGCAGGTTTAACTGCAGCACAGAGCAGCTTATATCAACAGTGAAAAAATATCCGGCAAGAAAAGGCCTGAAACGGTAAATATTTAACAGGTCCTTTCTGTCCTCTCCTTCTCTGTATTAAAATAATTAGTTTAACAAAGAGGACTCTGTTCCCCCGTGTCTGAGCACGCCGTGTCTGGTGCAGCAGCACAGCTGTAATTCACTCTCGGTTCTGCTGGCATTTACACTCGCTGCTCCACGCTGCTCCCCCGCTTCACGGTGTCAGCAGAACATCTTGATTGAATTACAGCTCTGGCTTCGCTCAGGAGCCAGGGGTTATTCCAGATGTGGTTGAGTTGTAGGTATCTGTCTGTGCTTATTTGGGGAGATAAAGCCTCAGGAAAATCAGGAGACCAGATGTGGGACGGTGCTCCCTGTCCCAGTGCCACAGGGCACGGAGCCCTGGCAGCTCTGCCCTGCCTGCGGCAGCTCGGGGCTCCTGCCCTGCCCTCACCCACTCCCCCGGGCACAGGGACCCCTCCGGGCCCGCTCCTTCTGGGGAGCGAGAGGAAATCCCGTCCTGCAGCACCCTGGGCACACCTTGCCGGAGATGGGGGCTGAGAAAGGGACACATCAGCTCATCCCTGAATGGAAACTGCAGCCAGGCTCTGGGAAACAGGATGGGAGGGTCCGGGGTGTGCCAGGCCCTGGGGACAGCAGTGCCCGGGAGGGGACAGGGCTGTGCCCAGTGTCCCTGCAGCACCCGGAGCGCTCCACACGGGCTATGGGTGTGCACGGCTGCGGGGTGCCCTCGCCTCTGGCATTGCCCACCCACCCCGCCGGGGGCTCCGGGCAGCGGCTGCCGGGGACTGTCCGTGCCTTCGGGCCCTTGGGCACGGCAGCTTTTTGGAAGAGGTGACGCCTGTGGCTTCTCTTCCCGGGAAGGAGGGAGGAAGGCGTGCCCAGGGATGTCCCACGGGCCGCTGGCACCGCATCCTGCCTTTGTCCGCACCCTCGGGCAGCGGCGGCGAGGGCCTTCCCTTAATTTGTCTTGTTAATCAGAGACAGCACACTGATCAGTCATGGTGAGAGCTGGAATAATTGCAGACTCAAAATAGCACCGATTTCAATCTTTGAGATGATAATCTCTTGCCTCGGAAAGGCTCGTGCTGGTTTAGCAGCGGGAGAGGGTTCCTGGCAAAGCTCTCCCCGGGAGTGCCATGCAGGAGGAGAGGGCAGGAGAGAGGCAAGCTGGCATTCCCGGCTGGGATGGGCACTCCAAAGCTCTGCAGAGATCCAGGTGGGATGCACTGAGCTGCCCAGGGTGGCTCCTGGGAGCCCCGAGGTCTGGCCAACACCCCGGGCAGCAGGTCTGGAGCTCCTGGCTGCATTGGTGCCACCTCTGCCAGCACCAGGGATGGCACTGCCCGCTGTCAGCTGCCTCCAGAATGGGCCTGCTCTCCCCTCTGCAGTGCCAACATTTCCAGCAGGATCTATATCTTTCCATAGGCAGTTTGTTTCATCACAGTAACATAATAATGTGCTGAGAAGAGCTCATAGTTGTGAATTAATGTTTAAAAGCTCTCACTTTTGGGTTGTTGAAATGAATGTTAATTTGACAAATGGCAGCCATTGGGATGGAGGCGGCATTAACATGGAAATCAGAGTTAACCTCCAGCGGGGCAGGCGCAAGGTGAGAGGAGCAGCCGCGGCTGCCGCTGTAGTTTTTCACCTGATGCTCACACTGTAAATACTGCCAGTGCCCGATCTATTTATAGAACTCATTTAAAGGCTAGTTCAGGGAAATCTGAATGACATCTCCTTAAGAGAGGCAATCGTGGGGTATCTTGGAATATGTCAGGCAGCTCTCTTGCTTTCTCTCTCAAAAATACTCATATGTCCACTAAATCAATTTGCTTTTCTCTTGTAACTGCATTTGCAGGGCCATTCTTTTCCATTTTCTGTCACTGTCACACACTAATTCGTGTCACTCTGCTGTGCAGGAGGGCCAGTGCCTGCCCCTCTGCACGCCACCAGCACAGCTCCCCCATCCCTCCTGGACCTGTCCCCGGGCTGGAGGGGTCCAGGGGGCTCGGGCTCCTCACTGGGGCTGAGGGTCACAGCCCAGGGTACTGCTCTGCTCCTCTGGGTCTGGACATGAACCTCTGCAGAAGCAAAATGCTTCCCTGTGTGCCAGAGCATCTCCAGGTTGTTTTCTGTGGGGTGGGAGGATCTTAAGGATTTCCACAATTTTTTTTTCTATTATGTACCTTGTTTTCCTTCAGTTTTCACTTAGGAGAAAGGATGAGAGTTTTCAAATAGACAAAAGAAGGCAATGCCAAGGCCCTGTGTCCTGGGAACAATTAGAGCAGAAAATCCAGGGGAAAAAATTCTGAGCTTAAGGCAGTGGCTCTGGAATGAAGAGAGGACTCCTCACCCTCCATACCTGAGTCACCCCGTGCAGGTGCCTTTGACAGGCTGGGGAACAGCATGGGAACAGCTCCAGCAGTCACTCACCCCTTCAAGGGGGCAAGGTTTAATGTGGCCCTGACCAAACAAGGAGAGCAGTGCCCCTCAGTCCTCTCCACCTCTGCATTCCTCAGATGATGTTTTTAAAAGTGAGGTGCAGAGAAGGCTGCAGATCAGAGGGTTTCAGTCCAAACCCAGCAGCTTTGGTTTTGCAAATTATTTAATGTTTTGGAATGTTCCTTACATCTCCAGACATAAATATTCAGCCTTGCAGCTGGGAAACTTCTTTCTAAGTTGCTTTTATCAGGTTCAAGTACAAATTTTTGGTTAAAAACCTTCTTTCCTTGACTTTTAATTGTTCCCATTCAACAAATGGGAAAGAGGAAAAAGGGAGTGAATTACATGCCCTGTCTCTTTTTGTTTATTAAGAACTTCTTTCCAGTGTCTGATTCCTACGGAAATATGGTTTCAATTTTCTCTTTGAATTGTGGATCAAGAAATGTTGCCAATACATATTTTTCTCTGTCAAAACTTCATTTAATCTAGGGTCTGGAGATGTCTTGAGAGCCGTGTCTCCTCACTGGGTTATTACTGTGTGTGCCTCTTGTCATGTTAGTTTTCCATCGGAATCATTGTTTTGGAAAGGCACCATAATTTTAAGCAGTGACCAGCATTCCTGGGCTCAGGCTGTCACTCCAGGTGCTTTGGAGGGACTCAGGTCCACGAGAGGTTGACTCCCACCTGGCTGAAGTGGGTGTCCTGCAGCAGGAGGGGATCCCCTGTAGCCTGGCCAGAGCTGCAGCTCCCAGCCCTGCCACACACACCAAGTGCAGGGCTGCTCCCTGTGCTGGCAGGGCTCCTGCAGGGTTCCAGCTGCTCAGGACATTGCTCTGTCCCAGCACCTCTCAGTGAAATGATCTCTCCATTGCAGTTAGCTCTGCTTGTTTCAGACTTTCAAAGGATGAACTTTCACCATCTAAATGAGGAGAAAAGAGAAGAAATGCCCCCCAGCCTCTCCCCACCCCCTGAAAAGAGGTTTTTTCTGATGGAACTGGAATGCTGGAAATAATCCAGAGGAATTCAGAAAATGAACCTGTCAGAAGAATATTTTAATAAACCCCCATTTTCAGCTGTGCTCTCAGCAGCTCCCACCCCTCCTCTGCCAGCTGCAGCCAGCCCAGGCAGCACCAGGGAGCAGAGAGCTGATGCCAGGGTCCTGGAGGAGCTGGAGCTCTGTCCCTGTCCCCTGAGCCCTGGAGGTTCCAGCTCAGCTCTGCCTGCAGACCCTCCCCAGGCCTTGCAGGGCTGCCCCTGGGCACCCTCCTGCTGATTGGGATTGTCACTGCACAGCTCCCTGGGAGAACACTGGAGCAAGGTGGGTGATTGGGAAAGGCTGGATCCCATGATCTTGGAGGTCTCTTCCAGATTTTATTTAGTTCTGTGTGGAAGGGGTGGGGACACTGCTGGAGCTCCCACAATCCTGGGTGTGGGTTCCAGAGCAGGACCCTGCCCAGTCCCACCCTGCCCACAGGGTCCTTTCCTGTGTTTAACAGCTCTGAGCCCCTCTGTGGCTGCCCCACTGCCCTTCCCTCTGTGCCCAGGGTGGGCACAACCCTCAGCTGGAGCCGTGGGGCTTTGGGGCTCCAGTGCAGACCCTGAGCCACCCCAAAGTCTTGGGACTCCAGGCCAGTGGGACAGAGAGTTTTGTAAAGTAAATAATGATTTGGCTGTCTGCAGCCTGAGGATGGATCGTGGTGGGTTTCCTTTAACCATCTGTAAAAGCAGAGGCAGTGTTGGTCCCAGAGAGGCTGCCAGGGGACACCTGTGGTGTCTGTGGTGGCACCTGTCACCGTGACAGGGCAGGTGTGGTGCCACAGAGCCTGCTCACCCCTCCCAGGAGGAGCAGCCGCTTCCCACTGCTGAGAACATTTCAGCACCCAAACCTCCCTCTAACCCCTCCCTGAAGTGGTGAGGCAATTATTATTTATTTATCAATAAATTAGGAAATGAATGTTCCCTGGGGCTCTGGAGCCTGTTTACCCGAGGGGTGCTTTCTTCTCCAGAGATATTCCCGCTGCCTGCCGAGGGATGCAGACGTGCCGGTGCTTTTTTCTTCATCCCTGCCTCCCTTTCATCTGCTCCCGTGATGAATTGTAGGGGAGAACTACCCAAGCCTGTCTGTTTTGGCTTAGATCAGCTTTTCTTCTCATTATAATTGAAGTCTTTGAGGGTCTTCAGCAGGAGCCTGTAAAAGTCAGCGGGCTCATTGCTGTTGACGCCCTGTGTTCATGGCCAGCGGGGCCGTGCTTCCTGCGGGGCCGGGACGCGGCTCCTTTGTGCCCGCAGAACAATGGCTTTGTGCCGGGCCGGCCCACAAGGGGTTAACCGCAAAATCCTGCAAGAGCTGAAAACTATGGATTGAGCAAAATCTCCCTGTCAGCTCTCTGTGATTTTGCTGAGAGCACTTGGACATGCTGGCATTGGATTTACAAATTGAAAATCATTAATAATTCTAACCAGGCTGTGATAAATCTGAGATCAGTCTCGATGAACCTGGACACCATTTCATAAATCAAAAAGATTACTTAGGAATTTTTTAAAATCTGACGTCAAAATGTCATGGTTACTAATGGTTTTTGTAGATCTCTTACAGTGATATATCATTTATCTACGCTACATCTAAAATGTGACACCGGGGCAGAAATGTGATGTCTTTAATATCATGAATACATTTTATCCCATAATAAAGGTATTAACAACTTCTTGCTGTGAATTGTACTTGAAGTTCTGTGCCTGATTTAGTGCTATTGTTATATTAACTGGTTTTCCCCCAGATCTGTGCAGACAAACTGTTGCTCACTTTGTGTGGTGGTGGGCTGAGCACCCACCAAAGCAGAGGAGGTGATGGCTGGGTCCTGGCTGTGCACCCCAAATCCCCTCCTCCTGCTGCCCAGGGAGCACAGGGTGAGCAAATGCCAGAGCCAGAATGGAGCCAACACACACCCAGGGCTCACGGCACAGGGCTTTGGTTCATCCTGGCTCTTACAGAATTCTCTCACTCATTTTAGACAGACCAGTCTGGGAAAAGTTTACAAGGCTTATGGAATAAAAGCCCAGCGATTGACCTCCAGAAAATTTTAAACCACTCCTTTAAGTACTGAATGAAGTTAATGCTAAAGAATATCCCTGAAGAGGAAGGAGAGGTGTAACCCAAGGGAAGGAGCTGCCCTGGCTGTGGAATCAGGCAGATGTCCTTCAGCACAGACTGGTTTGGATGCTCTCCTCAGTGAAGGGGGCTTTGTGCTCTGGGGTGGCTTTGGGCTTCATGCCACACCTTGTGTCAGCTCCAGCTCTCCCCAAAGCCTTGGGGTGCTGCAAACTCTGCTGGAAGCAGCTGAAGGGCCGGGTCCAAACCCATCCTGAGCACCATGAACCTGGTGTGGCACCTCACAAACATTAAAACATCAACCCTCAGTGTCCAGAGGAGCCCAGCAAACACTGAGGACACGTGTCCCATTTTGGATCAGCTCTTTGTGTGCTCCCAGCTCACCATGGGGCTGTGCAGAGGATCCACATCCCGGGCTGGCCCTGCTCCTGGCTGTGTTGTCTCTCACATGGAATCCTCAGTGCTTGCTGGCACAGAAACACACGTGCCAGGGATGCTGTGGCACAGCACAATGCAGCTTCTTGCAAAGGATTCTTGTATTATAAATGACTTTTGCAGATTTTGCTATAAAATGTTACACGGCTTTGGTGCATCCTTTTAAAAAATGAATGGTTCAGCTGTTAAAATTTAAAGCATTGTTCCCAGTCTCCTCCCAGAGTGCTGGGAAGGTGCTGCAGGAGCACAGAGCTGGCACTGCTGTGCCAGAGCTGAGGAGCTATCAGAGCTGAACAGGGAGTGGAGGAATTTAGAGCAGAGCTTTATGGGGAGAGATTACATTCAGAGGTGAACAAATGGTGGTACCAAGTCTATGCAAAGCAAGTGACAAAATGTAAAAATCCTCCCTGCATTTTGAAGGAAAATATATCTTTCTTTCTGAGTGGTTCCCATGAAAAATAGGCTTTTTTATTTCCTTTTTTCATGCTAGGAAATTAATATTTGCCTTTCAAAAAGATTTGGTGAAGGTTTGCGTGAAGGTCATTAGCAATCTCGCTGGGGAATAAAGAAGGGAGTGATTGAGATCTGCATGGGCTTGGGACTCATTTGTGGCTTTGCTTTACACATAACATTTTTATTAAGAAAATAATACTTTGGGGCTGGTAATTGTGTTGCCAGCTGGGCCGGGGAGGGGAGAGGAGGAAAGCAGAGCACTGAAACCTACTATTTATGTCCCTGCTAGGTACAATTCCAGGCAGGTGTATGTATGGTAAATCTCCTTGAGCTGTCCCCAAAGTCACCCTGAAGTGCTGCAGCTCTTCCTGGTGTGGAGCAACTCCCCCAGGGCTGCAGGGACGTGGCAGGAGCAGCTGGCACTGAGGGTCCCACGGTGGCACTGAGGGTCCCATGGGGGTACAGGGGGTCCCATGGTGGCATAGGGAGTCCCACAGTGGCACAGAGGGTCCCATGTTGGCACTNGTCCCATGGTGGTACAGGGGGTCCCACGGTGGTATAGGGAGTCCCATGGTGTCACAGGGTGACAGGGACACCACAGCACGTGGGCAGCCAACTTTTACAGCAGGTGGGGACAGCCCCACAAACCTCTGCAGGGGACAAAGCCTCCAGGAGCTCTGGAAGCAGCAGGCACTTTCTCAGCAGCCTTTGTCTGTGGGGTGGTGAGGTCACCTGCTCCTGCCACACTGAACTCCCAAAGCCCATGGTCAGGATTCAAGCTGTGAGCTCCTGATATTCCTTCCAAGGCATCCTAAAAATTAGCATAGCACAGAGCAGAGAGAATCTGAAGTTGGCTTGTAAAATCTTTTGGAAGGATCATTAAGGGTATTTCATTATCTCCATATTGCCAAGGTCAGGCTGCCCATATTTCCTCTTTAGTGCTGCGATGGGAATATGCTGCGACTGTGGTATAATAGACCAGAAAATGTCCACACTGGGAATGATGGTAAATCAATAAAAACTCATCAATATAACTCCCACTTTCCCAAGGTGCTGCAAACAGCCTCAAGTTTGTAATTTACTTACGTATCTTCACCTTTTTCCCAACATTTTTTACACCAACTTCTGAACTTTTTGTCTGTGTAAAATCTTTATGAGAGACAATATATATAAGGGATAAAATGCTTTATTGAAAAGATTATTGATTTTTTTTCAGCCAAGCTGCTTGTGCAGCAGTTCCAGGCTGCTGTCCCAGCAGGGAGAGCTCAGTCTGAGAGGGGCTGAGGTGGGAAGTGAGCAGATTTGGACATGGCTCCCTGTGGTGCTGCTGGGGCTCACGGCTGTGCCTCAGATCCAAACTGCAACTTGGCTCTTGAGGAACCTCAGTCAAACTTCAGGCAAATGGAAGCTGAGGGGTGGTTGCTTCTCCTTTCCCCAGAACATGTTGCTTACACCTTTCTTCCTTTCTTCTTCCACTTTTAATCTTTTTACTCTCCTACCTTCCTCCTTTTTTTCTACTCTCCACTTGCCTAGGAGGAAAACAACCTGAAAAGCATAAACACACAATGTGTTTTTTAGGCTGCTCAAGGGCCAAGCTCATCCAGATGTGTGCAGCTCATCCTGCTGGCAGCTGGACAATGGCTCCTGGCCCCTCCCTGTGCCCAGAGAGCCACAATCCCCATGGACACAGGCTCAGGGCTCACGGCAGTGGGGTCTCAGCTGGACACAGGGGAGGCTGCAGCAGCACACACCATCCATCCTGCTTTGGAGAGAGCTGAATCCTTTATCAGGAGCCAGCCACTGAAATAAAACCAACCCCGTTTTATTAAAAGCCCAAAGACACAATTAGATCTCGCAGATTATGCAAATGATGTGCAGCCCTGTGACTGCTGGCAATTTGCTGCACAGCCCTCTGTGCTGCCGTGCCCGGGAGCCCTGGCTGAGCCCCTGCCAGAGACCCTCACCCTGCTTGGGGACCCTGACCCGCTTGTGCAGCTCCAGAGCCTGCAGCCCTGATAAATATTCCACAAAATATGAACAGCCTATTTTCTCTTGCCACCGTGACCTTTTCCCCAAGACATTAGAATGTGCTTTTTGCCAGGTACTGTGTGCATATCCCCAGGGGTCAGGGACCTACAGGGCTCCATTAACTGTCAGTGGGGTTTTTTTCCCTGATGTCAGAGTTTACCCCTAGCTAAGCTAATGCATTGAAGAGAGTCTTGGCAGGGGCAATAGACATCGTGTCACCGAGGGCACAAAGGCCAAGGAGTGGATGGAAAAACCTGGTGCTGGAGCTTAATCAGCAAGTAAAGACCTGAAGCCAGAGTGTATTTGATCAGAGACACCCCACAGACACCTTGTGCAAACAGCAGTGGCTGCTTTCCCTCCCCTCTGGCACCCTGTCCCCCAGAGATGATGGCCAGAGAGCAGAGGGACAGGACAGCACCCAGAGCCACATCCCTGCACAGAGCACCCAGCTCCCAGCTTTGGGGCTGCCTGCAGTGCTCAGGCACTCCTTGGGGGGGATAAGTGCCTTCTCTCATTCTGTCCTCTCTTTTCTCATTTTTGACTTTTATGGTTTTTCATTTACAAGTCTAATCAGAGAGAGGCAGCAGGATGGAATAGTGCAATCATTCAATGCAGATTAACAATTGCATCAGTGGCCTACAAGTGTTTGCAGCATCCCCCAGCTCCAGCTCCTCCAGCCAGGACAGACCCTGGGAGGAGAAGGCAGCGAGGAGCTGGGAACACAAGGCTGTGGTGACCCCAGGTGAGCACACCTGCCTGCCAGGGCATCCCCTCCAGGAAGCTCTCCCAGAGCCAAGGGAAACATCTCATTGCATTTGCTTTCAAACAGGTTCAAGTGCTGCTGCCCCTGTGAGCCCAGGCCAGCCCTCCTGGGTGCCACCAGCCCAGATCCACCCTGTCTGGATACCCTGGTGCCTCCAGAGCAGGCACAGCCCTGGCCTGGCTGCACCCTGAGCTGGGCTCCTGTCCCTGTACCCCCTTCACAGCTCCACAAGTGCAGCCCAGGGTTTATTCTGCAAAGTCAGTTCTTTGCAGGAAAGAAACAATGGAGTTAATTACATTGGTAAGAACAGATGTCACCATTTGAGTGTGCAAATGCCTGTCAGTGAGAACATCCCACCCAAACGAGGGGGACATTTCAACCCACTGCAAAGTAATTAAGGGCACAATTAAGCAAAACATGAAAAATCTGTTTTGTTTTTTTTTATTTTTTTAAATACTTGTGTAAGCACTGTACTGAACCAAGACCTGGCAGTGGTGTCACCCTGTCCCACAGGGCTGGCACAGCACAGGGTGAGCTCCCAGCACAGCACCAGTCCCTGGGATGTGCCATCACTGCTGGCACCTCTGCCCGTCCTGCCAGGTCACCCCTCTCTGCTCCTGACACAAATTGGCTTTTAAGCCTAACAGGCTACAACTGGATTTTTAAGAGCAGTCTGAAGTTAAAAATAGTTGACATTTTGGAAGTGACTGCAAGGTAAAATTCAGGCTTCCACTAGGTTTATAGCCATGGGAAAGGGGTTTGACTACAGAAGTGTGCAAAACATGATTGCTGCTAAAGACCACAGCTGAAAAAATGCCACGTTTATAACTGCTGGATACCAAATCAAATACAATAGATTTACTATCAGGTGAAGAATAGATTGGCAAACATGGTAAATCACATTCCCCCATGGAGTTTATTAAGCTTCAAGGCAGTCTGGGAGACAGGAGGCTGAAATGAGTGGAAATTCTGAGCCTTCCACCTTTGTCTTCCATGTAATTTTAAACTTCTGTCACCCCAAAAGGGGCAGGTGATGGTACCTGAATGCCCACAGACGTGCAGCTCCATGCCACAACTCCCTGCACCCAGGCCATAACTCAGCAGCTTTAACCCTCCTCTGAAGTGACATCTATATAAATATTGTTAATAGCACTAACATAATGTTAAGTCAGGTTTTACTGGACTCCCTCATACACCCTTTGGATTTATTAGCTATAGGATTTGAAGTAAATTTTTATTAGCCCAAGTTAAACCCAGCTACCATGGGCTTGGCTTTTGGGCTTTCTTTACCCCATCTTTCTTCCTTTATTTGAGCTTGGGCCCCCTTTTCTCAGCCCAGTGCTTCCTCCCTCAGACCGAAACGTCCTCGGATAAATCTTACCGAATGAAATATTTATTAATTTTCCTAACCAATGTTGATCTCATAAATTACCAAGACTTTTTCATGAAATGGTTATTAACATCCATGGCTGTATGTTAATGGCTTATTGACCAAATATGGGATAATTAGACCCTAGGAGCACTGGCCACTGTGATCTATGAGAAGCAAATTTGGCCCTTATTACACCAATGACCTATTTAATATCTACTGATGAATTTAAGGTAGAATCACAGGCAGAATTTGTTTCAAGGAGCTGCCCTCCAACTAACGAGCAGAAAGATTCTTGTATAAAATCTATTGATCCAGAAAAAAATATGAACAAAAATCTTTTTTTTTTTTTTTTTTTTTTTGTAACTGATGATTAATTGGCTAAATTCTTCTTAGACTGAGATGCACCACGAAAACACCAGTAGCCAGATACCTCCTGGGATTAACTGAACAATGAGTCCATTTGACTAGAGGGCCCTGTCTTCTCTTCCAGCTTTGAAAGATTTAGGTCTTATTTTAAACTGTGAAGATTTTCACTAATATTTTAAAAGAATTTAAACATTTATCCATGCTGCAGTGCCAGGAACAGCTGTTTAAACCTGCTGAAAATAAGTGACTTGTGCTTGGTTTCAGTTCCAATCTGTCTGCTGCTCAAGGAGCCCCTTCCCCATCATCTGGTAATATTTTAAATCACATTAAAGATGAGATAAAGGGAGTCAAAACAAAGCTAGAAAGGAAGGAATACAATTTGAAGCAGTTGAGCTATAGCCTCCTCGTAGGCAGGATGCACAGGTCTGAATGCAGTTCAGGAGTTAATCTGGGGATGTTTTTGTGAACACAAAAACCTCCTCAGCTGACCCAGCCAACCCTGGCACCAGGGTCCTTTGGGCTGGAAATGGGAATGCACACATTTCCATGGAAATGCACACACCTGGAGCAGGCACAGACACAGCTCAGGCAGTGGGCAGCACTGAATTCAAAGCATTAATGCTTTTGATCCAAGGAAATGCAGCTGAAGTGGGGGTGGAGGTTTGGGTGGGGTGGCTGACCCTTCCCCAGCCGTGGCTCCAGCTGCTGCCAGAGCCCTGCTCTGGCTGCTCCTCCCTGCTCCAGCAGCTCCTTTCCCAGCCTGGAGTGGCACAAATGAGGAGAGACTGGTTTGGCAGGTCACAGCAGAGATCCTGTAACACCACTGATGAGGGAGAGGAAACAATTTATTGCCCCAAATAAATGTTATAGTACCAATATCAGGCAGCCACCACTTCTTCTCCCACTCACTTTAAATTTTAGGTTCTGCACAACAGCTAACAGTGATTTTAAACTCCTTCTCCTGCCAGATTCAGCTTCTCTGTGAGCAGGAGTAAACCCAGAAAGGATTAACTGACTGCTGCAAGCAGGGGTGCTGCAGGTTCTTTGCTTCCTTGCCAAGATCCAGGACACTACAACAAGCAATGTTACCCTCTACTGCGTTTTTAAACATTAAAAAACCCGCCAAACAACCTTCCACAGCAGCTTCAGCACCAAGGTGGCAGAAAGCAGATCTCCCTGGGGGCAGGCCAGGCTCAGGCTCAGGCCAAGGCTGGGCTGGGTGTGCCCCTGGGACCCCCCATGCCAGGAGCCCCCCGAGGTTGGACACACAGGTTACTGCAGCAGCATCACTGCAGAGAAAAACAATCCAGTCATAAATATGGGGAGCAGGAGTTGGCTGCAAGGAGTAATTCACAACAGCTCTTGGACCTCTCCAATTCACTGTGCAGGAGACACTGCCTGGAGGGAGAGAGGGGAGATGTTCGCAGGTGAAATGGGAAGGAAGTTTCCCAAACGGAGCTGAGGAGAAGCCTTGGAGGCCAATGAAGGGACAGATGAGAGGGATAAAGGAAAAACACCACCAGAGCTGCTGTTCTTCCTCCCTCCACCTCTTCCTCAGCTGCAGGGGAAGCACAGGCAGCCTCCTTGACTGATGGACTTTTAACAACTGCCCCTCTCCCAGACTGGGGACCACAGTCAGGTGAAGGTGCAGAGCAAGGGATGACACTCTGTGGGGAGGAGAAAGAGGAAGAAGAGGAAGAAGAGGTGGTGGGAGAGGAGGAGATGGCAGTGGCTGCTGAAGTGTAGCCCAGGCACAGCCAAAATATCAAATGTGATGAGAGCACAACCTGTGAGCTTGCTCCAGCCCAGGTCTGAGTCTTCCAATGCCGAGGTCAACAAGGACTAAAAGTGTTGAAAGCTGCTCCCCAGAGCAGCATGAGGCCATCCCAGGGCCAGCCCTGCAGCCTCATCCCTGCAGCTCCCAGCTGAGCATCCACCTCCTGCACAGGATCCTGCCTGGAGCTGCATCAGCAGCCAGCAAACACCTGCAGTTAAAAAATTAAATACAGAGAAAAGAGAAACAGCTTCCTTTCCGCTATCTATTGAGTTCAAAAGGAAAATGCCGTAGATCTTCCCTGTTTCTCACAAAAATGGTGTCACTTCTGAAATGAATCACCTGGCTGTGCTGGGTGCTGCATTCCAGAGAAATTCCCTCTCCTGCCTCTCCCTGTGCCTGCCTCCTCTCCCACCCAAACCCACTCTTGCCTCTCATGGGTGTTAGAAAGAATAGGTGCAGATTTTAACCTCTATAACAGACACTAAAGCACATATATTTGTTTTCCTCTGTGCTGGGAAAATGTCCCCAAGGAAGCATGTTAAATTTGGGTTTTAAAAGCACCAATTTAGCTATTATGAGTTTTCTATGCTTTTTCTATTCAGGGAATGTTTGGCTTGAATACAGTACAGAGAAGAAATAAGATCAGCTCAACTGTTTTAAAGCTGATTGACACCTTGGGTTTTTTCCCTTGCAATCTGAAGTGAAAGAAAAAAATATAAAGGGAACCAGACACTCATTTAAAAGAAATTATTTCCTTGCCTACAGTCCCTGATCAGGGCTGCCTGTGCAGGGAGAATGAGATCTCATAAAAACCCTTTTGTGGGTCCTTTTTCACATCATTTTGGTTCAGGTTTTGGTGGCAGATGAACTGTATTTCATCCGAGTTTAAAGGAAATTCAAAGTGAAGTTAAGGAAGTTGCTGTAAATGAGAAAAAAAAAAATCCCAACAAACCCTTTCATTCTAGCTTAACATATCAGCCAAACCAGGAAACAGCTGTAGCAGAAATATTGTTTTTAATAATCGGAGAAAGCAGCGGAGCCGCAGCTTTTGTAGGAACAGTGACCCCCAATGGTGAGAGCGACACGGGCGGGAGGAGCAGACCTGGGGGGCTGCGGGGGCTGCGGGGGCTGCGCTCCTGCACACCTGGCCAGGTGCCCCTGGGGCCATCCCCCTCAACCCACAGCGGCCGGGGTGGGGCTCGGGGGGCTGCGAGCCCCGGCACGGCCCCGCGGGCTGTCCCTGCCCGTGTGTGCCCCATGGATAGAGGGCAGGGGGGCCGGGGGTGCCCGGTGATGAACGGGGCACGGGGAAATCCCGCAATGTCCCTGTGCCCCAGCCCCCGGGAGGGTCAGGGGGCCACGGGAGCTCATGGTCAGTGTGGGGTGGCTCCGGCTGCCCCTGCCCGTGTGTGCCCCATGGACAGAGCCCGTGTGGGGCAGGGCAGGGGTGATCACAGTGATGCCCAGGCGGTGCCCGCTGATGAACGGGGCACAGGGAAATCCCAAAATGTCCCTGTCCCCCAGCTCCCGGGAGGGTCAGGGAGCCACGGGAGCTGATGGCCACTGTGGGGTGGCTCTGGGGACAGCCCGGGGGGTCTGCAGGAGGTCACCCCAGCCCGGGGTCCGGCAGTGTCCGGGGCGAGGTCCCCGCTGATGGTGGCACGGAGCAGCCGCTCCTGGGGACACGGAGATGGCAGCGCTGCCTCTCCAGCCCGGGCACACACAGGGACATTCTGCACTCCCACAGCCCGTGCTGGGTGTCCGGCTGCAAGGGCAGGGGGCACGGAGGGGGTGTCACCCGCCAGGGAAGGGGACAGGGCCACCGTGGCTGTGCCGGGAGCTCTGTGTGCCTCTGCTCCCCGGGCTGGAAGGTGCAGGATATTCCTTTTCTTTCTGGTCACTACTCACGGTCTCGTGGTTGAATGGTTTGTTTATGCTGACAGAATGTCACCCGGCTCGGCTTTGATTTTGCAAATAATCCACCTCCAGCTATGAATGCTCTCAGTCCAAGATCGCTGTAACTTCCGCAGGGCCGCGGGGCACGCCGTGATTTCACCGTGCTTAAGGGGAGATGAAAGGGGCTCTGCCCTTGTCCTTCTCCCTCATTTTGAGGAGTAAACAATAAAGTTTAAGCTTTGTCGGAGAAAATTTGTAAAAATGTGAGAAGACAGTAGAGACCAAATAATTATCCATAATCAATATGGTTAAAGTCAATGGACTCTGCGTGTCCTCTTCTAATAGACTTTGTTCTGGGCTGTACCTTGACAGTTTATTTAGAAATATGAACTTGGTAAGGAATGGCTATTTGACTATGTAATCTTGTTAAACTCATAAATTCAGTTGGTCTGAAGTCTATATCATTGAAGTCAGCTGGAACTAAATGTTTTGATAGCTAAAAAATGGTTCATTGAAGAAAATTCTGAAATAATGGGACTAATAAGTTGCCAAAAGAACTGTTTATGAGTGCCTAAGTGAAATTATCGTAAGGCAAGGGGAAAAATTTTTGACCTATATCTTAAATTCTTGCTTAGTCGAGTTATGCAGGCAAATAGATTGTAAAATGGGACATGTTTATAAAATAAAGCTGATTAGTGATGTTGGTGTCTTATACAACCTACATCCAGCATTAAATCAGATTAATTTATAGGTGATTTTGTTGATGAGCACAAACTGATGCTCCCATGGTGTGAATTTCAATAACTTGCTTTCCTCTTTGGAATCCATAATTCTATTATTTGAGACACTTCATTGTTATAGATAACACATTTTAAGTGTTATTATTTATGCTGTTTCATCTTGTCACTTAGGTTCTTGCTCAAGTTCATTAATGTATTGTGCTCCTCTCTGTACAAGAGGGTGCAGGGAGAGCAATTGATTTTAAGTCCCAGTAATGACTGATGATATCACACGTGTTTACCACTGTGACACCATGGATGAGATGCTAATGCTGCACAGATAAACATGATGTCATTTCATGCAATTAAACACTTAATATACAGCAGGTAATGATTTGGTAAGCTTGGCACATGCAAGCAGTGGCTTTTAATCTTATTAACAGGGGTAGGATGACGCCACAAGTGATATACACATACCCAGTCTGTATCAATAACAACCTCCTTTACAGGCCTGGGTCACTCTGCTGGGGTAGAATGGAGATGCCCAAAACTCTGTCCTGGGCAGTTTTTGTAGGATCCAGGAAGGGCTGTCAGATTCAGAGCAGCCTGAAAGCAAACAAGTGAAGAGTTCCTGCTGTACCTGCCATACCCTGAGCTCTTCCCCCAGGCTGCAGAGGGGAGGTTACTCAGGGCAGGCACAGGCACAGGGACAGGCACAGGCACAGGCACAGGGACAGGAACAGGCACAGGCACAGGCTGCTCCCTGGAGCCACTCAGCACTGGGGTTCTCATCAGCCAGTATCCCACGGCCTTCTCTGAACCTCTCTGGCCCTTCTTGTGGTTACTGAGCATCCATCTGTGGCCACTGCTAGATGGCCATCACCATTTCCAATGTCCATGCTGTTGATGGAGGAGCAGTGTGTCCTGCTCTTTGGGGCTGTGTGTCCCAAAACTGCCCTCTGTCCTGCAGGAGCTGCTGCAGTCCTTCCCCAGAGCCCCTGCCCCTCTGTGCAGCTCTGCCCTCCCTCCCTGCAGACCCTTTCCATGGCCAGGAGCACTCGGTGTTCCCCCAGCTCCACAGATGCAGCAGCAAATGGTATCCTTCCACAATAGTCAATATTTCCCAGCTTTGACAGATTAGCCAGAGTAATCACAGATTTTATGTGGCACAATTAACATATCTTTTCTTTACAGCTATTGCACATGAATTTGTCTGTGCTGAGCAAGGTCACGCTGTGCTCCAGGCCAGCAGCATCCCGAGGGCAGCTCCCAGACCTGCACCAGGGCCAGTGGCTGCTCACCCAGCGGCAGCAGCCCCACGGTGAGTTCACTGTGGCACCAGCTTCCCCAGCACCTGCAGAAGGGCCATCTCTTCCCAATGTTCTGTGATTTGGAGGAGACAGGTGTGGATTTTAAGGCCTGATCATTGTACTGCTGGAAAACTGGGACTTTCGAGTCAAAAAGAGGATGGGCTGGGCACTGGGGAATGCCCAAGGCACCATCACAGTGGGCATGCTGTGACTGGGAGTTCTGTTAACCAGCACAAGACATTACAGAGCAAAGCTCCAGGAGCACAGAGGACGAGATCCCCAAAACCCTCCCCAGAAGCTGAAAGAAAACACTTGGCTTTGCAAATGGAACAAAGCAGCACAATTTCTGGAGTGTCATAATTTTTGGAGAAGCGCTTGCTGCTGGAGGTGCTGCCGGTGAAGGTGGCGGTGAGGGATGCAGCAGGATGTGCTGCAGAGCCCATTTTGTTCAGCTCCCGTGCTGGGTCTCTGTCCCCCTCTCCCTCCTGGCAGCGCTGCAGCTGCTGTGGCTGTGCCCTCTCGGGGAGATCCCTCTGTCCCGCTGACCTCTGGCAGCTCGGCCCTTCCTGCTCCCCTGGAATCAATTATCTGCTCCGCACCGCTCCATATTCATGAGGGCTCCAACCATTGACCCTCTGCCCCCGCTGCAGCCGAGTGCTGCTCCCAGGGTGTGCTGAGAGAGCTCTGCCCTGCACGGAGGGACAGCCTGGCAGGGCTGGGGACAGGCTGGCAGGGCTGTGGGGCTGGGGACAGCCTGGCAAGGGGGCTGGGGACAGGCTGGCAGGGGGCTGGGGACAGCCTGGCAGGGCTGGGATGCTGCTGGGCACCATTCCTGCTCTGGGATATAGAGGTGATTCCTGGGCACTGCTCCTTCTCCAGGGTGCAGAGGTGATTCCTGGGCACTGCTCCTCCTCCAGGGTGCAGAGGTGATTCCTGGGCACTGCTCCTTCTCCAGGGTGCAGAGGTGATTCCCGGGCACTGCTCCTCCTCCAGGGTGCAGAGCTGTCTCTGCTCTGAGCTGCTCCAGGGTGAGAGCAGAGGGGCTGGCTGTGACCCCAGCTGTGATTGCACACGGGGGGCCGTGGGCACCTTGGGGGGATTCTCCAGGGGCTTCCAGAGAATGAGCCCAGCACAGGGACAGCCATGAGCAGGAGGCACCGGGCTGAGCTCTGGCATCACCAGAGGAGCTGGCCATGCCCTGGCCAGCAGGCACTGAGCCCCTGGGCTCTGCACAGCCTGGTGCTGCTCTGGATGGTGTCCAGAGCCTGGCTGCACCAGCACATGTCCCTGAGCCACGGCAGAGCTGAGCCTGCACCTCTGTGCCCCTCCAGATTCCTTTCCAAACAGCAGCACCAGGGCCCATGTTTGGATTTCATTTTGTCTCCTTTCCAAAGTCTCTGGGACATGCCTGGGTTAATATTACAGTTTATCAACAATCAGTGCTTAAGAAATAGGTTCTCTTTGGGTGATATTTAATGAGCTTGGAAATGAGAATATGGCTGGGTTGTTGTAGAAGACAGGAATGAGAATTTTAATGAGGGTATATATTTAACAAAAGGTTAATAAATTTTAATTAAATTAAACCAATAGAATTCAATATTTGCTCAGCATATCAAAGTTCTGTTTGGCATGGTGGTGTGTGAAATGCTGGCTCACACTCTGCTAACACAGGGCTCTGCCTCCCACTTCCACCAGCATCACCAGCCCCAGCACCTCAGGCATAGGAAATCCTCTGGTTATGGGAAGGGACTGTGGGAGATTGGAATTTGGGCACATTTTGCTGGTGAGTTGTCACCAGAGGTATCAAAGGCTCCTCCCTGGCTCCCAGACCCCTGAGTGTGCTTGCAGCTGGTTCTCAGCCATCTCTGTTGTGCCAGAGCAGCCTGGTGGCACTCAGGGCACCGTGTGGCCCTTCCCTGTGTCAGGGGAAGCATTTGCTGCTTGTCTGTTCCCTTGGAAGCCCCTCAGGGTTTCACATCCAACAAACCTTTCTGTAGTTTCATGGAGCCCTGGCCTGAGTGGCCCAGGGGGCTGGAGTGTCCCTCAGCCCTGTGCCCTCAGCTCCTGGCAGAGGCTGGCAGGGGCCTGGTGGCTTCACATGAGGCTCTCCCGAGAGCTCCTGGGCACAGCTCTGCTCAGAACAGCTGGCATGAGACAGGATGGAATTGTTTACAGGCCCTGGGCCAGATGTGGAGTGTGCCCCCTGCATGGGGTCACAGCTCATCAGCCTGGGGAGGGACAGGGACAGGCAGGAGCCAGAGCCTGGCACAGCCTTCAGCACGGGCAGGGTGAGCAGCACAGTCTGGCGTGGCACAGCGTGGAATGGCACAGCATGGAATGGCACAGCCTGGCGTGGCACAGCGTGGAATGGCACAGCATGGAATGGCACAGCCTGGTGTGGCACAGCATGGAATGGCACAGCATGGAATGGCACAGCCTGGTGTGGCACAGCATGGAATGGCACAGCCTGGCATGGCACAGTGTGGAATGGCACAGCATGGAATGGCACAGCATGCTGAGACTCAGAATAAAGAGGAAGTTTAGGTTACAGCCATGAAGGAGTTCCTCCCTGGGAGGGTGGGCAGGCCCTGGCACAGGGTGCCCAGAGCAGCTGTGGCTGTCCCTGGGCTTGCACTCCTGGTGGCCACTGCCCTCTCCCAGCATGGTGAGGGGGCGACAGGCAGGGAACCGGTTAAGAAACGTTATTAGAAGGCTTCACAGGCAATAAATGTATTTCTTCTAAAGGAACTGGAGGAATATTTGGATTATTACATTTATTAGGCCGCTCAGCAAATGTGTAACACCCATATGACAAATAAATGTGATGGTTTCAGATTTCATTAGGCAGCCCCGGGCAGCGGCGCTTTGTCCCAGCCACAAATGAGCAGGGCCCTGTCACCATTCCTTAATGGTCATTTTTGCATCAGCAGTAATGAATGTGCCCAGCGTGGCTGTGGCAGCCCCCAGCCCTGGCTGTGGTGATGGCACTGCCCACGTCAGGCACAGCTGGTGCAGGGAGCAGCCCCTGGCTCTGCAGAGCCCCTGGAGCTGCCCTGGAGGATGAGGGGTTCCTGCAGCCCCATCTCAAGGGGGGAGTGAAGAGGAAGGAGCTGTGGGCACTCAATGCCATCCTTGGCAGGGCTTGGGGACAGATCCTCACTGGTGACAGTCCCTGTGCTGAGCCCTGGCTGAGCACCACACTGTCTGTGGGGGAAGGAGCACGGTGCAGAGGGACAATAATTGCTTCCTTTTTTTTTTAAATTTATTTTTTTAAACCGGTGTCAAAACCAATCTGAGCGGCGGCTGCATATATTTAAATTAAAAGTAATTAAAAATGTGCTGCCAGAAAAACGCATGATGGATTCAATGTAAGAAAATGAAGTAATAAAATACTTTATGGATTAACTCATATCAGACTGTTTTGCAAATTTATTTTTCATTATGATACATCCATATCAGATAATGTCTGAATTTATTATGCTGCCTTCAGGCAGGCTGTGTCAGAAACCTCCCCAGCCCCATTTGGGCCTGGTGACTGGTGAGCAAGGTTTCTGTCATCATTTCTTAGTGGTCACTTCACCTCAGTAATAATGAACGAGTCAAGCAGGGCTGTTATTTTCTTTAATCTCTTTCCTCATATTAAAAAAATACAGCCAGCCACATCATTATTGCAGCAGGCCCAGAGGACTATTTCCAGGTCATTACTCCAGTTCGTCTGAGCGTCTCAAGGTCCTAAAGGGTTTGGGGTTATATGCAATAAGGCGTTCGTCGACAACATTTCCCCTGAGCCCTAGGTGTTAATGAGAAAGATTTTCCATGTGGCTGTTAACACTGTGTGGTTTAAAAAGTCACAAAGAAAATGGGATTTTCCTCCTGCAGCTTCTGTCTTATTGTGGATCTCCATGTTTGCAGACACGGGAGGACAGTTACCTCTCTAATTGCATCAATTCTAGAGGGGGAACCTTAACTGTCTGCAGCGTAGATTTCCACCAGCCAAGTTTGAAATTTTGGGGTTTATTTACTTTTAATTTTCACTATATTATTCTGACAGAATATTTTCTCCTCTCTGTGGACAGAAGAAATGCAAACTGCAAAGCCACAGCCAGGCTAATACCATCAAAAATTCCATTTTTTGCCCAAGACAGTGTCCCGACTCTCTAATCTCATTTGGAAGAATATTTTTGTCTGCTCAGCATCTTCAGCTTTTTACCAAACCAGAGCCCACTATACTCGTGCTGTGCTCTTAGAGCTGCTATGAATTTTAAAATGTGTAAAAATGACAGAATATTAACAAAAGCATTGATTTTCCTATTTATTTTTATGCATTTTATTAATTAGACCACTTTCAAGTGTAACCACTGTGTATTAAATTTACTCTGCAAGGTTGGATATGAATCGCAAACAACAAACCAAATTGAATTCTTCACAAAACAGAAATTTAGAAAAAAACCCCACAATTAAAATGCTGCCTGTTCTGTCAGGCAGTGGCTGCAACCTGCAGCCCTGCAGCCATTCCTGGGCAGGGTTTGCTGGAGCTTCCCCCACCTTTGCAGAGCCCTGAACAAGCAGATAATGCACCGAGAGGCAGAGAGATAATTTTAGGGATTCCATATCTGCAGACAGGTTTGGAGCAGACATGCACTGTTATGTCAGCAATTTTTATAACAACCTACTCAAAGCACCTACTGTGCTCCTTCATATTCCAGACAAAAGGCTTGGCAGCATCTTGCCCAGTCCTCAGAAAGAACACTTCACAAATTCTCTAAAACCTGCCAGAGTTCAGTGGGAGCTGCTTGCAGGCTCTCCTTGCTCATACTCCAGTGCATTTTGCAGTGAAAATAATTCCAGCTGTGGAGAGATGTTGGTGGATGGAGGCATCCCACATCCCACAGAGTCTCGCAGCCAACTGATCATTAATTTTTAAAAATCCTTTGGAATAGCTATATAATCCACCAGGAAAGCAAGGAACTGTGCCTGGAACACGTGCAAAGCTGTGGAAATGCTGAGTGTTCTGGGTGGGAAAAAGCATCTTAATCCAGGTACTTGGCATTCCTGAATAGAGATCAATTTTCCCCTTAACCTGTTCTTTTAAAGCTGTGCCACTGCATAAATCTAGTTATTAGTGAAACTCAGATGTTAGATGAGTGCAGAGGAATAAAAATACCTCGGCTCCCCAATGGGGATATTAGCACGTCCCTGCAGCAGGAGCACGCAGGTGGTTTAACCTGCATTTGTGAAGCTCTGGTGTTACATCACTGAGGAAATCCATAATTCTGCTCCCAGTGCAGAATGTGCTGATCCAGGGTCACCCACTGCCTGCTGGCTGGAAGGGAAATCTTTGAGCAGACACAGAGCCCTGAGGCTGAGCCCTCAGAGCCCCGGGCCAGGCTCTGTGTTTGTGTTGAATCACTGAATCATCAAATCACAGATTGCTTTGGGCTGGAAGGACCTGAAATCTGAGCTCATCCCAACCCCTGCCCTGGGCAGGGACACCCTCCACTGTCCCAGGCTGCTCCAAGTCCTATCCGACGTGGCCGTGAGCAATTCCAGGGATCCAGGGGCAGCCACGGTGTGTCCGTGTGTCTGTATCCATGTCCCTGTGTCCATGTGTCCCTGTGTCCATGTGTCCCTGTGTCCATGTGTCCGTGTGTCCGTGTGTCCGTGTGTCCATGTGTCCGTGCCGAGGCAGCCCCCACCCACCCGTGCTCCCCAGCGCTGTGCTGCCGAGCAGAGCTCATCTCCTGCAGCTCCTGCAGCTCCCGCAGCCGGGCTCGGCCACCACACAGAATCCATGTACAGATCCATCCATAGATCCATCCATAGATCAATCCATAGATCAATCCATAGATACATCTATAGCTCCATCTATAGCTCCATCTATAGATCCATCCATAGCTTCACCCATAGCTCCACCCATAGCTCCACCCATAGCTCCATCCATAGATCCATCTATAGCTCCATCCATAGCTCCACCCATAGCTCCATCCATAGATCCATCTATAGCTGCATCCATAGCTCCATCCATGGATCCATCTATAGCTCCATCCATAGCTCCACCCATAGCTCCATCCACAGATCCGTGCCCGTGCCCCCCTGGCTCTGCAGAGGCTGCCCAGCAGCTCTGGGGAGGGGGCACCATGCGGGGAGCCCACCCGGAGCATGCCAGGGATCTCCCCAACGTGCCCGGCCTTTCCAGGGAAGATTTAGAAGGACTCTGTAATCTGCAAATTCTAAAGAGCTGACGGAGACAGTTATTAAGGGCTGGTGGGCGATGGCTGCTCGCAGCGTTATTAAAGTGCTAAAAGATTATGTCTCTGATAGCTCTGTGCTGCCAGTGTCCTTCATGGCCACTTCCACGGGGACGGAGGCAAGGAGAAAGGCAGAGGATCGATAAAAGGATATTACCGCTGGGCCAATCCCAATAATAAGAGAGGTGATATATACACACCATTTAAATTGTCCAACACATTTAATGTTCATTAACACTAATTTTCACAGTGCTGGTGTTTAATGTATTATTGCAATGAAATTAATAAAAAAATACCCCACAGGAAATATAATTTAACTGTTTATAAACTTACCTTTTGATTGCCAATTTCCTGCCGAGCTCTGCTCCTGCATCGGCTTTTGCAGGAAATTGCAGCCACAACAGCTGGGGGCCAGGGCTGGGGGTCCCTGGAGCCCTGCACCCACAGCCCGGGCATGGCACAGACCCCCAAGACCTGGCAGAAATGCCTGGGAGAACCAGGGGTCCTTGTGCCATTTTTCCTCCCTTTATCTTTCCACCCTTTTCAGTAACTTCCTCAGCATCACATGGATGAATGTTCAGTAACCTCGTCAAAAATCTTGACTTCAAATGGGTTTGGTGTATGGGCATTTTTCACATAAAGGAGAAAAAAAATCACCATGCAATAGTTTTGTTATTCTGCAGTAACTACTGGGGAATTACGTATTTATTTATCTCTTACGAAGCACAGGGAAATTGTATTTGGCCACAGTGTATAAATTGTGGCATAATTACCGTAAAATTTATAGTTTTTATACTTCCAACAAGTTAGCTTTTAAATCACACAACCCCATGTAAATACTTTAAAATTATTCAGTAATTACTTATTTACATTGTAATTAAAATAAGTAATTAGCATACATTTACAGAGGATTTACATACTTATTTGTGAAAATAGTTCCTTGGCAGATGCAAAAAGAAATCTTCGGCTGATCATAAAAAAAAAAAAATAGAAAATATATGTGGGTAGGAAAAGAGGCGTGGTGGCAGTGTGACACAGGGGCTGTGGGTGCAGGGTGTCCCCATGGGGTGGGCTCTGAGCCGGCCCGCCAGGATCGGGAGCGGAGCGGGATTAAAGGAGAAGGTGCCCGGGGTGAGCAGGAGCCGCTGTCCCCTTGGGGCAGCCCGAGCAGGGACTGTCCCCATGTCCCCAGCCCGGCCCGTGTCCCTGGGGCTGCTCCGGGCCCCCAGGGAACCCGCGCTGTGCCCGCAGGGCTGGCACTGCCCCCTGCTCCTGGGAATGTCTGGGGCTGCTCCGGAGCCGCAGCCGAGTTCCTCGAAAGAGAGCTGGCCTGGAGCAGAGCTGCCCTGGAGCTAAACCCGGCCCTTTAAAAGGCGAGCAGAGCGGGCAGGATTAGCAAACCAGCCACGGAGGATCCGCAGGGCTGTGTACTTACTGTGTGTGCATTCCAGCTAAACAAGACAAATCTGGCTGATGATTGTGTCTAACTAGGAAGAATGATTGAAGGGCCGTGCCCTCGGCTGTAAGGATAACACAAATGATGATTGGTTTGAGGCAGGAGCTCCCAGGCCAGAGCCAGCAGGCACAGCCAGCAGCGAGCTCTGGCACAGCCACCCACAGAGGGGACCCGGGGGTGGCCCTGCAGGACGGACCCCAGAGTGCCACCCTCCAAACGGGGACCCCTGGGTGGCCACCCAGCACTGCTGCTGGGCACTTTGCTGTGGCACAGCCCTGGCCAATTCCCTGACTGACAGCAGTCTGGGCAAACACTTGTCCCAGCACAGCAGGTTTTTCAGTGGGTTTGCACCTACTGGAGTTCCTGGGAAAGGGGCCAGTCCCCAGGGAGATTTTCCATGAGATGGAGTTTGGGCTGATGTTCAGGGAATGAAGGGTTCCAGCAGACAGACTAATGCTCCACAATGAGCCAGACCTCATAGCTGGAATTGTGTTTGCCACATTCAGCCAGTGCAGAAATCCCTTCCTGGGGAGACAAGACAATGTGGGCACAAAGGAGCAGCCAGAGCCATGGCTCTGCTGTGGAATTCACCCCCTCCCCAGAGCACTTGGCTGGGCTGTTATCACATGTGCTGTATTATTGAATTTCTCCAAAGTCTCCCTTTATCCTTATTAATGCTGTGAAAGTTGTAGCAAGGAGTGATACGATCTAACATTGGATAAAATCACAATTTGTCCTTCTTCTTGGTGTAAATGTAACGGGGCTTAACTGTACAAACAAATAAGCCTAAATAGAAACATTTGTGATGATAAATGGGCAAGGAGAGCACTCGCTGCAAGGTGAGAGATGACAGTGCCCGTGAACAGAATGGAGAATCTCGCTGCTTCAGGGTCAATCTCAGGCAGCCTCAAGGTCAGCTCTGCCGGCTCTCCCTCCTCCTCCTCCTCTTCCCTGTGGTGGTGGCAGCCATCCCCACACCTCTGGCTCCCGGCTGCAGTTCCTGGGGTGCTGCAGGGAGCACAGCCGGGGTGTTTGGGCTGTGCCGTGTTCTGGGCACTCTTCAGTCCGGGAGCTGCTGGGGAGGTGCTGGTGGGACTCAGCCCGTTCACCACGGAGAGGGCTGAGCCTCGGCAGGGGAGGGAAGGGCGAGTGCAGGGAGATGGGCGCTGTGGATGCCGGCAGTGCCCGCTGGCAGGGCGGGCAGAGCGTCCCGGCTGAGCTGGGCTGGGGGCACAGGGCTGACCCTGCTCTCCCGTCAGTGTAATGAGGCCCCGTGTGGATATTGATAGGACAGCACGAAAGGCCAAGGTGCAGTAAGGACAGCAATCCGCAGGTCTCAGTCCATTTGTTTTTCACACCAAATCCATCACGGTAATGGGTCACCTTTCGGTGGCAGCCGATGATTACCTGCTTACCGGGGAGGGCGGCAGGTGGGCGGCGGGCCGGGCCGGCACGGACGGGCTGGGGGCTCTGCTCCAGCCCCCCGGGATTTATGGCAGCTCAGCGCCGCACCTTTCCCTGACAGATCAAGTGCATTGGAGTTTATTTGGGTCACAGTGACCGGTGGTGTTTGCTGTGACAAAAGACTGATGGGGACAGCTCTGGGGAGCTGCCTGGACACCTGCGGTGTGGGAGGAAGGGGAGCTGGGCTGCTTTCACTGCCGCTGCCCCACGCTCGGCCCTGGCTGGGACACCCGGTGCAGGGAAGGTGTGGGGGGTTCTTCTGCCACGGCTCACTCTCCCCAGCACCCTTCATCCCAGGACTGCAGCCCTCGGTGTCCACCCTCCTCCTGTGCCGGCAGCCCGGGGCACAGGAGCATTGAACATCTGCCTTGGGCAGCAGCTCCGGAGCTGTTTGCAGCGCCGCGGGAGGCAGCGCCGAGCCCCCGGGATGTCAGCCCGGCAGCTGCCTCCAGCGCTGCTGAGAGGAAAAATGTTCTTTCTGCAGCGTCCTGCTCACACATGTTCCTGTTTAATATTCATGCGCCAAAATGAGACAAGTGCTTAATGAGATCAGCCACGAGTTTCATTTGAACTCTGCCAGCAAAGGAGTCCTAAAAATTGCTCTGCAGTGGATGTGCTAAAAAGTTTAATACTCGCAGGCTGATGACCTCCACGGGGGCCTCGGCGAGGCGGCCACGCTGCTCCCGCCCGGGGAGGAGAGGGAGCTGGAAATTAGAACTTATTAAAACCTGGCCCCCATGTGCTTCAGAGGAGGTGTGAGCGGGCTCAGTGGGATCATGGGGAAGGCACAGGCTGCTCTGCAGTTCCCATGCTCTCCTTTCAGGTGGACGCTATCAGGGAACACACGGACAGCAGCTAAACAATGCTCATTATTTCCATGCATAGGAAATCCCAGCCTCAGAAGACAGAGCTAAATCTCCCAACATCTTAAGGGATAGAAGCCATCTGTGATAAGGAGGGTTGCCTTTCAGAGATAAGGGAAAAAAATTGAAACATATTATACATAAATGGCTTCAGGCAATGAATCATTCCGCAGCATCCTCGCCGTTGGATTGTGGTCATCACAAAGAAAATAGTAATAATGCTAGTAACAATAATTAATACTGTGGGTGCTTTGTGCTGCTGCTGGCTGGAGGGCCCTCAGCCAGATCCCAGACACTAGGCCAGGAACAGTAAACATCCATTTATGGTAATTTTATTTGAACTCTTGAGAATACGTCCCACACCACTATGATTTGATGGCTTATTAAACCCTGCAGGGTACCTTCTCAGGATGGGAGTGCTAGGAGCAGTCGGAGGGAGAGAGAGAGCCATCAGCAGGGACCAGCATCATTTCCCTCCTAATTAAAAGTCAAAATGTCATCTAGGTTTTTGTATTGTAATTGCAATGGTCATTGCAAAGACACCATGAAATCTGACTGCATTAGCACTTCTTTGGGGGGAGGTCTGCTGGATGAAGATGTATTGAAGGCTTCGTCCTGGCATTCTTCTTGTACAAGTCCAGGCTTTAAGTGCAGTAAATGAGCCCCCCGCCAAGAGCTCACCTCACCTCTGGGCCCCCCCTCCCCCAACTGTATCAGGGGACTTGAATGGAAAAAAAAAAATCATACATTCCAACCCTAAATGATACCAGTAAGTTTGTGCAAGCTTATGTAAATCACACAAAAAGTGACAAGTTTTCCTATTAAAAGATAATTGTAATCAGGGTGCTGGACGTGCGGTGCACTGATGATTGGAGATAGACGGGCAGCGTGAAAAGATGGATCGTTTTAATTTGCACCAATTAAATTGAAGTTCATGGGATCATCTTCTTCAATCTTCATGAATACTTTATTTTCTGGCTGCTATGGAGCTATTAAAAAGAATGATTGAGCCAAGAGCTAGGCATAGTATATTTTATGAAATATCACCTTTAAAGAATTTGAGTGCGCCATTTTCATAATGAGTTTTCTAGTACCTAATACCCTTCTATATTACTACATTTTTAAAGTGGATTGATCTGGAAAGTGCAGAAAGTGCAGGTAATGATACATTTTGCTAGGATAAGGTGGCTGATAATGTATCATGTTACTGCTCTGAGAATAATAGATTGCCTTGTGTTTGAGATGTGGCATTCTTATTTTGGTGCTTGCCTTGTGCAGACAAGGGGAGTCCTCTCTGTCTCTGGGAAAAAAAATGTTTAATTGTTTGTGCAATTTCCTTCTTGTTTCTTCTTTGTCTTTTCTGTATAGTTGGTGACCTCAGAAACAGATTTCTGAGGTTTGAGGGAGGCTGTTCTCAGGTATGCATTTGTCTTGATGGATGTTGTTAGAACAGAACAGCATGTAGGAGACAACACACTATGGGAGATAAAGAAATACACAACCCTATATTATTTACCAGTGCCTCACATTCTCTTCCCAAGAGAAATGAGTGATGATAGCTTCAAAGGGATAAGTCAATGAGAAGGGTGGTCATCTCTCACTCACAACTGCCAAAAAGACCCCAAGTCTCACTATTTCATGCACAGACAAATCAAAACCTTAATGGGAAATGGGAGATGCTCAGCTGTGTGCCAGATTGGAGCCTGCCCCGTGGTTCTCAGCCAGCTTTTGTGACTGTGAAGCCCAGGAATCCCTCCTGAGCAGCCCCTGGCCCCGGGGCTGTGCTGCCCTTGCCCAGCACTCCCCGACTGAGCTGGAGCTGCCTGCAGCTCTGGGCACTGATGCCTGCCTGGGAAAACTGGCCAGAAACTCCTGAGCACAGGGAAAGCCCAGAGTATCTGTAGAGAGACTGCTCTCACACAGGTAAAGAACTCTGAAGGTGGGCAAAGTGTGAACAAACCCAGAGGAGCCCACGGTCGCTTCAGTGCCTGCAGGATCAGCTGCTGGGCTGCAGTTCCCGAGGGAAATGTGGGGTGCCACCCTCGGAGGAGTCGCTAACTGGGCCAGCAGAGGCGGGACTGCCCAGCCCAGAGCAGCAGGAGCTGGGGAGGGCATCCCTGGGGTGGTGCTGCTCACACCCACTGCTCCCCATTCCCAGGGGCTCATCCCCAGCTCCGCAAGGCACAGCAACACCACGCCGTCTCTCTCTACATAGGCTTAAGCAACAGCAATCATAATTAACCCTGCTAATTAATCAGGGCATAACATATTAATTGCCAGCACACGAGGCTCCAATTGAGCAGGTGCTGTGTGGGTCTCTAATAGGATAATGAAGTGACGAGCGGTGCCACGCACAGCACAGCGAGCAGCACTGGGGGACACGGGCTTGGCAAAGCCCCGCGCTCGGCACAGCTCCTGCCCTCCCTGCCCGTGGAATTTGGGCCTCAGGAGGGGACAGACAGAAGGGGAGGTGGGGCTGGGCTGGCCAGGAGGGAGGGTGTGTCTGTCCACCCTGCCAGGGCACTGGCACCAGCGTGGGCACCCAGCTCCGGGCAGTGTAAAGCTGGGCCAGCCTCTCCCCGTGCTGCTCCGGGCTCAGCTCCTGGCACAAGAGAGGAGCTCTCTCACTCTGCCCCAGGCACAGCTCGCACCTTGTCCTTCATCCCCTGCGGCAGCGGTGGAAGGTGCAGGGATGGGGGTCCTGCCCCTGCCCCGGGGACCTGGCAGCTTTTGTGATGCTTCTGCTCTGCACAGACACAGGGCTGCATCAGTCCTGCTTTCGGTTTTCTCTGCATTTTGTTCCTCGTGGGTCCAGGTACTGCCGTGCCTTGGCACCAGCTGACTGAGCAGGTCTTTATAAATTTAATCTTTGTCTGGACTTGGCAGCACGGTGAGTGCAGCTCCAGCCTGGATGCAGAGCTCACAGCAGCAGGAATAAGGTCTGCTGGCTCTGGTGGGACCGTCCCAGTGGCACCCACCCCAGATCAGGAGGTGTTTGCGTGAGCAGGGATCTCCTCAGCAGAGGAAGGGCATGCAAGCTGTCCTGGCTCCTTATCAGGAGGAGCCAAGAGCCACCCTCAGCTTCCTCCACCTGCTCATCCTTAGTATTTAAACCATTTCATTTAGGGCAAGAGCATTCGCTGGGATTGCACAGGACCCTCTGTGATCTGCTTCACCGTTGTTTAGTCTAATTGTCCTAAAATTGGCAATAGATTAAAAGAAAATAATTATCCCTAATTATGTCAATTAAATGGCTAATTCATTAACGAGCTTAACATCCTCTACTTGGACCATCTCTGCTAGGCAAGATTGTGCTTCCAAGAGGAGACGCCAGGCGCTTGCTGCATCCTGTGTAGACGCGGTTGCAGCGTGTTTAGCGTGAGCTGCAGGAACAAAATCCCCTCATTATTCAGATGACAGAACAAAACTATAAATAGTGGATCGCAATTAAAATCAGAACAATTGCTTTTTATCCATTATGCTGCCTTTTGCACAATAGCAGCCTATAAAAGGAAAAAGCACCGTCCTTTTAGATCTCTCTCTCTCTCCCTCTCTCTCTCCCCTTATCCAGAACTGTAGCTGGCTTGCTAATTAGGAGGCTTTTGAATTAGATTATTTGCATGTCTGAACAGGGCTAGGGTATTAAACATCCCCGAGGACATACTATAATAACCTCTTCAGTGGCTTTTAGGATCCCTAAGGAACCGGGAACTCTGAAAAAACCTCCAAAAGGAGGGAAAGTGCATAACGATTTCATCCAATTAGGTATGGATTAGTCGGCTTGGTGTCTTTGAATCCTGCTCGCCGGGAGAAGGTGTTCTCCTCCAGGAACGTTTGACAAAATCATCAGGGAAATTATAATGCAGTACCTAAATGAAATCGCAATACCTTAGTTTTTCCTCCAAGAAAAAATAAACTACAAAATCAATACAGCGGTGTATAAAGCAAAAAGAAATGCACCAGTCACTTTATTGCCTGGCTGCGAGCACAGCCCTGTGTTTATAGCATCCATGAGCGACTGTCAAAGTCAGCCTCCAAAGGACAAAGCTGCTGCTGCTGGGATTGGCTACAGCTGATTTTAATTTTTAAATACCACTGGTATTATCCTCTTCCTAATGGCTTTCCACACTCTCCCAGTTTTAAGAAATCAGCAGCCCATTTATATTTAACAAGACAATTAAGCTGCCCGAGCTCTCCAAGTGCAGCAGTGGTCTGCAGGGTGGGACTGGGCAAACTGGGCCAGTGCTGGGCAGGTCCTGGGGCCCCCCTGAACCCCCACAGCCCCCACCCCATGGTCAGAGCTGCCCCACGGCAGGGACACTGGGGGATGGCAGGCGGAGCAAGGAACGAGGAGAGGGAGGAACGGGGTTTGCATTGATTTTCCTCCCTTTACCTTTTTTTTTTCTTTTCCAAGTGCTGAGATCTAATTTGGAGGCAGTGGAACTCGAGCTTCATGAGAAGTATGATTATTATAAACTGCCTGTGGAGGTGAGCCATGCTTATAAGACTGCAGGGAGCACTCAGTGTCACCTCTCCACAGTGCATCCCAGTGCCTGGATTGGAAACCTGAGTATTGGTGTCTAATTGGAATGGATTTCCAGAATAGCAATAAGAGAAACTATCTAGAAAAGTAAACATGTAGCATTAAGCTTTATAAATCCTGAAACATGTGGATAAAATGGCCCACGCTGGTGCTGTGCAGTTTGGGTTTGCACACCTGGAGCCACAGTGTCCAAGCATCACTGCCACAGCCTCCCCTTCCAGTCCCTGTGCCCCAGGGGATTGCTCTGGGGGTCTCTGATTGCCTCCCCCTCCCCAGAGGAATCCCTTCAGGGCACAGGGAGTGGATCTCTGCCAGGCAAACAGAGGTCCCTCTCCTTGCTGGGCCACCAGTGTTCAGCTGAGGGCTCTTGTTGTCTGTCTGTGAGGAGCACCCCTCCATTTCATGTGAAAACCTCATCCTTATATTCTGAATTTTCATCTTTGAACTCCCGTCGGTGTCCCCTGCTCCTGGGGAGGGCAGTGAGGGCAGCTCCTGGTTTTGGCTGTCCTGATCACCCCACCATCATCTCACACTCTTCTGATGAGCTCCCAAGATCCTGGGTCCTTTCCCTTTTTGCTCCCAGCTCAGTCCATCCCACAGAGCCATCCCTTCAGAGCCCCCCTTTGCACAGCAGCTCGGTTTGCTCCCCCTGCACCCTCAGCAGCTCCAGCAGCCAGGTTAATGCTCTCTCTTCTCATTCCCATCCTCTGAGCCCCTGGGATCTCGTTTGCCCTTTGGCTGTGCACAGGGGTTGTTCAAGGTCTCTGCAGTGTCCAGCTTTCCAGATTGCTCACTCACATGCTGAAGAAGTTCTGGGGTTTGGGGCATTTTTATTTATCACCATCAGCCTTCATTAACTATCGCTCATCCTTCTGCCTTGGCCAAATTTCTCAGAATTTCTTTAATCTTTTCTGAATTTAACTAATCTATACCCCAGCTTCCTTTTCCAGGTAATGAATTAATACATTAATGCCATTAGATTGAGTGTGTAACCATGCAGCACACTGCTAGTGACCCTTTACACTGACTATCTCCCACTTTTGTTTCCTTCCTCTTAGTCCAACTTATTGATTCATAATGTTACTGTATCTTTTACCCCCATTTTTATCTTGTTTCCTAAGAAATTCTGTGGGAAGACCTCATTAAAAGCCTTTTGAAAGTCTAAAAATATGTCAAGATATTCTCTTTTATCCATTTATATATTGGTAGGTTCAAAGTATTCTAACAGATTAATGAGACATGATTTTCCACAGCAGAAACTGTGTTGATTGGATGTGATCTTCAAGGTATTTTATCATTCTATATTTAATAAATGTTTAAACCATTTTGCCAGATACCTGTGCGAAGCTGAATAGTGTCTAATATCCTGGATCACACTTAGAGTCTTTTAAAAATGTATAATATACAGATAAAACCCCTCTGCTTTTCTTCCACTAAGGGAAAACAGTGCAAATATTGCTGCTGTGTTCAAGTGTTTCCTTAAACGCTGTGAGTATCTCAATATGTGGCTTTTTATTTCCTCTCAGATCAGCTCTAGGATGAGACACAATGGGTATGTGAATAAGCTGCACATTTGTTTTCTGCTCCATCCACACAGGCTGCAGTCCCAGGTGGATCCCTGCCCCACAGCCAGGCTGGAGGCAGAGAGCATCCCCCAGGTGAGCTCCTCTTTCCCACCAGGCTGCTTCACTCAGCTCCTCTCTGCAGAGCCACCATTTCAACTTTGGGACTTTCCAGTTCCTTGCAGTTCTTCCATTTTTCTGAGAGTTTTTATAAGAAATCTCTAGCATTCCCCCTATTATTATTTCACTCTACAGATTAGCTTGTCAAAATTCGAAGATTGAAACTATAAACCAGTTTTTTTCTTCCCTGTTGGAGAACAGTTAATTTCTTTAGAATGAATACCCTCTTAATTGCAACCCACTGCTCATTAGAAAACGAATTACTGGGGAATCATTTGTCCTTTCTGTTGCTTATGTCTCTGCTTTACAAAACCAGGAACTTGTCCCCCAGCTCCCTGCAGGCTTGGCCCTTCCCAGCACAGGGACAGCCCCTGGTGTCCTGTCCCTGCAGCACAGAGGTGACTCTGGTGGGACACCTGTGCCACCCCTGGGACAGGCTGTGGCATCATCTGCAGGTGATGCTGTTCCTGCTCCAGGCAAAGGGAGAAGCTGAGGAGATTCCCAGGGAACTTTGGAGCTGAGATAATTTTGAGACAAGCCCAAAGAGCAGCTCCAGTGTTCCCTCCCAGCACTGCCTCCCCCCTGCACCACAAAGAATAATTACTGCATTTGTCCCAATTCTGTTTTCAGCTGTAGAAACAACCAAGACCCAGCCCAGCTCCATCCACAGGCAGAGCATTTGTGAGAATGAGCTGTCAGAGCCTGTGTGTGCTGTGCAGCCCCGAGCTCAGAATACCCCAGCACTGCCCCAAAATGCTGACATAAATGGAATCCCAGACAGGCCTGTTAAATGGGTGAGCAGGAGATTAAGAAAGGAAGGAAGAATGAAAGTTCCCTGCAGTCTAATCACATCTCTTAGGGGAATTCCTGCACCAACCCAGCCGTGAAGCTGGCACAAATCGATGTGGCCCAGGGGATCAACATTTTACATATATATATAAAAAATTGTAAACATCTTTTATGTATGCAATGTAATAACTACACTCAGCATCATGGGCTCTAAAAGCAAATGTTATGGGCAGTTGTACTGCAATAAAGTGGTTAAATGGGAAAGCTTTGAAGGGCTGATAATTTGTACTCTTTTCTTCACCGAACCAACTTATTCTTGTCTGAGAATGACAAATTCAAACACCCTTCTGTAGGAAGAAGTTTTCATTTATCAGGATATTTCCCCATATTCTTTCCATTTCCTGCACTTTTCAAGTCCAAAAGGAAGTTGCTTACAGGTCTGATAATGAAAGTGGGGTGTAGATGTGGGTCAGGAAACAAAAGGTTCCCAGTTTGGGGGCCCAGAGCCTGCAGCAGCAGAGCTTGGGGTCTATCAGAGGGATGTCAGGGACAAGACTGGCTGGAGTGTCCATCCCAGCTGCTGACCAGCTGCACCCTGCAGCCTTCTCCAGCCTGGTTTGGGGTGTTGTTGTATTTCTCCAGGTGATTCACACACAGAAAGCAGGTGCTGCTGCTAGAATGGCCCCCAAAACCATTGGGCTTGACTCTGCATGTCTGGTGGCTGGAAAATACTGCCTGCAAAAATATAAATGAGTATTTTTAAAAATTTATTAACCAATAAAATTAACAATCAAATATTATTTCTGACTCACAAATAAAGCCTGGGATGCAGGTTTGCACCGTGCCACGCTAATTAAGCACTGTGGGAGATTCCCCAGGGCCATGTCCCTGCTCCTTCCGGACTGAAAATCAAAGCAAAGCTCTGGGCCTGCTGCACTAAATGAACAGTAAATAACACATTCTCTGCCTTTAATTATTTAACAAGCGCAGCAGTAAGCCAGGATGATGTCAAATATGTACCAAAATACTGTATGGGAATGCAGCCCTGTTGCAGGTGTGTTTGTTGCACTGGAGACAAAAGTTCTCACCTTATTTAAGGGGGCAGCAGCTCTGTCCTGGCTCTGTGTTCTCAGACCAGCAGCTCTGCCCAATCCTTCCCTGCCTGTACAAGGGAAGTCAATGCTCAGTGTGCTTCATGTATAAAACCCCCAGTTGTGATGAATCGGAAGGAAAAGCTTCCCAATGTCACAGACTTTAGAAATGTTTATTAACAATTTGGTAACACTGTATGTGGAGGCTTCACGCTCCTCCAATGACTCCTTAGCTGGGAGCAGAATGATTTCACCCCGTTTGCTTTTAATCCCTTGCATTTATCTTGCCTGAGTGTCTCCACTGGATATTGTTTACTCTTTGGATTAGTAAACTCAGAATTAATTCCACTGTTTATTGCTGAAAGTGGCAGTAAATCCAGCATCAGGGAGAGCCAGGAATCTGCTTAGCTGTGCTGCATGACCCTTTCACGGGCAATAAAAACACCTCCCTGCACGGAGGGACAGAGCATTTGGAGGCAGACCCCATGTCACTGGGGTATGTACAGGAGCCTGTGCTCAGCCCTTCTTTTCATCAGGAATTACAGATGCTGTAGGAATCTTGGTGTCTCCCAAGGGAAAAAGAAAGGATAAAGAAAAGCCCTGCCTGCAAGTCCTGGTGTCCCAGCCTGTCCTGGTGTCCCAGCCTGTCCTGGTGTCCCAGCTTGTCATGGTGTCCCAGCCTGTCCTGGTGTCCCAGCCTGTCCTGGTGTCCCAGCCTTTCCCCGCTGTCCCAGTGCTCAGCACAAGGAGCAGGGGCCAAGCCCAACCTTCAGCACAACCTGGGGCACTTTTTGCTCTGGAATCCTGGTGCTTCAGGCAGGGAGGAGGCAGGGAGGGTTAAAGCACGGTGCCTGTCTGCTCCCCAGTTCCCTGCCTGGCTGGTTTTTTCCTGCTATTAAATCAGCGCAGAGGAATGTGGGGCCAGGAGCTGAGCGGGGGTGGTTGGAAAGGTTACCTAAGTGAACCACGCAATTTTTTTCCCTCAACTTTGTTCCATCTTAAGGTAAAAGGTTCATGCAGAGGGCTATAAATTCCTGTCACATTTTGTTGTAATCTCTCTATGGTTTTATTACTTAAAATGCTGCACTCTCGAGACGGGGAATTTTCCAGGGGTTTGAGGCTGACACGGAGCCACATTTATATTGTGCTGAAGCTCCTCTGGAGTCTCCTTGAGACATGTGGCCGGCAAGCCCGGCATGAAGGCCTTATCAGTCACTCCAGCATGGAGTCAGCCCATGAATTATCCGGGGATGGAGGTGGCTCTGCGAGAGCGGGATTGCGGGCCGCCGGGTGACAATAAACATGTCCCGGGAATGTGTCCTCCATCACTCAAGTTCAGATAGCAGATCTGGACCTTAACTACAGCTCCCCATCTCTAAATCTCCCTGTGACCTGAGCGGGAGATGGAGGTGAGTCTCAAGGATATCTGTCTGCAGGGGACTCGCACAGGGAGTTTCCAAGTGGCTGCAGCAGCGCTGCTCCAGCACAGCTCCCAGCACTGCCACACCAGAGCAGACCGGGGCTCTGGCCATGACAGGGGGATATCCTCTGTCCCAGGGACCGTGGGACAGAGCGTGGGAGCCCTGCACAACCTTCCCGTGCTGGCAGAAGGTGTGAAGCATCTCCTCATGGCTTTTGCCTCCATGGAAGCGTGTGAGGAATGCAAGGGGGGATGCACAGGTGAGGACCCGCGGGCTCCCTGTGCTCGGAGGCTGCAGCACCCAGGTGAGCAGCACCTGGACAGGCAGAACAGGGCTCTTGTGCAGCTCAAGAATATCCCAGAGGGAATTCTTCTTCATCCTGAACTCCCTGTGCCAAGCCCGGGGATGAATCCCCAGCAGTGTCCCAGTGCTGATCTCTGCACAAATGCCAAGCAAGAGCTGAGCCACGGTGGCACCCAGCCCTTGGGCAGTGGCAGAGACCAAGTGGCTCCCAAAGAGGGGAGAAATAAATCAATTAATCCTGTTCCTAAATTAAAATAATAATAAGAAAGACTCTAAATGCAAAGTGTTAATGAAGTAATGAAGGAAAGCGGCATGCTCAGTGCCACAGCTAAATACAGCCATTAAAACCCATAACCTCTGTAAAATTTGTGATAAAATTACAATTTAATTTTATAAAGATAATTTATTAGCTAATACCTCATTGCACATGTTAATAGCTTGTGCTTAAATAATAGTAATCTTGATTGCTCTGTGGTCATTAAACTTTTTTTTACATACTGTTTAACTGACCGTTTTGTATGTGGTTTGAGGAGAAAAAAGTAATTATTGAAGTCTTAAGCACTGAGTTAATTTCTAATGAAAGGATAATTTTATTCCAATGATTTTACATTTAATTAACTAAAGCTACATGTAATGTGAAGTTCTAAGGCAGTGCTGATTCATTTGTGCACTGGACAAAAGGCAGTGGTGTGTGAGCCCCCGGCCCTGGCAGGGGCACAGGATGAGCTGGGAGCACCTGCAGGGGGAAGGAGGGGACAGAGGAACCCCTCCAAGCGAGGCTGAGAAATTGTGCATCTTTTTGTGCTGTGCTGAAATGGAGGTTGGAGCTGAACTGGGAAGAGATGTGGTCGTGGTTTTGGGCTCTGTGAAGTGGATGTCATTGTCACCCCAGGGGTTTCTGTGCCATAGGAATGATGAGACAAGAATGGGAGGAGGTGGGATGGTGTGCTATTGCAGTTTGGAAAAAGACAAAAAATTGATTATGGGAATGAATGAAGAAAACCAGACAGAAAATCATGCTTTTGTCAGTCTGAAAATATTTGGTTTGATTCATTCACTGCCTTTCACTTTTGGTTCAGGTCAGGTTTTACATATAAAATTTCTCTTTGATATGAAATGCCAGAAAACTCTCCAACAGAAGCACCAAGCTGCAAACAGTCCCGGTCAAACAGTGGCACTTTTTACATCCCTCCAGGCTGCTCCCTTGGCTCTTGCTGCCAGCTCACCTGCTCCCACCGTGGGGTGCCAGGCCCGGGGCTGTCCCGGCAGCGCTGGCACGGGCGCGCCATCGGTCACCGCCGTGTCACCGAGGTGTTCCCAGGCTGCAGGGGAAACGCTTGTCAGGGTATTGATAAACAACAGATCTGTGTCACTGCAGATGCCTTTTTAATGGCGTGTCCTGAGGTGCAGACATTAGGGTTATATCCTCCTGCCTGCCAGCCCTCTGCACAGCCATCACTCCTCCTCAAGCAGAGCCAGGGCTGCCACCCACCCGCCTTCCAGCCTTATTAATGCACCTCCCTCTCGCTAATGCAGGCAAGAAAAGACAAATCTGGAGCTCTGCGTGCACAGTAGGGCTGTGGGGTGCTTGGGGGGCTGTGCAGTGCAAAATAAAAGTCCAGATTCTGCTGTGCCCCTGGCACTGGGGTACAGGAACCCAACACCGTGGTTCAACCCAGCCTGGCAGCTCATCACACACGGGACTGGCTCAGGCTCTCTGCCCTGCAAACCTCCTGATGGTCCCACCTCCTAAGAGGTCAACAGCCTGGGATTTGGGGGCTTTGGGAACACCTCTAAAGTCTTTATTAGCAGAATGAAAGAGTATCCACAATAAACATCCAATCTGTCTTAAAGGGCTGTTGAAGTTGCTGAGCTTGGAGTCCTTGTGGCATCAGGGCAGAGCCCTATGTGGGCACAGATGACAGCAGTCCTGGGACAGAGCTGTGTTTGTCTCTCTGGGATGCTCCTCCAGTGCAGCTGCTCCTTGGGATCCTTGTGGTTCTTTAAGAAAAATCTCTCTTAGCCACAGTTTGCAGGATTTAATATTATGTCCACTGGCAGAAGCAAGCACCACCCTTGAAGAACACATGCAAATAGCAGGGGAGAATGGGGGAAAACAATAAAACTGGAAGCAGCCTTTGGAAGCACAAATAAATAATTGGATTGCAACGAGGAAGTGTTTTCTGGTTTGATGGGCACTTCCTTTCATTGAAAATAAACCAGGCTGAATGGCTCAGTGGGTCCTGCACACCTCTGAATGGGCCCAGCTAGCCCATGTTCTTGGTAACAGTGGGTATCATGGAGGTACATAAAAACATAGTTTATTGTTAAATTAAATGTCCTGTTCTTGAAAACAACCCTTAAATTTAACATTCCAAGGCTGCTGCTGTTTATTTGCACTCTCAGAGCACTCTCAGTGCTGTCCACTCAACTACTCGAGAAATACATTGTAATAAAAATAAATGGACAGTTTGGGTTTCTCTAAAATTAAAAGAGGATATACAGCAGCCTTGCACTCCTGCCTTGTACTGAGGTAACCCGTGATAAAGTCACATTGTGTCAGAGATGGCAAATTATGCCTGCTAATTACTTACCGGAATTTCAGATTTGTCCTTACCATAATTAAAAAGGTGTCACTTTATTAGAATAGGGCTGGAATGATGGGGCTTGGAGCAGTGGAGGAGATTTCTGGTTAGAGATAATTACCAGTGATGTATTCCTTTCTCTCGGTGCCGCTTTTGCTGCATTCCCCCCATTACCGGGTAATGGATGTGCGGCACGGCTGCCGTGCAGCCCCCGGCCAGAGGGGACCCAGCAGCCCGAGCCGGCACCGAGTGTGGGGACACGGTGGAGGTGTCACCGAGCCCCAGCGGGGACACAGAGACACGGGCTGGGCTCAGCAGAGACACAGTGACACAGTGCCACGGGGCACGGGCTGGGCACAGGGACACAGAGACACGGGGCACGGGCTGGGCACAGGGACACAGGGACACAGTGACACAGAGACACGGGGCACGGGCTGGGCACAGTGACACAGTGACACAGTGACACAGTGACACAATGACACGGGACACGGGCTGGGCTCAGCGGGGACACAGACACGGGACATGGGCTGACAAAATGACACAGAGACAAGGGGCACGGGCTGGACACAGTGACACAGAGACACAGGGCACAGGCTGGGCTCAGCAGGGACACAGTGACACGGAGCACGGGCTGGACACAGTGACACAGGGACACAGGGCACAGGGACACAGGGCACGGGCTGGGCTTAGCCCCGCTCAGGGCTGCCCTCCCTGCCAGTGTGCTCACTCCAGAATCTCCCTGCAAGTTCCCAGGCACTGCTCTGCTGTTCCCGCTGCTCCCCAAGGGCCAGGGCCCTGCAGACCCCCACTCCATCACTCCCCACTCGTTTATGGGGCCACAAACCCGCCCTGTGTCACCTCCTGTGACCCCCTGTGCCCGTCCCACCAGGGACCAGCACCATTTATATGCAGGGTAACACCTTCCTGTTGGCAGAAGAGACTTGAACCTGTCGAGGGCAAACTCAAGTCTCTCCCAGGGCCTGGCAAAAGAAAATAGCAGCATTTAACAGCGATGAAAGTCACAGCACAAACAGGGACGCAGGGAGAATAATTGCATGGCTGGGGAGCCCAGCTCTGTGTTATCATTACACATTGGATTCCTGGTCTGTAAGTACAGGGATGGCGTGAACCCCCGCAGAAGATGAAGGTTATAAAAGAGGCATTACTGGGAAAGGTCAGCAGGCTATTCAAACACGGAGCAGTTGCAATCCGCAGATTCAATACCAAAAGCTATTTGCTGGGCTGGGAGAGGCAGGAGGAGTGGGAGAGGCACAGGCTCACAGCAGCAGGAGGGTTCCTTGTGCAGCAAACTCACCAGCAGACCACAGGCAGGATCAGTCCCTTTCCAGCCCTCCTCACCCTGGATCTCATCAGCAGTGCCCTTTGCCACAGGGGTGCTGGCAGTGCCATTTGGTGCCAGCACCACACCAAACTCTTCAGCCATGCCTGGAAATAACCAGCTGGAGCACAAAGGGTGAGACAGCTCTTCTGTCTGGGTACCACCGAGGTCTGGCTGCAGACTGTCATCAATCCCATCTCTAATCCAACACATCTGGGCAGCTAAAACATCTTTTCCTTTCAGAAGAGACCTCCCTAGGCTGAGAGCAGCACTGCAGCCGCACACTCCACGTCTGGGGTACCACAACACAACAGATCCCGTGGCTGATGGAGAGCCCTATCACACTCCACATTTTTATAAAAGATGGTTTGGTTAGCTCATCAGGCACTGTTGTTATTGCCAAAAGGTTTTGCTCCCCAAGCCTGTGCTGCATATTGTATTACTTTGCCATGCTCAGAAACTAAAATTACAATTTAATTTTGAATATGGTGGCATTATTACCATTTATATTTGCCATTTCATAAGACTTTTCATTTCAACTGCTTTGCTTTCCTGTCAAGAGGAAAAACCTTCAATCTATCGGCTTTTACCAGAGAGGGAACTGTGCTGGAGTGTAATGCAGTATTGTATATTTCTTCTCTAATGCTCTTTTGAACAAAATCATCTATTTCATCAACAGTATATCAGCGGTGACCAAAGACCATTAAATAATGCATCTCACTCAGGAGCAGTGGAGCAGGGAAAGGGCTCTGACCTGTTTTAAACCTTATTACTTTCTTGCATTATGCCCCTCACTGCAATCTTTTTGTTTAAGTGATTTCAGCTGAGGCGTTGCTTCCTGCCTTAAAACACACGGTGGACACGTTAATTCTGAGCTGCTTGGACTCAGCCTCAGCACTTCCCACCCTACACCAAAACCAGCTCTGCAAAGGAATCTTTGTTAATACACGTGTGTGCAGCAGGGCTCACGTGAATAACATCCCTCTTCATTTGGGGTCTCGGGGGCTGCAGTTCATTGGGACCCACAGCTTCACCTCCCAGCAAATGTTTGGGGCTTGCAATTGCTGCCTTGGTGGGACAGGAGGTGGCACAGGGACAGAGGTGCCCGGGGAGGGGCAGAATGGTGGGCACAGGGACAGGGATGCCCGGGGAGGGGCAGAATGGTGGGCACAGGGACAGGGGTGCCCAGGGCAGGGGCAATGTGGTGGGCACAGGGACAGGGGTGTCCTGGGAGGGGCAGCGTGGTGGGCACGGTGCCCCCTGCTCTCTGCTCACGGTGGGTACAGGGCTATTGCCCGGCTGCAGCTTTGCCTCTCCCAGCCCTGCTGAAGCACAATCCCCCACCAGCCGGTGAGCAGGAAGCCTGAGAGACTTACAATTACATTTTCTCACTAGTCTAATGAGGTGAGAGACAGACAGAGGAGAGAGTTCCCTGGGCTAATTTTCCAGCCAGCAGCCACTGCATTCCTCCTCTACGGCAAGAGGCAGAGGGAGAAATGACTCTTCCAGATTAGAGGCTCTTGCTGAAGGCATTCCAGAGCATATTCCTCTAGGACACTACAGCAAAAAAATGGAGATGACAAACCATTTTAGTACATTCAGCTGGAATGGAGTAACCCACAAACAGACCCGTGTGGTGCTGGGGGTGCTCTGATGAGAGAGAGCACCCGGGGAGAGCAGGGAGTGAAGCCTGGCCTGAACCATTGTCCAGTGCTCTGCTCAAGCGAGAGAGGGAGCAGCTCAGCACCTGCACAGAGGGAGGAATTCCCCGAGAGAGGGAAGGAGCACTGCATTTGTCTCCCCTGCTAGTGAACCGTTTGTCATTATGGAAATGCCAGCAGTGGAGTGCTCACTGCCTGCGGGGAGCAGCGCTGGGCTGCAGGGGCAGGGGCTGCAAGGAGAGGGCTCTGCCTCTCTCCCAGGCCTGCTGGGTCTCTCAAACTGGAGAAACTCTTGAAAAACCCCTCCTCATACCCACGGGGATCATGGAGGGAGTGCTCCCTTCTTGCTTCCTGTCCTCTGTGGTCTTCGTGGATTCATGTGTGCTCAACATCTGACTCTTTGGAGGTTCTCTGGTAGCTTTGGTTGAGGCCAATGCTGCTGTGTGCTCCCCTCACACCCCTGGTCTCAGCACACCAAACACACTTCCAGCCTGCCTGAATGGACCTGAGACACCTGAACTTCCTAATCTTGGTCTAAGTCAGGAGGAAGAGTCAATAAAATCCCTCCATCATCATGACCACACGCAAAATGTGATCACACACACGTGCATGTGCGTGGGTGGATGTTTAATCAACCAGCCCCTGAACAAGATTGGAAATTTTCCATTGGACTGACAAATCCAGCCAGGCTGACCCATCCCTCGCCATCCTCTGAAGTGTTTGGAGCTTGTAGTTGGTCCTGGAATTTGTTTTAGCCTGAGATTACATCTTGGTTAAAAGGGTGTGTGCAGAAGTCACCCTTCTTTTGTTTTCAAAAGGAGCTCTTTCCAAAAGCACTCTGCTGCTCGGCTCATGCAAACTAGGAAGAGATCTGTCAAATATCAAATACGAATTTTGTTGCTGAAGCTCTTGGAAAATTGACAGGTAGCATGCAAGCAAACATTAAATCAATAACAGCGAATTTCCCCGGGGAAACTTGTAGTGTTTTCTCATCAAAATCTTTAAATCCTTAAAGAACCCATAAAAGGTTTACACACTCCGTGTTGGTTAATCTGGTTACCTCTGCATGGCTCGGCAGAGCTGATCAGCAGGGCCAGCTAATACCCAGTGCTGATCACCCAGCAGTGTGTGTAATATCCAGTGCCCCGGCGCTGATGTATTGTAGCTTTGTTAGTCACTGTGGCTCCTTGGTAAATTCATTTGGAGTCCTCCGGGGTTTTAAATCTCTCATTTGGCCAACAACGAGGTCTGAAAAGATTGCAGTTCATTTCGACCCACAGTGGATGGAAGGCTCATTTACTGGCTGCAGGCAACTCAATCAGGCCGGCCGCTGATGAGTGAGTGACTTGTTCAGACCGCTAGTCAATATGTGTCTGCTGTGATAGAATGTCAGCATCTGCTGCCTGCTCCTGTCTCCCACTGCTCAGGCTTTTTTCATTTGGCCTGATCAATGTTATTAAAAACACCTAGGAGTTCCTTAACTGCTCTGCCACTTGAGGCTTTTCCTTCTTCCCTTTTTTTAAGCACAACTTTGTATTATCTGCAAACACGTGCAGATGATGTACGGATCGATTTTTTACATGAGTGTGTGGGATGAGGTGTGTGTGTACACTCAGGCACATAACTTTGCACTGGAGTTGGCTCTGCAGTTTCATCACTCTGGTTTGGGGTTTGTGTGTGTGTTGCCCTGAAGTAGCTCAGACTTACAGCCCAATGCAAACACCTGGTAATTATTATTTGTAAATAAATTTCAAATGTAAACATGGAAAAAATAATGCACCTTCTCTAAAACTGAAGTGAGAATGCCCAAGTGGAATCAGTGACACCATGTGGACACTCACACATTAAAAATCAGACTGCTGCTCCAAAGAAAGGGGAGATAGAACTCAGGTAAATAAGCACAGGGTTAAGATCATGACAGGTCTGGAACATGCACACCATTTGCCTGCCCAGCAAGCCATTTCCTGGGGACTAATGACATTCCATGGCACAGGTGGGTCAGCCACCAAGTACACAAAAAAAGGGAAACACATACACTGCTAAAGGTTTTGATCTGTGCAAAACGTGCATGCTCCTGCAGGGACTGCACTGTCCTGGTGGAGGAAGGGGAATGCTCTGTGTTCTGGGCAGACCCCAGGATTCACAGCACCCAGAAGAGAGGAAGAAGGGAGAGCCTCTCAGTGCCTACATCACACAGAGGAAAGGCAAGGTGATCTGCTGTGACCTGAGGACATGCTTCAAAATCCACCCATGCCTCCATCCCTACCCCCTTCCTCTGCAATATGGCATCCAAAATAGATACCAAGAAATGACCTGCCAGGAAAAAAATGGAAGCCTATAATTATGTTATTGAAAACCTGTTCCACACTGTATTATTTAAGGTTATTTTATTATGATGTTGAGATGAGTTTCTTAAAGAAGAAACTCTGGGTTTATTGCACTCCTCACAGAGAGGAGCCCTGGGTGATTTGATAGCCTATTTGAACAAGAGGGATGCTTTACGAGCCCCTATAAAAACTGATGACCCCACTCACATTTGTATTTAATGAAATAAGGAGGAGCTTTCGTTATGTTTTCAATAACCTTCACTGCTCTTTCAAACCTGCTTCAAATAAAAGCCAGAATCTGCATGTTTCTGTGTGGAAGCCCAGCTGCCCATAAGGAGGGCTCTGGAGGTTCAGCCTGGCTGCTGAGCTGTCCCTGTGTCCCTGTGGTGCCACTGCCAGGGCTGTGTCCTGCCTTGGGGACAGTGGGATGTGTCACAAGTGCTGTCCCATTGCAGGGGGCTGGCCAGGAGGAAGGTTGGGCTGAGAGGGGGCTCCAGAACTCATCTGCCTCAGCCTCCCAGGCACCAGCACAGGTTTTATTTCTAAGTATCTTCCCACACACCAAACCAGGCTTTTTCATTACACAATTTTGGTCTGTCATAAAACATTAAATCTCTCTGAAAAGTTCCAGTGCTTGGATCCTCCTCATTACATGAAATAATTGCCGCTGCTGGAAGGATTAGAGGCTGCACCCACAGCCTGTCCCTGCCTCTCCTGGTTGGGGTTGAGCCCAGCTGTCCCACTGGGGAGCAGCCCCTGGCCAAAGGGGATGGAGCAGGTCCTTGGAGGGTCTCCTGTGGATATCTCCACCCCATCAGGCAGCCCAGTTGTCCCATTGAGGAGCAGCCCCTGGCCAAAGGGGATGGAGCAGGTCCTTGGGAGGGTCTCGTGTGGATATCCCCTCCCCATCAGGCAGCCTCCTGAGGTGCAGGTTTGGATGGCAATGCTCCTTTCCTGGCCTTGGAGCCCAGGCTGGGTGCACAGGGGGACACAGCTCTGTGTGCACAGCAAAGCAGCTCCGTGGGCTCTGCTCTCTAAAAGTGGGGCCTGATTAACTGTGATCCACGGTAATTAACTGTGATCCACGGTGATTAACTGTGATCCACGGTGATTAACTGTGATCCATGGGGCTCTCCCCATGGCTGCTCAGGTTCAGCCTGCTCCCTGCAGCCAGTGCACAGCAAGGGTGAGTGGAGATGAGAGGGATGAGTGAAGAAGAGGAGGAGGAGCTGCCGTGGGGCTGGCGCTGTGTCAGGGTGTCCTGGTGGCCACGGTGGCCACCCTGTCCCACGGCTGTGGGAGCCCCTTCCTCCCCCAGGGCTCTGAGACGAGCAGGGGGAACCCGGCAGGGTTTATTAAAGCACATCCAAGCCCTCCCCGTTGCATTTGCATTCACAGTTTGCTGTAGATGCCACATCAGCAGATGCCTGTGAATCAGCTGGAGCAGGGTTCTGGCATCCTGGTGTGGAGTGATTCAGTGTGATGCCTCGCAAGCTGCTCTGTAATGGGCTGCAGGGCTGAGTTTTACGATCATTGCAATGTAAAGGGTCAGAATCTTAATCTCCTAATACTGTGTTTTTAACAACATTTACACTTTAACATATTGAAAAATCTCATCTCTTTCTGCCATTTAGCATGACAGCACAATTCAAAGCGATCAGTGCAGCAGTATATTTCAGTATTTTAAACATAAATCAACCTGGCTGAAATATTTTTTTTCACTTCCAGTACTTCTGAAAACCTGGGATTTTCTAACTTTAATGTTTCTTATTTGAACCTTTGTATTCAGTGGAGTCTCTCACCTGAATAATCCAGCAGCATTAAACAGAGAGCACAGAATGGAGGCCCCAGTCCAGCACCCACCACAGATGTGGTGCTTTGTGGCTCATTGCAATGGGAAACTGTACCTGAGGATCACAAATAGCTTGGGAATTGTCTGCAGGTGTGGAAAGAATTACATTCTGCATCACCCTACAAAGCTAGGTGACAAACAATAGGAACATTTTAGGAATAAAGAGCAATTTTGATTTCATGAAACCTTTGGGATTAAAGGGGAGTTGGTTTTCTTTCAGAATTTGCAAATCTGACACAAACCATTTACTCCAAGAGCCAGTACTCAGTGCAGGAGTGGCCTCTCCTCCCAGAATAACTGAACTCAGTTCTTCTCTAGGATGTGGAGGGGGAAAAAAAGAAGGAAAGGACTCTTGGGGTTTCCTCATTAGCAAAGCCTTGTCCCCAGTGTCCCTCTCTGCTCCTTTCCTGTGCCTCTTTCCCTGCTGCACATGAGCCTTGAGGCTGGGCTCTGCACAGGCACAGGACCTCTGCCCCTTCCCACAGCTGCTGCCCTGCACTGGCACAGCCTGGCCTCGTGTCTGATTCCTCATTTAATTAGAAGCTCCTTATCCAGTTTTCCTGTGTGCTGGCCTGGATTTCTCTCTGCTCCCATGTGAGAAAGGAGCTGGGCATATGGGCTGAACCACAATGATTTGATTCATGGGCTGAAATCATCATTGAACAAGTGTCACAACATGGCATTAGATTAAGAACTAAAGTGATGGGCTATGGTGAGTCTGTTCATTAGTATTAATAGAGCTTAATTAGGCACAAGCATGGTGTTGCAGGGAAATGTGAAGTTGGCTGCAGTTTCCATGGTGGGAAAAAAGGTGTTATTGAATAAAGGTGAGAGGCCCACAAGCCTTGTGCCTGCCTCTGAACCCCAGCACAGTCTGGGCTGGGATGAGCCTTCCTGCCCCAGGAGGGGAATTGAGGACTGGGGCTCGTCAAGAAGCCAAAACTGAGGCATGGCAGGTGCAAACCATGAAATCTGGGGAAACTCCTGACCTTCACACTGGGGGCTGTGCCAGGGGGAGCCATTCAGCCCTGACCCACCCTCAGCAGCTCTTGCAGTCCCCAGGGAGGGGCAGCAGGAAGGAACAGAGCTCCAAATGAGTGAGAGACACAAAGGGACAGGGACAAGGAGTGCCTGCAGGAGCCAGTCCCCACATGGCACTGCACCAGGTGCCTCTGCCAGGGCTGGGGCTACTTTGCAACCAGGGTGAATATCCATGGGTGCATTCAATGCTTTTGTAATTATCTCAGTTGTTTCTTTATCTTCAGTATCCTCCCTCTTGCACCAGTTTGCCTCCATTCATGCTCTTTGCTTTATGGTTCTTAGGCCATTTTACATTTCTCCCCATTTGGCAGCATTAAATTTTATTTACCATATGTCCCTTCTGCTACAAAGATGATAAAATCCTTTGGATTTTTGTTGTGCTGTTGCAAGCTCATTCAGCACTCACCTCAATTTAGTGTCCTCAGCAAGTGGAGCTGATTTGTTGCTGGTTTTCACAGAGGTCCAAGCTGGGACACTGCCAGGTTGTGCTGCAGACCTGCACTTTACCACTGCTCCTTTTCCTTTGCCAGGTACCATCCCCTCAGGAGGTCTCCAACACCTCTGTGGTGGGACAGAGCATCATATGGACCTCTGGCAAAAAAAAAAAAAAACAACAACAAAAAACAAAACAAAACAAACAAACAAAAAAACCAAACCCAAGAGAAATGCCAAGGAAATCATTTATACCTGGTTATTTTCCCTTTTCTGTTTATATTCTGTTGAAAAGCCTCCCCTTGCTGAGCATTCCAATCCCTGCTGTTCAACCTGGGGTTAATGTGCATTTCAAGCTGCCCACAGTGGCAGAAAAGGGGAGACACAAGCCAGGATTGATATCCAGGGTTAGTAAGAGCTGGACTCTGCCCTTGTTGTGCTGTGACTGCAGGGGCTGGGCTGCCCAGGAGGCACTGCCTGCCCATGTGGAGCCCAGCCCCAGCTGGGAGGAGGGGAAATGCACCTTTGGGTGCCATAGGAGAACTCAGGGCAGCCCCAGGCATGGATCTGGAGCTCCAGCACGCTGCCCTCTGCCCTGTCAGCCACAGGCAGCTGCTCCCTGGCCAAGGCTGCTGGAGTCAGAAGGGCTCTGCAGGGAGCAGCGAGCCCATGTCCATGATCATCCTGAGGCTGAGGGCTGGGCTGGCACCTCCCAGCACCTTGCACTGACTCCTCTTCCCCAGGATGGCCCATTCTGCAAACACTGCCAGGAAGGGCCAAAGCTGCTGGGTGAGGACCCTGGGGATTGAGGCTCTGAGCTGGCTGCACCCCTCTGGCACCCAGCCCCCCTGGCTGGGGGTGCTCCTCTCACAGCACCCGAGGGCTCTGGGCAGCATCTGCCCCCTCTGTGCCCACAGGCTGGCAAAGCCCTGTCCTGCTCCAGGCAGCGATGCCAAGGACCCATGGCTTGGCTGGGGCTCCAACCCCACCTCCACCCACCTGGGGCAGGGCAGAGGGACCTCAGGGGTGACGTGTGGCCCCGGTGTGGCCAGGGGGGTGGCCCCCAGGGCATTCCTGCTGCCCCAGCCTGCCAGCCACCGCCGCCCTTCTATGGAGAACCAGACTTGAAGAGAGCTCAAATTAAATGTAAGTAATTTCCTTTTTTCCTACCTTGAAATTCCTATTGATTTCCTACCTAAATAGAAATTCCTATTGATTTTGTGTCTGTTCATATTAGTATGTTACCTTGTCACCTTTTGTTTGCAATATTATGTTGTTTTATGTGTTGCTGTGTTCAGGAGGGTTCTGTGAGCTGTGTCCCTGCGGGTGACACCAGACCCTGCCCCGGCCCAGCTGGGCAGTGCTTTGTGCTCTCCCTGTTCCCCACGGGAACCTGCTGTCCCACACGAGCAGCACCCCACCTGGGCTGCAGGAACCCACCTGGGCTGCAGGAACCCACCTGGGCTGCAGGCACCCCACCTGGGCTGCAGGAACCCCACCTGAGCTGCAGGAACTCCATCTGAGCTGCAGGAACTCCATCTGGGCTGCAGGAACCCCTCCGGGCACAGTCACCCCCCGGCACAGGCAGCCCCTCGTGTCCCCGTGCCAGCAGGGCTCCGGGCTCTCCGGTGCCAGTGTCACAGTGCCAGCAGGGCTCCGGGCTCTCCGGTGCCAGTGTCACAGTGCCAGTGTCACAGCCCAGGCACCGCGGGCCCCGGGGCCGCTCCCGGCGCTGCTCCCCGGCTCCGCAGGGGCTCTCTGTGTACCGTGCTCCCCTGAAAGCTGCCGGCTGGTCGGAAATCCTGCAGCTCACAGGCTGCTGTGGTCCTCGCAGCTCTGCTGGTCACACAAGGATCTTCCCCCTGTCCCCGGCGTCCTCTATTCCTCACACCTCAGTGAGCAGGCACCGCCACGCCGAGACCTCTGACCGAGTTGTCAAGGTGACGGGTGCTGTTATCCTAAAGTACTTATTTCACATCCATGGTGTTTTGTCCCTGCCTTTTATTGAAACACAGAGAAGAGACCAATTATCTTCCTAATGGTTTGCACAGCTTCTTTCTTCTCTTAAGTGGGAGTTAATGACAAGTGGTTTGGGCAGGGGGTCGCTCTTGCACAGGGAGCTCTTGGGTGTCCCCCGCTCTCCAGGTGTCCAGGGACACGGGTCAGCTCCTCTCATCCGCTCTCCTGGCACAGGCATTGTCACCGATTTTCTCCTCCCTGCTTAACCCTGCAGAATGACCACGCTTTCCTGAACGCCCGAGTGCTGCAGCACCTCCGTGCTCAGGCAGGGAGGGTTCAGCGGTGCCAGGGCTGCCCGGGGGTCGGCATGGGAAGGGAGGGCTGTGGGCAACACCCGGGGGATGTCAGCATGGCCTGGGTTGTCCCTGGCCTCACGGGGCTGAGCCCTGGCCCTACACACGGCCAGGGGACACCCCAGGGTGACAGCAGCAGCTACAGCTTGTCCCGTGGCTCCCTCCTACAACAAGCACCATTAAAATGCTGATATAATGCCAGTCTTAAGGCGAATAACGAAGCAGAGGCTCTTTGCTGCTGAGCACAGCTCTGGCTGAGGTGCACCAGGGGAACACTGCAGTGACAGCTCTCATGTGAGAGGCTGGGCTCTAGAAGCAGACGGGGTCCAAGCTGAGCCAATTCCAATTCCATCGGTTTCCCTCTGTCAAGCATAGGCCATGCAGAATGGGCCTCTTCCCACCCAGACTGGAGTTTCCTCCACCAAATTCCTGCTCTGGGAGCACCTGAGCTCAGCAGCTCGAGTGTGTGTGCGGGGAAGGGGCTGTGAGACAGCTCCGCTCCTGGCAGGCTTTGTTATTGATGTGCTGCGTCTCGGTGGATTAGTAACGGATGTGGTGTAAGCCAGAGGGTTCCTCTTGCCTTCCAGCCTGCATTACCCCGTCAGGAGCAGAGGTTTCACTGGCACCTGATAAGCCACATAAAACATAAATACTGGGGAGATGCTGTGTGTGAACACAATCGGTCTTGGCAGTGACATGATCCCTGTGTAACAGCCTGGCAGGTATCTGCAGCTTTGTTTTTTACAGAGTGAAGGCAGGCTGAGCTGGAAGAGCTCTGGATTTGAGCTATGCAAAGCAGGAAATTGTGCCTCTCCACATCACATTCCGGGAAGAAGATGCAATTTCACCGCTGCAGACCCATGGAAGTGGAGACACTTTAACTCAGGCATGGTTTGGCTTGGGAAGTTGCTGGAATTATTTTTCAATTCAAAAATATGGTCGACGTGAATTCCAGATGGTGGAGACCCATTTCTGCATGCAAATTGGAGAGACTGGGTGACCCCAGTGCCAGCCTAGGAGCCCAGAGCGTGTCCACAACATGTCCCCTCTCTGAGTGCTGTGGTGTCTATATTTTCACCCTTTCCCATTCTGGGACATCACAGAAAAATCCACCTGCAGATTGTTTATCTTGTTTTCTTGTGAGTAAAGATGCAGCCTTTAACTTCCTGTGGATGCAGTGGGTTGGTTAATGCCTGGGTAACAGAGGGAGGGGATGGGGGCATGGCAGTGTTAATGGGAGAACAGCTCATTTATAGTTCCAGCATGCTTTATGACATCAAAAGAGCATTGAGAGAATGCTTGGGATAATGTTAATTAGGGCTCAGAAATAAATGCTTTGCTTCCTCATTAATTGTTATCTCTTTGTTGTGCTCATTAGAAAGTGATTCCTAGCAAGGAGCTGCTAAAGGTTGTGCAGCTGAGAGGAGATGTGCTACTTGGGTGGAAGACACCAGGCAGCCCCACCCAGATTTGGTCCTCGGGGCTGAAGTGGAGGGGGACATCTGGCACCTAAGATGCTGTGGGGAGAGGTGGTGAGGTGTGGGATGCTCTGGAGAGCCCCATCAGTGCAGCTGTGACAACCCCTGCCCCTATCTCCATTAAGCAGCCTTGCAGGGAGCTGCTCCCTTCTCTGTAAAGTTTTCTTGTCTCAGCCATTTCTGTAGATTATGTGAAAATACACTTTGGAAAATTGAATCATAAAACTGTGGTGTAAATCCTTTTAAAAAGAGATCAAAGACCAAAATGCTAATAAGGCTGGGATGGGAATAAAATCTAGGCGCTTTGGTAAAGTAGAATAAAAATAAAGGAGGCCTACAAAGAGAATAACAAATTAAAAACAAGTTTAAAAAGAGCACTGGAGAAAAGATATTCAAAACAACCAAAGGAGAAAGCCCTTCAAGTGAAGGCTTTCATGTGCCCAGTGCAGGCATGACCCTCAGTGCTGCTTTCACACAGTGAACCCCTGCCCAGCCTGGAGCTGAGCCCCTGCACCCAGCCCTGCCCAGGAGCTGCACCCTCACCTGGGGCAGCACCCAGCCCCTGCCACTGCCAGGACACGGCCTTGGAGCCTCCTGTTTCCCACCAGACTGCTGGAACCTGTCTCCACCCAAACCACTCAGTGAGAGAACTTTGGAACGCTGATCTTCACCGCTGTGTCTTTCCTCAGGTTTTCCCGTGTTTCTCCACAGATGAGGACCAGGCAGGGTACTGGGGGAACAACTGCACATAAAGACCAGTTGAGGCACTCTTCTCCAATCCATAAATCACTTCCTTTGGGGAGTTGATTCAACTTGGCATTAGGAAAGTGCTTTTAAAACACACCCATTCCCTCCCAGCAAGCCGGCAGGCTGGCACAGCCTCTCCTGTGTTGTGCTCCCTGCAACTCAAACCCAATTCTGCAGGAAATCGAGTGGTTTTCTGGGGAGAACAGCAGCTCCTCATGCCAGGACAGGGTAACTGTCTGGAGGGGAATTATAAGGGCAGACAGACGTTGCTGTCCCCAGGGAACCTGAGCAGTGCCTGGGAAGGCAGTGACACTATGTCCCAGAGGAGCTTGGGGGCACATCAGTGGTCACCACGTTAAAACC
>VWYP01005119.1:463180-495680 GCA_013400435.1 Pycnonotus jocosus | reverse complement strand
TGGCAAAGCTGCCTCCTCCAGCAGAAAAGTGTCCCTGGATCTCACTGGCATGGCAGGCATGGGGGCTCAGCAGCCCCTAAAGCACATTTGGGCATTCCCCACCTTGTAATCAGAGTGCCCAGCTTGTATTCTGTTTCCACTGGGCCAGAAGGAGGCCTGTTGTTACTGCCCTAGGAGTTATTGCTTTGCTGTTGTTAATAAAAGCTGCAATTGCAGTGAATGTGAACGTGTCCTCCCGTGTGCTCAGCCCCAGCTGCCAGCAGCCCGGCACTCATGTTCTTCTTCCATCATCCCTTGTCCCAGACAGGTGGGATGGGATGACTGCCATTGCAGGGAACTCGTAAAGTATAAAACGCTTCATTTGTTCCTGAGATGGAAATGTGAATGGCCAGAGAAGGCCCTAGCAGTGTGTGCTGCTGCACAGCCAGCCCTGCGCTGGGCTCTGTCCTGCTGCCTGCAGGGATGCCCCAGCAGGGACCTGCTCCAATGTGTGCAGGGGCTCCACACAGGTTCCTGCCCCATCTGCTGGGAAGGGAAAGGAGAGAGAGTGAGGATTCAGGGTTTAGGAGGTACTAGAAACGTGGCTTGTGGCAGGAGGGGGGCCCTGATGACACAACCTGCATGCTGAGCCCCCAGACCCTGCCAGGCTCAGTGTGACCCTCGGTCACGCTCCCTGGGCAGAGGTGGGTGAGCATGTCCTGGCTGGGGTGCAGGGCCCCCAGTCCCATCTGGAATATGCAACGTGGAGACAATAGAGCAAAGTGTAACCACTGTTTACAGAAAAAATTGTCAAGGATTTATTTATTGGAAGTGACTGAGGAATATGAATTCTACACTCCATTTAAAATGCTTTTTATTTCTCTCAGCCTTGGGGCTCTGAGTACATCTAATTTCACCCATAGCTATAATTCTCCACCAAACAGTTCCTGCTTCTCCTCTGGGTTCCTGAGGAGTCATTTTGGTTTATGTCCTCTCCCGGTGCAGCTCGTGCTGTGGCTGGAGACAGTTACACACTGTGAACTTTCCCAACACCCCCTCCCCACTGGGGGCACACACACACAGTGTGAGCGAGAGCCATGCACAGGGAACAGCTTGACACCTCACTATATATTTATTTAAAAAAATAAAACTCCAAATGTCTTTATCATGTAGGGGTTTCTCCTGAGGAGCCTTGTATTTCACCACAGACACTTTGATTGTCCCTACCTTGCAGCTAACAAACTATTAGTTTTGTTAGTATATTTATTCCACTAAAATTGGAGCCTGTGATTACAAATCCAATGCTGTGATTGAGTCAGGGTTTGAAAATAAATCTGTCTGGGGCTCATCTGGCATTTTGGTGCTGGGAGAGCAGCATCAGGCAGTGCTCCTGCAGCCCAGCTGTGGGCTGGACCATCCAGCTGTGGGCTGGACCATCCAGCTGTGGGAGCACTGGCCACGGGCACAGCCACGGGCACAGCCATTCTGCTGGCTCTGCTGGGTCACTGATCAGGGGTTGGATTCTGGGGATGGTTCTCCCCAGGTGAGCCAGCAGTGGCTGCAGACTCTGGCTCTTCAAGCAATGACTGTGTTGGGGCAGAAGTTGCTACTCTGCCACAGTTTGCTCCCAACCTTTCCAGGGCTTGTTGCTCCACAAGGCTTGTGGCACTTGAGCAGTATCTTGGTGACATGACAACCTTTCTGCCAGGCCAGGAGATGCCTGCCCCTTCCCAGAGGGTGCTGTGAGCTGGGGTGGCTGCTGAGCTCCAGGACTGGGAGCAGGATGCTCTCCTTCCCCATGGGCAGAAGGATGCAGGGGAAGGACAAGATGAGCATATGGATGTGTGTCAGAGCAGGAATTAAACTTTTAAAAAAAATTTTAGGAACAGGTTGCTATTTCCCACTAGTTCAGTTTCTTCTCCAAAAGCAAGGATGGCAGCTCATCCTGTGGGACGAGAGCTCTGCAAATGGGCACAGAGATTCATCCCCAGGGACTCACTCTCAGCCTGGCTCCCAGGAGGGCTGTGCCCAGATGGATGGTGAAAACTGGGGTGCCCCTGACTGGGACCAGGCCAAGGAGAGAGGTAAGGAGTGAGACAGGAGAGGGACAAGGAGGTGCTCCTGCTGTTCTGCTGTCCCTCCAGGTTATTTCCCAGCAAGCTTCTTTGCTGTGGAACTTTGCTTGCTTTGAAATAAAGGAGCTGTTCTGTTTGTGCAGGCAGGCAGTGACAGCATTTTCACTGCCTGGGGATCACTCCTTGCAGGCTCTCAGGGGACGAACGAGCAAGGCAGAAAGCACAGCCCTCACCCAGGTAATGGCAGAGTCCCCCGGTGGCTCAGGGGACAATGACCTCGCCCCCAGGCGGGGCTGCCCAGACACAGGAGCTGCTGCTTCCCTCCCCGGCTGCCCCAGCACAGAGCTGGGGGGATGCAGAGGCTGTCCCTGCACCCTCCTTGGCCGGTGCCCCCCTGAACCCCGCCATGGGGTCCCCGTCCTGCAGCCCAGCCTGGCAGCCCCGGCTGTGCCACCTGCGGCTGCCAGTCCCCAGACAGGAACACATGCTCTGCCTATGTACATAGGGAAAGAAACCTGTCAGGGAAGATTAAAACCCCAGACAGTCTTTATTGTAAGATTGTTTTTTCCATTTATTTATCCCTTTTTTTCCCTTTTAGCAAGAGTAGTCAGGGTTTGATATGATTAGAATTGCAAATCTTGCATGTTAAAAGGGAAGCACTGAAGTAAAAGGATGCTGCTTGTGTAATGAGACACGTTTTAAATCCAGGCTAGGTAAATTTGGTGTTGAGCATAAAGGGTATGAAATAAACTCGCAGTGAGCTCAGCAAATGCCCCAAGGCGCGTCCCCATTAGTATTCCCATTTGTGAGCTCACTTCATAAGACTAATGGAGTTGCTACCTGGGGACATTAATTGTGCATGACACCATTGCCGAGCCTTTGTGCACTCTTACTAATATCACAGTGCCTCCTTGACAAAACGCCTGCAAAGATTACAAACATACCTAAAATAACTGCCACATTCACACTCATATTTGACAGGGATCTTCGAGTTCAGTTACAATAGAATTACCATCATTTCTTACACCTCTGGCTTTTTATTACATTAAACAATGGTTGATATTGCTTCCTTAAACCAGTGTCAGATTGTGTAAAATCTCTCTATCTCAGGCTTTTCTATTAAGCCTCCCATTTATCAGAGGAATGTATAGCTTCCATACTTGACTCTTACTACAAATATTATATATTACATTCTTAAGCATGCGTGCACATGCACACATCACCCTTCTTCTCTGTTAAAGGCACAGCCACGTTTTGGAGTCCCTGCAATTAATACTGAAAGGCTCTGCTATCGTGTGAGGTGCTCACAGGTCTTCCACCATTAATTATAACATCATCTCTGGGGGAAAGCCTTCCTGGGGCTGGGCTCCCTGCTTTGAATCCCAGTGTCCAGGATTAAGATGATGGATGAGAGGATTTGCTAAATTCACAGCAACCAGGGCAAGGTGCTGTTGAGGAAAGCAGATGAATTGGGGTCTTCTGGAGCTCTGACACACCAGGCTTGGCCTTTTCAGGGCTCTGTGGGGCTCCCCACCAGCGTGTCCTCTGTCCAGTCCTATGGATCTCCCCTCCAGCCCCAGTGGCTGCTCCCCCACAGCTGCCAGGGCTCCAGGGGCCTCCCACAGCTGCACTGAGAGGCATCAGTGGGACACCAGGGCAGATCTCATCCTTGAAAGGGATGTTAAAACAAGGTACCAAAGTGAATTACTGTAAGACCTTTGAGGATTCAATGCTCAGATGTTTGGAGGAGGGATTCAGTCCTTCACAAATCAAATTTTTAAAATATATTTATAAAAAACCTAGGTGTTTGTGGGGTATTTTTCTGGCACTGGCACCATCTGTGCCCCAACAGTCTTTGATTTTGCTCTTTTCCCTTTGCAGTAGAGCCTTCTCTGAGGTTTCCTCTTGGAGAAGAGCCTTGCCAAGCTGCAGGTAAGGGAAAATCCATTGATGTGAATTAGGAAGTCCTTCATCCCACCTATGGCCAAGGACATTCTGACTTTACCATGCAACAGCATTAAATGGCCAAAGGAAAAGTCCAGCTCCATATTCTCTAGAAACAAAACACTTTATCTAGAGTAGGACATCAGTGTTTGCTTCAAATTCCTGACCAGGTAGGGACCCATGGAAATGTGAGACAGAAGCTGTGGTTCTGCTCCTGGGGAGAGACTGGGGTTGCATCTCAGCTGCAGCTGTAGAGGAGGACACTTCAGGAATGGCTATTTCTATTTCTATTTCTATTTCTATTTCTATTATTTCTATTTCTACTTTTATTCTTATTTCTATTTCTATTTCCAGGATTTATTGGAATTAATATATTAATTATTAGTTTGCAATGGTGCCTGTCAGCAGTCAATCACATTTTTTTTTACAAATTTGTTCTACAACTTTCTGCAGCAAGAAAAGGCACAAGGTGCTCATGGGCAAAGCGGCCTCCAGGGTGTGGAGACTCTTCCTTCCTCTGGCCGGTCCTGTCCCACCCCTCCTAACCCCAAACACACACATCGATGTCCAGGCAAGAGGAGCCCCCAGGGCACAGCAGGGCTTTGCATCGGGCATTTCAGAGGAGCCCTGAAGGAATGAGCTGGAGCTGAGAAACACACAGCGCATGCATACGGCTGATCCGCCCCGTGGAGCTGGCACAAAGTCTTTTCCTGCTGTCTCATTGACTTCTTGCCAAAAAAGGTTAAAATGCTGGAGTTTTCTCTGGAATTCTGAAGTTGGGACTTAAAAATACTTCAAACACTTGGTTTAATAGACCTTCACATCAGCGTATTCCCAGTTTCACACAGCTCCCTAGTGACACGGGACCTTTTGTCAAGCACATATGAAATTAAGTGAAATAAAAATCATATTAAAAATTATTACCATCTAACAGCCATTAGTCTGCACATTGCTGTCACGTCTTGATGGATTTCTCACTTAGTTCAATGAATGTTCTAACGACAGTGATAAAATCACTCAGAAAAAAATATAATAAACTGTTAACCCTTCATGTGGCTGCTTGTTTTTCAAATCCCTTTAAGAACTGTTCAGCAGTGAGTTGCTCCCCAGGGTACTTGCCTGTAGATGAAAACCTGCCTGTGCCTGACTTGGGCACGGTGGAGAGGCTGAAATCCTGTTCCAGCCCTCTCCAGTGAGGGACATGGCATGGCTGGGGACCGTCCTGGCAGCACAGGTAACTGGGACACTGCTGAGTGACACAGCCCTTTGTCTTTTCAGAGCAAAACCAGGGATTCCTGGGCTCCGGTTCCCTTTAGGAGCACTGAACAGGCTCCACAACAATTCTACGGTGCCCAGCACTCAGTGCAGGAAACCAATCACTCAGTTCCCCGACAGACCCGAGGGTGCCAGAGGCTCAGTCCCCGGCTTGGGGAGCACCACAGGGGTCCCAAGGCAGGTGTGAGAGAGCAGAGGTGGTGACAGGTCCCAAGGCACACGTGAGAACAGCAGGATGGTGACTTGGGGTGCTGGAGCTTGACGGAGCAGCTGTGGAAGTACAGCATCCAGGGAAGGGCATCTGCATTGGCCATTAACACAGAGCTACTTAACGCGCAATCAGCACGGCCTCGTTAATAAAATACATCCATTTGAATGCCAGGAATTACTCCGTGTGCTGCTGGGGTTCTCTGGCTAATAGCAGCCTCGGCAGCCTGGCATTGCTGGGTTTGTTGTGTCCTGCAAATTTAATGCATGCTTACTGTTACGGAGAATAGTGGGTAAGATGGAAATGACAGACTGCAGGAGCAGACGTGGCAATATAATAAACTCAGTTGGCACTTCTCCTGAGTTGTATTTAGCCTACCACGTTGGGTGGAAGGCTGGCAGTGGGCCAGCATCGCAGGCGCTGGTGCACGGGACATGCCCGCGGCACACGAGTGGCAGCAGGACCCTCCCGCTCTCGCAGGTGACATTGGCTGTTGTCACAATGCCTCCTCTCCGTGGTGCTGCCTGTCAGAATCCGTTCGACGCAGAACAGAAGCCGGTGTTTAACTCCCCCAGTGTGAAACCTTTGCTCTCTGAGCAGGAAGGTCCCGAGCCCTGAGGGCATCGCTGGCTGCTGGAGCCGGAGGGAAGCGAACACCTTTTTGTGGCTGTTGTCACTCAGCAAATTGTTCTGCAAGACACCTGATTGTGGGATTAGAAAGACAGATTGATGTTCTCAGGAAGATCAATGAACTTGCCAGGCTTTGTGATGACACACAGCTCGCCTCCCTCTCGTTGCAGTGACAGCCCAGCATCCCCCTGAGAGGACACCGAGGGTCCCTCCCGACACTCACACCCCTGGGACCAGCTCCCCCAGCACCCAGACCCTGCAGGACCTTGCTGATGGTGGGAGGAAGCTTGTGGAAGAACAGCAAAAATTAGCAGTATTTGGAGGGAACCAAAGCTAGAGGTAGATGAGGTTTGGGGCAGACTGCATTAGGAAGAAAGCAAACTCTGGGGCAGGGCAGCCACCAGCCTGGTGACCGCTGGGAGCACGGCCAGGGGCAGCAAGTGTGAGCTCCTCCTGAAGCTGTGGAGAGAGAAAACCCCTGGGCTGCTGGAGAACAGGGAGGGCTCTGCTTGGTGCCTCGGGGGAGGTGGTGAAGGGGCCATGCAGAGGCTGGGCTGGCAGAGCCCTCCTGGCCAGCAGAGCCCTCCCGGCCCTGCCCGCAGAGCTGCGGCACCGCCGATGTGACCATGCAACAGCCGGGTGCTAAATGGGAAATCTGATTGCTCATCCTTTGTTTTCCTCCTCCCATGCCGAGAGTGAATTAAGTCAAAGCCAATCCTGAGGAAAAGCGGATCCCTTCCACCATCCATCATGGACGAGAGCACGGCTGGGCAGATCTACAGGCCTCTGAAGGCCTGTACGGATATGTTGTCCCAAATCTCATCTCCATGGCTCATGGTGATTGATCTCAGCTATTCAGACCTGTGGAGCTCAATGATTTCTCTCTCCTAACCTCTACCTGGTTCCTGCTGTATTTCATAGGGAGAAGATCCTTGTGGAAGTGTTACATTTTGAAAATAAACCTAATCAGGTCTCAAACAATGGGGCTGCATCCTTCTGCTGTGGTAGCTCCAGCATGGATGCCAGAGTTGCCCGTGGTTGTCCTGTGCTCCCTGGCTGAGCTGCTGGGCTGAAAGGTCTCTATTTCCTGTGCCCTCATGTTTGTAGGACACAAAGGAGCTGTCTCCCTGAGCTGGGGCATTCAGTAGAGTTTTTATGCAAAGAATTACAGACCTGTAGGCATGGAACAGACCTCACCTAGTCTGTCTCTCTGCAGTAAGTCAAGATCACAGACTCCTTGTAGATGTTTCTCTACCCAGTAAGTAAAACCCCTCAGTGACCTCCCACAGCCTCTATTTCCTTTGGAGTATAACCTCTTATGGTTTGGGAGTTGCTGCCTTATCTCACCTAGGTTTTCCTTCCTGCAAGGACAGCACAATTTTTCTGTATTATTAAAACAAACAAACAAACAAACAAACAAAAAAACCCACCCCCAAAAACCAAAAAACAAACAACAAAGAACAACCATCCTTTTTGTCCCAAACTTGTCTGTCCTCAAGGACTTTAATGGCCAGAGCTGCTCTGCCCCATGCTAATTCCAGCCCCACCAGCTTCCATTATCATGCACTGCATTTTCTGAACCTGCTGAGTTTCTGTAGCCTCTGGATTCTTTCCCATTTTCTGTTCTCTTAAAAGGGAAAGCTGAGGATGTTCCTGGAAAGACCAAAGTTGAATTTTCTCTCAGGCTACAAATGTGGGATATGTTTTCCCTGCATTTTATCAGAGCCTCCCATTCCTGACAGATGCCATGGTTATTGCAGGCCCTGGATCTTTCCCAGCTCCTGTTTACTCAAGCAGTAATCCCTACTCTGCATTGTGTATGATTTTTTCTCTCCCACATAGAACTACCCTGTGCTTGTCTTTACCAAATTTCACCTCACTGGTTTCAGGCTATGGCCAGTGATGTGCAGATGAGTTTAAATTCTGTTCCTGCTTCTGAATTGCTCACAAACCCCTTTGCTTGGTCATCTGCAGGATGTGTCTCAGACAAGAGACTGGAGGCCTGGGCAGCCACATGGGCTTCTCCTGGGGGCTGCTCAGGCTGCTGCCAGGCAGGTGATGCTGATTCCTTGGGCATGGGCCTGTGGGGTGCACTGTGCCCACAGAGTGCCTGCTGTGCCATGGGACTGGCGGGGATGCAAGGGATGCTGCATCTCCTGCCATAGGAGGGACCTCATGGAGACAGCCTGGGCAGGAAAAGGCAGAGGGAATGGGAGGAATGGGCTCCAAGTGTATTGCCAGTGTAAATTATCTCAGCCTGTTACTGCTGCCCATAAAGAGGTCTGTGTAACTGCAAGTGCACCACTCCAGAGACAACTGCAGGGAGCTTTATCACTGCAAACCAAAGAGGATGCCTGCTTAGTGTGAGAGGTTCCAGAGGACAGTTAAAGCAATGAACAGGTTACAGGGCAATGAAAGCCAAAGGACACAGGAACAAGGCACTTTAAGCTCTTCCTCCTTGTGTGTGTCTGCAAAGAGCAGAATCTGGCATCGTTAGCTATGCCCAAATTCTGCTGAATGACCTGCAAGCAGTGCTTCCCCTTCCTCTTCATGCCTGAACACATCTTATTTGTCAGTGGAAAAGTTTCCTCCTAATGAATTTGCCACAAAAAGGAGAAAAATGGCCATGGCCTAACATGGAGAAAATGGCAAATCTGATGGTGGCAATTAAGCAGAAAACGAGACAGGGATCTGCAGGCGGCCCGGAGAGAAGGGGTTAAATTGCCATGGAAACAACCATGCATTATTTACATGGCCTAATGAATAAAACATTTAAGTAGTAGGCTAATAAATTTCAGAACACAAAGCAAAGTAAGCTATGATTTAAATATATGCCTCTGATGAATATAACTTGAGTTATAGAGCTGAAGCAGTGGGAGACCCAGCTCAGTTTTACACCCTCATCTCACTAACATGAAGGTATATCTTCTTTTTAATAAATGATTTTTCCAACGAGCACACAAATTGGCATGAAATTCTCTCCTGTCAGGCATCCTGAAGCCTTTTCTAATAGCTTTTCTTGTGAATTTCTGTTGAGGTAGGAATGCTTTTGTTTTGGTTTTTTCCCCTCCTGCACATTCTGCCAGATTTCTGAGCAGGATAACATTAGCAATCAATTTGTTAAACTGTTAGCAGAACATATGTCGGAAGGTTTCAAACAGACCCAGACTGAAAGATGTGTTGTTTATTGTGTATCAGATATATGTGTGATCCATATGGCTCCAAGTGCAGGATCCCTTTGTTTTCCACCCACTGCAGATTTCCACCCGTGTTCCCCACGTGGAGCTGGGGAAAGAGGATCAGTCAGGGGCACCATTCCAACAGGGCAGCCCAGGCACCTCACAGGAGCAGTCCCAGAAGCTCTGGTGCTTGCAGGGGCACACGGGTGCCTCAGTTTGAAGGGTGTCTGTCCCTGTGCTGGTGGGACATGTGCTGGGAACAATGCACCAGCCCAACAGGGACAGCTTTCCATCCTCTGGAGCCATTGCCACCTCTGCTTTCTGCTGCAGAACCAGCCCTGATGCATGCAGCCACCCTGGTGTGTCACCCTGCTTTTGCATGTCTTAAACTTGCATTCTGATATTAAAGCTAAAGCTTTCTGATGTTTTTTAGCACTCTGAGAGAGTTCCCACACTTTTCATGTAAATAAGACAATGTTTACATTCTTTTGCTATGAGAGAGCATTTGAGTGATTGGGATGGTCACCAATCCAAGTGATGAGGTGACCTGCCTTGGCCAATACTTGGCCACTTATGTACAGTGGATATAAATGGAGTCAGAAATCAGGATAAAGAGAATTCTGACATGCTGACCTGTCTGCCTCGTCCTTCCAAACTCCAACAACGAATGCTGCACCAAATAGTGCAACACCGGTGACAGTGGTGACAGTGGTGACAGTGGTGACAGTGGTGACAATGGTGACAGTGGTGACAGTGGTGACAGTGGTGGCAGGCACACGTGGCAGGGGCCAGCAGCTGGGCAGGTGTGGATCAGACAAGGGTTCCAGTGAACTCCCAGCAAATGAGGGAACTCTGAGGCTCCTCTGGCAGTGGGGTGAGGGAGTGCTTGTGCTCAGGGTGCTGCAGCTTGGCCGCCTGCCTGGCAGCCAGGTGGGACACTCCTATTTCTTGCACCGTTCTCCTTCCGTGGGCAGGTAGAAATCTGCCGTTGCTATTTTTAGAAGGATGGTGTCTATCAATCCATGGAGCAGATTGCTGGCCACAAAGATAGATGAAACAACAGCTGGTGCTTCAGAGAGGGATCAGGACAGTGGAAAAGCTGCTGCTTGCTGAGCCCACATACTCAGCTGTCAGCGGCCAATTCGAATGCGGGAACTCAGCGAGCCCAGAGGTCCGTCCTTCCTTCCTTCCTTCCTTCCTTCCTTCCTTCCTTCCTCCCTCCCTCCCTCCCTCCCTTCCCCTCAAAAATATTATTTTAACCTTAAATAACAAGATATTTACAGAAATTAAATTTTGAACAGTGCACCTCTTTGCAAGAAATGCCATTTTTAGTCCTAAAAAGTGAAGCCTGAAGGGAGAGGTCTGCAAGACCAAGCAGTGTTGCTGCTAAAGCTTCAGAGACACAGTCTGTTCATCGGGTCAGGATGTGACCAAAAGTAAGTTCACCTTTAACAACTAGTCAGCTAGTAAATAAAAGAGAATTTAGCCTTTGTCTTGATCATCAGGACCATGACAGTTTTGGTTCAGAGAGAATGATTTTCTGGATAAATCCAGAAGTTAAAAAAAAAAAAAAAGAATGAAGGATCACATTGCTGACTGGTAGACAGGAGATGTGGTGGGGGAAGAAACCAGATGAATTGTGTTGTCTAAACAATTTGTTATGAATTATCCAGTCAACTGTAATGAAAACATATGGGCAAAAATCACAAGAAACTCCTCCAATGTTTTAAAATGTGAGTGATGCTGATATTGACTGTGGGCTCTGTGCTTTGGGGTTGCAAAAGAGGACACTGAAGAGAACTGGGGGACCCAATTTCCAAAAGGGAAATGGAGGAGTTCCAGCATTCCAGCAGAAGAAAAGCACTGCTTTCACTTTATGGGGAGGTTTAGAAATGTTTTGCTTTGTTCTGATTTTGAGGAAAACCGTGGGAACCATGAGTATTTCCCCCCAAAAGGAGCACTCCGAGCACCACCATCTCCTCAGTGGGCTTTGCCTGGAGCGGCTGGGGATGGGTGGAGCCCTGCAGCCCCCGTGCTGAGCCCCCTCCTCTCCCCGGGCCCTCCTCAGTGCTGGCACCCCTTTCCTCGCAGGGGGCAGTGGGGACAGAGGGGATGTCCCAGCCCTCGCCCCTGTGTCCCCATTAGCAGCGGCACAGATTCAATGACAGCAAATGGGCAGCGCTGCTGCAGAACGGCCCACACCCTCCTCCAGGTAATTAATGGCCCTGTAAAGTGCTCTCAGATACACTGGATGAAAAATGCTGTATAAAAGGGACTGATACAACAGAGCTGTTGGTACTTAAACTGGGAAAAGCCAAGATAGGATGACTGAGGCAAATACATTTTTTAGTGACTCTTTAAATTAGAAAGGTGCATCAATGGAAACTTGGGCAATTCATTGCCCCTCGCTGCTGCCATGCTGGGTTTAAGGTAGGCCAGAATCACAATCTTCATGTGAAACAGTTATTTATAACTACTGACGGGAGGAATTATGTGAAATAAATATAATTTATAGTTATTCCAGGAAAAGCCATCAAAACAAAAACCAATAAGGATTTCTTTCATCTAAAAAGGTGTCAATTTGTTAAAAACCAATGGCCAATATTAGTGCAGATGACAGAATTATTAATATATTTCCAAACAATGTACATGTTTTTACACAGTCCACTTCTCTGGGCTGGGGATGCAGTAGAGAACCCAGGGGCTGGATTCATCCCGACACTTTTTTCTCCTTTAAATTTGCAACTCTCATTTTTTTTTACAGCAAACACTAAAAGCAACCCCAAAGTCATGGCAGGCATGAACTGCTGGACAGGGACTGGAACAGAAGCGCCAAGTGGGGCAGCCCCAGGAAGCTGCGAGCTGTCAGACCCTCCCCTGCAGCAGGAACTGCGAGCTCCGGTGACTCATTCTCTCTTCTCCTCCGTGGTTCCCCAGAATGCTGCAGGCATGCAGTGACATCCCCTGCATTACTGCTCACAACGTGCCTGCAAAGGCTTCCTGGAGCATTTCACTTGCTGCTTTTGCAGGTCCAGAGCTCCCACCTGTGTTCCAGATTATTTTGTGTTGACACAAAATTGGAGAGAGCAACTGCAAATTCAAAAGACAAATGAGCAGAGAGAGATTCCTGATCAGCACCATGTTTTCCTGTAGCACAGGCATGGCCAGGCTGTTGAGCCCTGTGATGCAGGGATGTTCCCTCTGCCTGCTCAGGGCTGGTTCTAATGGGCTGGCCAAGCTCCAGGGCTCCTCTGGACACTCTCCCTCAGTGACTCCTGACTCTGGAAGTCCAGCAGTGCTCCTGTGACCATGGTGCTCCCTGGGAGCAGCAGGGATGATCCCCATGCCAGCAGCAGTCGGGCCACCTGGGCAGAGAGGCTCTGGCTCCTGCTGCTGGGATTGCTGCTGCTTCAACCCACACCAGGCTCCCTTTCTGCAGCCTGGCAATGCTGGCTGAGTGGGAAGCAGCCCAGCCCAGCTGGGACAGCCCAGTTCAACAAGATGGACCCCAAAAGACTCATATTTTAGCCCTGATTTGGGATCTGTTCTCACACTGCTGGGTCTTTGTCACTTGATGCTGCTGCTCAAGGTATCCCCTCGGATCCTCATGTGAGCAGCTTGCTTGGCTTATCTGATGCTACTCTCAGTCGGTTCAAATCTTATTTATCAAATAGACAGCATTTTGTTTCGATGGGTGATTTTTCATCTTCCATTAGTGAAGTTGTTTCCCAGGTTCCCCAGGGCTCTATATTGGGCCCGTTGTTATTTTGTGTTTATATGCTGCCACTGGGTTATATTATTCATCAGCGTGGAGTAGCTTTCCATTTCTATGCAGATGATTCTCAAATTTATTTGTCTGCTAACCCTCATGCTGTCTCAGCTGTCTCTGCACTATCAGCCTGTCTCTCTGACATCACAAGATAGATGTGGCAAAACTTTTTGCTGTTAAATTCAGACAGAAGAGGTGAGGCCTGCCTGGATGCCAGCATTTTATTTCCTGGGATGACATTTCCAATACGATCACTTCCAGGATCTCATCACCGTGTTGCCCCTCGTGCGCTCCTGCTTTACCTCGCTGCTCCCTCTGTGATTTGTGACCCTGGCTCAGCACTCACCTCTGTCTGCAGAGGGATTTGTGGCTGCTCTTGGCGTTGCTGTTCTGATGCAGATCAAGGCACTGGGCTGGGGATGAACCTCCCCAGCTCTCTCTTGCTGGCACCCCCCACAAAGACCTTTGTTTGTTCCTGAGTGCTGGCAGAGGGGACATGCCATCTCACAGAGCCACGTGGGCACTCAGCACACTGATGTCAGCAAACTGGAGGGCTTTGCAAGTGTTTCTCAGGATCTTTGTACTTTTTTTTTACAATTTGGTGGGATTTAGAAAACATAACAGCAGATACAGGTCCCACATAGCACCAGGCATGGTTATCCTGCTTGGAGTGTTTCTCTGGTAAAACACAACAGACATTCCTGACTGAGGAGCAGGGCCAGCCCCCTGCACGGGCACCCAGCATCTCCTCTGGGTTTGTTCCTCTCCATGGCAGCGTGGTGGTACTGCATGGCACAGCTCTGCCAGCATCAGGGCCCCTGAGCTCATCCTTCTCTGAGTGATCCTCCCAAGCAGCCCAGGCTCCCCTCCCCAGTGTACTGCACACAACTTTAAAATCCTTCAAAAATAGTCAATTTGTTCCTATAAGGATGAACCAACTAGTACTCACAGAGACATCAAATAAATCTACTTCATACATTATTTGTTAACTTCATCAAATAAAGTACAATTTTATGGCTTAAATGTCAATCTCCACAGCTCATTGAGTTCTTTAAAACAGCAGAGACTTGTCTGTTTACAGAAGCAAAAATTAGGCAGGCGGCTTTCAGCTGGTGCAGGGATCCCATTGGCTCATGTACAAGGAAGAATCATAAAATACATTTGATGTGGAGAGTGTGCAATTTGACAAAGACAATTTGATTTGTCCATGGCTTTTAAAATATTCATCCCACTTTGATGGACTATAGTTTTATAAATATGGATTACCATTAACTGGCACAGGCAGTCGCTGCCTACAGAGTGTTCCGTGAAGCTTGTTGGGAATGAAGGCCTCCAATAAAAAAAATCATTATCTCTGCCTAAAAACGCTAATCAGTAACGTTTGGTTCATTTGCAGCTCAGAGGTCAGTAATTCACTTTAACTGCTTCTATGTTTGCACTGTTTGGGAGGAAAAAGTGTTCCCAGTTTTACTGCTCAGATGTAGAAGTGGCTGCTGCCAAAGGGGAACTGCTGAGGCAGGTCAAGAGGACATGTGCAAAATTTTAATGCTGCTTCTGTCAGACAACTAAACTGCTTTTTTTTCTTAGGGAAAAAATAAGAAGTTCATAGTAAAAGAAATAAAAAATAAATTTGAAATCCAGGGAAAACAATGATAAGATTTGAGAAGGCTTTTGTTGGCTTCAGAGCCAAACTGAATTCTGAGAGAGCGGGTAAGGAGCACATCATGCACTTCTTCAGCCCCTTAACGAGCTTGTTCTTGGAGCCAAGTACTTTGTTTACAGTATGTCCACATAGCCAAGCACCCACAGCAGAGGTGGTGAGTCTGGAGTGCCGCCCAGGGACCTAAACCAGCAAAAAGCTTTGAGTTTGTAACAGCAATTCAACAGTAATTCAACTTGTGAAGTAGATTCAACTTCCAGCCCAAAAGTTTATTCAAGTTAAGAAAACACATCCTCAGATTAAAAAGAGTATTGCACCACTGTCAATTTTCAGACGTTGCCATCAGGAAAAAAAAATTACATTTCAGGCTGACGAGCGACTAATCAAGGCAAGTGAAACGGTGCTGCAATAAATTACTCCGCAGCGAAATAAACCACACAAACAGACCGATGATAATAAATGTAAATTATTTCTCTGAAGAAATTTTCTTGGTATATGAGTAATACGAACCATCAGGAAGGAGTCTTCCTTAACATTAATTACAGAAAATGACAAGTGAGCTGATGACTGCGAAGGCTCATTATCTGAGAACATATTCACAACTTTGCAATTTGCGCGAGATGTACTCGGGCTAAATTAATCTCCCTTCTTTGCATGAGCCTCTTCTAATTTTCATGTTATTAACAGGTTTGCAGTATCACTCAGTGCTTGTCACTCTAATCAGGTTTCGGCATGTTCGCAAAAGCGAAGTGTCATTTATAAGGATAAGCCCTCATAATGGCGCTCTCTTTCATGTGGAGAATTCTACAAGGTTGCTTTTAATAAGGTCCTTTAATCATCTCCCTTTGCTCAACTTTTGGCCCCTCTGTTTTTTCATGAAGAGTCATTAAAAGACTTTGAAGTTCATCAAGGATGAAAAATTCATGACATTGTGGCAGGGAAAAGGCCAGGGGATGGAGGGACACACCGGGCAGGGGACGGGCACAGAAGGGATGGAGGTTCACACCGGGCAGGGGACGGGCACAGAAGGGATGGAGGGACACACCGGGCAGGGGACGGGCACAGGAGGGATGGAGGGACACACCGGGCAGGGGACGGGCACAGAAGGGATGGAGGGACACGCCGGGCAGGGGACGGGCACAGCTGGGGACGGGCTCTCCCGGGCTCTGCCGGGTCTCCCTGCAGCGAGGCCGATGCTGAGCCCGCCCAGCCACCCTCGGGTGCTGTCCTGTTGCTGTCCTGCTGCTTCAGGGCTGGCAGGGATGAGGTGTGGTCCCCCCGGCAGTGGCAGCTGCTCCTCCCTGCATCCCCGGCAGCACAGGCAGCGGATCCTCTCTGCGCCCCTCGGCCAAGGCACGGCCCGGGAGCGCTGCCACCGCCGTGCCCGGTGAGTGCCGACTGTCGCTGTCCCTCCCTTTCCTGCCGCAGCCCTGGGAACGAGCTCAGCGCCGCTGGCATCGCGGCTGTGACACCTCGGCCGGGCCCTGGTGACCCCGGGGTGTCCCGAGACAGCGAGGCACGGCCGGTCCCGGGACAGATCCGTTCGCTGCCGGCAGCAGCCGGAGGGACACGGGGAGCTTTAGAGAGCTGCGGTAATCACAGGCGACATTCCGCGGGGTCTGCGGCATGGCTGGGCTCTGCCAGGTTAACCTTATTCTTCTTCTGTGATTTGATAACGCTGGACTGGTGTTTATGCTGGAGCTTTCGAACACAATGGAAGGAGGGGGGAGAACTTTATTAAATTTTTGAAATTCATTTAAGCGGGGCCAGCATAATGAATTGCCAGATCTTGTGTGCACATTGTCCCCGGAAGCAACAATAATTTAGGTGGACATAAACCAATATGTAGATTAAAAATGTTTAAGCCAAGTGTCGTAAAATATATAAAAACATAAGGCAGAATTAACATATCAAAGTTTAGCATTATAAGTAATGACGGGTCAGATATAAGGTTATGTCTGCAAAATTGCATTTCAATATAATAAATCCATTCAAACTCTGTCCAGAGACACAAATTGAATCTATAGACAAAGCAACTGCAATCCATTGAATGCTATGAAGTATTCAAGTGAAAACAATGCATTTAGGAAAGGAAATTGAGTGTATTTTAAATATACAGGTGCTTGGAACTTCCATATCGCTTTATGCTTCTGCAGATTTGTATACACTGCATACACAGCCTACTTTTGACAAAGTCCTCAAAATGATGAATTTCTGATGGAATACTTGATATTGCAGCAGATCTGTTATGCACCGCTTATCCTGTAACACAAACCATTAATAACAATCACGCTCCCGCTGCACTGAGCTCTCTTGTTAAGATTTCAAAGCTTCTGCAACTCTGCTTGCCCCGCAGGGATGTGGCTGTGGCCGGGCCAGGGCTGGCCCAGCCCCGGGCACCCCCTCCCTGGCAGCTCCTTGGCTCTGTGGGCAGCCAGGGGCTCCCAGCCCTGCACCCCAGGACCTGCATCCTCCACCCCTGCCCCAGTCCTGCTGAGTGGCATTTTTCCCCCACACACCAGAGTGGAAGGTACTTTTGGGAGCTGGCATGATGGGTGGGGAGCACAGGCTTTAATAGACATGTTCATCTTTCAGCAGTGTGTTTTGCATGTAATAATGTCAGCACACTTCTCACTCTGGCAGAAATTCCACAGATAATTGGAAAGAAGTAAAAATGAAAACATTAGAATTTGCCATGTCATATGTTAACTTTTTATTATTGTATGATGCCAATGGTCCACTGACAGATGCTGTGTTATTAACATTTGATTAAAAATCACTTCAGGTCTAAAGCAGCCTGTTCAGAAGAGAACATCTTGACAAGCCTGGTGGTTTGTGATTGACAATTAATAACATTCTGTATGTCACAACACAGATAGTGTGACTTATTGGTGCTGGTGTAATGCAACACTTTTCATCTGAGCTCTTCAAATTGGTACATAGAAATAAGAGGGAAAGAGCCTAATTCAGCTGACTTTGATTACAAACACAGCAGCCAGTGCAGAGCTCTCCATCCCAGAGCAGACCAGCAGTGCTCAACAGGACAGCCCCTCACCCCAAATCTCCACTGTGCAGGAAAGGACTTCACATCCCATTTCACCACCAAACTTTTGGGCAGGAGCTCAGTCTTCAAATACAAGGTTACAGCAGTTACTTACAGCAAAAAACTACAAATCTTATTTCACCAAAAAATGGAAGGAAAACATTCATTCACTTAGATATTAAATTAATTTGTAACTGGGAAGATGAATGGTCAGTCTGTCCTTCATGGTTTGCTTAGGAACTCATAACTGCACACTACTGCCAGTGAGGTCTGATGTCCATGTGTTTATAGGGAAATTCATTAAAAACATGTAAATTACGTTCTTTGGGTGAGAGTTGGAATGTATCATTTCAATTGTTGTTGCTCTAGGAAAGGGAAAATTCTGAGAAACTTTGCTCATGCTCTTCCTGCTTTGAAATAAAGGGTTTGGCAGCCCTGGGCACATTTCTGCCCCGAAAAAATGCTAAAAATGCTGCTATGGATTCACTTGGCCACCAGAAATCTGGGCAGCCCTACATGTGTGCAGGCTGAACCTCTGCAAATCCAGCCAACCCCAGCCAAATGGATCCTTGCCACCTTCAATTTAGTATTTACTGGAAACCCTTTTCCTGGCTCTATGGTCCCGAAGTGCCATGGTGTCTGCTGCTCCTGCCCTGTCCCACAGGTGGCTGCCACCCACCTCGTGTGTCCCTTGCATGTCCCCCTTGGCATGGGGAGCCACTGCCAGTGCCACCTCTCCAGGCCAGGCCTGGTGTGCTGCACCCTGAGCAAACAGCATGTGCTGGAGCCATGCAAACACTTCCCAGCCCTAATGCAGTAAGCAGGGGAAATAATTACAGATTTCCAAGGTTCAACAGGGAATACTTCTGAGAAATGCGTCCTCCACTGGGAGTTTCATAACCATTTAATCTAATTTTTCTTGATGTTTTGATCTTCCTCTTAAACAAGGCATTTGTCATTAGCTTTCAAGGAGACAAGTTGCTAATACATTACACTCTTAAAAGGCCCACAGTTAGTGTCAATGTCTTCTGATGGCTGTTCACTAACAGTACATGAAAGAATTGCCAGTGTCAGTTCCTTTCCACATGGCTTCAGCCGTGATGGCAGCAGGGTCCTGTCCCTGCAGTGCTGCCAAGGACACTGGGCTGGGGGGCACGGGGTCTGAACTCAGCCTTGTCCCCTCCACATTCCTGTCCAGGGCACTCAGTGTGGTGTTTTTGCCACCTGCTTCATGCTCAGATGATCCTGAGTTTCTGCTGGTATTTCTAGGCAGACATAAAGCAGAGATGTACCGGGAAAAGGAAGCACATGAACCTCACCAGAGCCATTCCTGCCCCCAGCACTTGGAAAACCCATGGCACGTGCTGTGCCCTTCCCCCAGAGAACCAGAGAAACCCCAGACTGCCTGGACCTGCCTGGAGTCTCTGCTCCCTCTGCTCTTCCAACACTGTCAGCAAAGCAGGTGGAAAATATATTTTTTTAAAACTTCTTGGATGACATAACTTGCATATTAAATAATAATGAACCAATAAATTACAAGAAACTAAACAACTAGAAGAATATGTATGTGAAGTTTGGAGTGTTTATAAATGAATAAATCATTCATGATGTATAAACTCTGTATAGCTAAATGCATCATTTACTGAACTCCATCACCTTTCACAACATCCCCACCTCTACCTGGCTGGTTTCAACCTCTCTGCAGAGAGGTTGGTGATCAGTAGATGACAGAGATAAGGCAAATCCAAAGAGGGCATTTTTGGTTTTCCCATCACAAACCCCCTGGTTTTCCAGGCAGTTCCTGAGAGGGTTGAGTCCAGGGAGCTGTAACTGGTGTCTGCAGGAACAATGCTCTGGGAGCTCAGACAGCTCCCAGCCTCCCTGCTCATTCCTCTTCTGGCACCTGAGGCTCCCTGTTAACACCCCAATACACCTCTGCAGAGTCTGGGGAATGGGAAGCGTGTTTGAACACCACATTCTTGTAGAAGTCGTCAAGATGAATTTAAAAGTTTGATTTTAGGTTTCTCAGAAAACGTCCCTGAGCTGTGCTCCCCCAAAGGGGCTGGGCAGAGGCTGCTGGCAGGCAGAGGTGAGGCTGCCCTTCATCTGTGATTCCTTCATCTGTGATTCCTTCATCTGGGATTCCTCAGCCCGGATCCCTCAGCCCCGGATCGCTGCCGTCTCCCCCCGGTCCCTCACACGGCCCCTCCGTGCCCAGCCCAGGGACAGGCGGGTTTGTTCCCAGGGGAAAGCTCACACAGCCGACACCCTGCGGACACCCCCGGAGCCCTCCCCACCCTGGGGGGCCGGTTCCCCCTCTCGGCACACAGCCGACACCCTGCGGACACCCCCGGAGCCCTCCCCACCCTGGGGGGCCGGTTCCCCCTCTCGGCACACAGCCGACACCCTGCGGACACCCACGGAGCCCTCCCCACCCTGGGGTGCCGGTTCCCCAAGCCCCGGTGCTGCCGGGCTCCCGGGCCGGGCTCAGGACCGAGCCGGGCTGGCCCCGGCCGGTGGCACGGCGCACGGAGGAGCCGGGGCGATGCGCTCGGAGCCCGCACCTGTCACACGGTAATTAATGGGTGGGGGATTGCTTTTGACAGCAATTCAATGGCCTGGAACAGACTTTGTGCCAGTCTTTTGTGCCTCAGGCAAAATGCTTACTAAGTAATTTTATGGATACCAAGCTCAAACATTTCACAATTAGCACTTGGTTTGCACCAGTTGGAGCGAGGGAGGGCAGTACTGCTGCCCTGCCCTCACGGCCGGCCGGCTGCAGCCCCACAAAGGCTGTCCTGCCCCAAAACCAGCTCTGCGGGGCATTGCCCTGAGCAGCAGGAACTGCTGCAGGAACTGCTGCAGGCACAGGGGGTGGCAAACAGCCCCCAGGATGCTGTGAGTCCTGAACCACCCCCGAGGCCCCAGGGCAGCAGGGTGGGCAACAGGCAGCTGCCCTCTTTGGGTCTGCAGATGTTTGCCATGAGCCCAGGTGGAATTACACCCACCCTGCCCGCAGCCACACACGGTGCCCATCCCACTGCGGGGTGGCATTGCACGGACACCCTGCCCAGCCCCGGGGACAGAGCTGCCCACCCTGCTGACCCTCCTGTGGGAATGACCTCACAAAGGGTCCTGCTGACCCTCCTGTGGGAATGACCTCACAAAGGGTCCTGCTGACCCTCCTGTGGGAATGACCTCACAAAGGGTCCTGCTGACCCTCCTGTGGGAATGACCCCACACAGGGTCCTGCTGACCCCTGGGAATGACTGACAAGTGCAGGTTGTGTTCAGCTGAGAGATCTCTTACTGTAAACAGAATATTGTTTTATATGAAACCATTAAAAAGGTCCCCGAGGGCAGCCCTAAGTATATATTTTATTCTACTCTGGATCCCTGTTTTGACTTGGCTTTACAACAAAAACGTGTTTTCTGTATTTAAGCAGATGCAGTAAAGGAAAGGTCGTGACTGGTGCTGACATGGAAATCTCATTTGGCTCATGGGTCCCCTTAGGGCCTTTATGCTGTGTGGTGCTTCAAACATATTTCAAAGTACAACACTAAATGTCACTCTTTAATAGACAGAGGCATTCCAAGTGTTTGTTGAATTTCCTTGGAAAGTGCTTCCCTGAAGCCAAAGGCTCAGTTTGGTCCCCCCCAGCACAGCAGGGACAGCTCCATGGCAGCCCAGGATGGCACCCAGGGTGGCACTGGTGGGGCTGGGGGGTAGAGCCTGGCAGCTGCTTGTTGCAATAGCCAAGAATCAGAAAGAACTGCAGAAAAGAAAAAAAAAAAAACAACAAAAAAACCAAACCCAAATCCCTTTGAAACATATACCATATTTTGAATGCATTTCCATTTTTCCCTTTCCTCATCCAATTCTTCACACTCACTCAGCAGCTCTTTTGGGATGTGAAAGTTATTTCGATTTTTTTTTTAAGTGTTTCACATCTTACACAACCCTCACAAGTCACTACAGCCCAATCCCCAGTCCTGAGGACTCTTGAAAGCAGTTGGATCTTTTCCTGCTGCCAGGCTCAGGCTGTAGTGAGGATGAGCAGCCAGCCAGATGGCATGGAAATTTATTTAGCTAATTCCTTCAACAAATGAGGAATTTACTGATGAGTCAGAGGGATTGACATTGGTCAGGAAGATCTGAATTTAGCAGATAATTTCTGCTTTGAAATGCAGCTAAAGCACTGGAAAAGTTTAATTTCCTTTTGATGGTTAAATTGGACCTAGTTTGAAAATGGACATTTTCATTTGCAGTTTATTCTACACAAGAGAGAGACAAACCCTCTACAGAGCCTCAGAGACCCAGTGGCTCCTGCTTCACCAGCCTGATCCCAAAGCAAGGGTCTCTTTCCCATTTTTCCTTATTTCGAGTTTGGGCAAGGAAAACCAGGAGAAACCTGGTGACTCCAGCTTTGACTCAGGGCAGGACCATCAGCTCTGGCACCTCTGCCCACAGTCAGGAGGGGGAATCAGCAGCTTCTTGCTGGGGCTCTCCACAGGGCCAGGGTTTGCAGTCAGTTTATGCCATGTGGACTGTATGCAAGCTTATTTTTCTCTTAGCTGCTGTAAAAATTAAAGATTTGGCTACATACTGCAAAAGGTACTTCCAATTTTACGTGGTAGCATTTCTCTCCTGTGATCAGGGCATAAATCCAGCTTTTTCATTGCGTCCATAAATTACTCCATATCAACAGGGCAGCTGCAGGTCACCTCAGCAAGGTCAGATAAACCTGTGTCCCTTCTGGCTGTGCTGCTAACACTGAATTTCTCACACAGGGACTACTTTGTGTCTTCTCTCACTGTTGAACACAGCTGTTGGAAAGGGCTCCTGTAACAGCAATTTCTTACCCCTGAATATTTACCAGAGGCTGCCCAGGGCACTGGTGTAGTCACTGTCCCAGGAATAATTCATAAAACATGTAGATGTGGCACTTGGGGACATGGGTTAGGGGTGGCCTTGGCAGCACTGGGTTAGTGGTCTGGACCTGATCCTCTCAGAGGGCTTTTCTGACCTCAACAATTCTCTGGTTCTATCCTTATCCCTGTCTGTCCTCAAAAAATCTCATTTACTGTCACCATTGTGAAAAATAAAATTTTGTAGTGTAAATGGAAGCCAATATTTGATGTCACATGGAGTTTTCTTTGCATTAATTAGCAATTTACTGAACAAATATTGCTGTGCAAACCAACAATCAGTATCTTATAATGAAAAGCTTGTTCATGTTTATCTGCAATCTTTCCCCAAAGATAAAACCCTGTGAAAACCAGAGGCTACAGATGTTTCCAAAATGGGAGAAGTGTCGATATAAAGAAGCTCCTTGGGATCAAGGTGCTGTGGTGTGTGTGAAGTACAGAGCCACGGGGCTGGGGAGCAGAGCCTGCTGTGAGGGCTCAGCCCTGCCCTGCTCTCAGCCCCTGGGAGCTCCCAGCTCTGGGGCTGCTCCAGCTCAGTGCTTGTGCAATTAGAGAAGAACCTGCCCTGAACCCATCCCGTGTGGTTTCCAGGATCTCCATCCCTGCCCTGTTATCCTCACCACGCTGCTTCCTCACCGCTTCCCTTCTTTTCCTCTGCCAGCCACTGTTCTGCAGAGTCAAACCGTAAAACCCTCACATCCTGCACAAGTCATACATCAATAAAAACAAACACTCGAGTCCAGACCCGTTTTGTCTGACCCAGTGCCTGCTGCCAAAGCCCACAAAGATCTTTAGCCTCTAGATTTCCCATGGTCAAACAAAATAAGGTCTGAGTGGCATTAAATATCACTTCTGCATTACACACATTTTTCTCTCACACAGAGTGTCATAAGTGGATAAAGAACCTGATATTGTGGGTACCTAAAGCCCAACACAGCTTCTGCTGAGGGACCTTCAGGGATAAGGGGCCAGTGCTCTGTTAAAGATTAAAACCCAACCGTCTGCTTTTATGCTTGAGAGTCCTTCGCGACTCCCCGGTGACATCACATTCATCTCACTGTATTTGAAAAATGCATTTAAATGTCAAAACTAAAGTACCCAAACAAGGGCTCCTTAGCACACTAACTGTTAACACATTGCTGAGCCAAACGCCTTCCCCAAGACATATGGGGCCGAGTCTATCCATAAAATACACCACAAGTAACACACAAAGTCCCAGAGGAAATAAATACTCTCCGCTCTAGTCTGACCTGGTTTTTCCTCCCAAAACACACTTGAAGACGTGTTTCACAGCAGGAGTGGACATCAATTTCCAATACCTTTGTGCAGCACTGCACCTCCTGATGTCTGAAGAGATGCTCCAGGCCGTGGCTGTGGGGCTGAGCTCGGAGGGAGGGGCTGTGGATGTGGGGCTATTGCCAAGGCCACTCACCGGGCATGCTTCACCCCAATTGAAATAAAACTGCTCAGATCAATGAACTCAGTAATTTACTTCAGACAGACCTAATCAGTGCAAGGTAAAAGAGAGGCAACTTTGCAAAATGTAAATGAACCCGACACCAGAGACACAAGTAATGGGAATTCAATGGTAGCTGGTGCCAGAGTAGCAGAACCATGAGCTGTCCTCCATTCCAGCTGCTTGGAATACAGAGGAGGTGGCAGAGGAATGAGCTCCTTCTCTTGCCCTGCAGGACTGTGGCAGCAGGATGCTCAGCTGGGGAGTGAGCAGCAGCTCTGCCCTGCCCTGGGCTCACTGGTGCCCCCAACACCCCAGAACTGAGGGGTAACCAACCTGCTGGGATCTTCCTCCTCCCTGTAAAGTCCCAGTGCCTCTGAAAGTACAGAAGGAAAATGGCCCAGGCCATCCAAACCCCAGACAGGAAAGAGAAACTCCCCCAGGCAGTGGCTGTTGGAGAGCCAGGATCAGTGGGAAGGGCAGAGGCTGGCAGAGCTCCAGGGACCCAGACAACCAAGCTCAGCCCCAGGTGCTGTGAGCCCCTTTTTCCTGCTGCAGCACAGCCAGCCCCTGGCCAGCCCCAGGGCTGGGGGGCTGCAGGGAGCAGCCATGGGAAGGAACAAAGTGCCTGCCTGCTCAGGGAAGCCCAGTTTTCCTTGGGCAGTGTGGGAATGAAGCCAGGGCACGCAGTGCTCATGTCACAGTGCTGGCACCACCGAGGCAGCAGCAGCTTTTCCAGAGAGGAGCAGTTAGGTCTTCATAATGGACTGCAACTTTCTAGAATAATTTAATTTTTTCCTACTGTTACGATGCCAGAATTTCAATCAGACAAAACTGTATAATGGATTTCTTTTGCTGGGCATGTTACATAAATTGCATATTCAAGTACTATAAAATATTTGTAACAGACAGGTACTTTTCTAAATTGGGTCTGACAGTAAGCGATAGTGACTGGAATATTTATGTGATGGCACCTATGCAAGGAGGCAAAAGGCAGGGTGTGGGAGTGGGAAGGTGGCAGCAGGGATCCCACACAGGGTTCCAGCCTCTCTGCCCTGCTGCACCCCTGAGCTCCCCAGGCAGCTGAGAGCTGAGCCTGTGCTCGGTGCCATGGGGGAGCAGTGGCACAGCCATGGTGCAGAGAGCCCTGCAGCACACATTGGGACACATTCTCCTTTCTCCTAAATCTGAAAGCACAGTTATTTTAACTCTCTGCACTCCCCTGCCCAGCAGCAGAGCAGGCACAGGGCTGGGGACCAGCCTGCCCTGCCCAGGGGCTGCTCTTGGCTGCAAGAGAGGCTCTGCAAGGCTGCTCCTGTCCAGGGTAGATGCTCCCAGCTCTTGCCCGAGCCTTGCTCTGCTGCCAGAGCCTCCCTGAGACTGAGCACTCATTTTGGTACCATTTCCTTGACAATCACAGTTGGCAGGACCATACTTCGCTATTTACAATTAAAATATTGTATTGATACAAATAGGCTTTGGCAGGCGCTTCAAGAGGTTTTTAATTGAATGATTATTGTATTAAATAACTGGTTTTAATGGAGCATGAACTTGCTTAAATGACGACTGTAGAGCTACTGGAGGTCCAGCAAATTTTCCCCTTTTTCCCAGCTTTTCACAAATAAATATGTCTTGCCAGCAAAAGAATTTCCTGGCTGATCACAGAGGGTGGTGAGGTAGAAGCTGCCAGTCCTGGGCCAAGCCCTGGAGCTGTGGCTGGCAGCTTCTCAGGCTGCTGGGCAGCCCAGCAGGGCAGTGCCCACGGTGCTGCTCTTGGAGTGCCAGTGCTGGGTGGGCAGGAGGATGAAGAGAAGGAAAGCAGGGCTTCCTTAACCCTGATCACAGGGCAGCTGCAGCACCAGCACCCTGAGAGCCCCTAAACACACCCTGAACACACCCTCACCCCCAGCCTCGTGGGGCTTTGACTCCTGCCAGGACATTTGCAGTCATTTCAGCCTGTGATGGGAAACCTCCGTGGCACAGACACCTCTGTCTGCCCCCCTTCAACAACAGCTCACGTCAATTTGCATTACACACAAATAGCAGGAGCAAACATGGAGATGAACCCTCTGAAAAAGGCTTGCACAGCTCTTCAGCATGGGCAGGATTAATCACAAATAGTAATTACCATACCAAGAGATAATACTTCAGCAGCTCAGCCTGGCCTCAGCTCCTGGGCAGGCAGGATCTCTCCAGAGTGGGGGAAGCAGCAGCCATGGTGCATTCCTAGCATGAACCCCCTCCCCACCTCCCCACTCCATTTATTAAATCATTACTCACAATAATTCTGGATTCCATGATTTATCAGATCAGAAAAGCAGCACCAAGCAAACCCCAGCCTTGTGCTCAGCACCCCTCTAACCTTCTGCTCCCACTCCCAGCAGCAGCTTTGCTGCCTCAAGACAAAATGCTCCCTGGCCCTGGGGTCACCACCAGCAGCTCCTTTTGTGTGCCAGGGAGGTTTCCAGCTGCTGCAGCCACATGACAGCCATGGGCACTATTAGTTTATTGCCTCCATTAAGGCTCCAATAACTTAACAACAGATCAATAAACCATTATTAGCCTCCAGCCTTGAAAACCCAGTCACCCCAAACCCAGCCAGGCCTGACAAGCTGACAGTTTCTCATCATGAGGAGCCAAGAGAGCTGGTTTGCAGGGTCTGGCTGCCCAAACACTCCTTCCTGCAGGGAGGGGCTCCCCACACTTCTCCCAAAAGGGATCAGCTGTCCCAAGGTGGCAGGGGCTGGTGGCAGGTGAAGGTGCTCCTGACCCTCCATGGGATGAGTGCCAGGGATGCTCTGTGAGGGTTTCCCTCTGCAAAGGCCCCAGGACACCCCTTCTATCAGTCAGGGTCAGGGTCACCCCACTGACACCCAGCTGGGGCCTCAGCAGGCCATGGCAGTGCCCCCCACATCACCCCCCAGCCCGGCCACAGGAGCCCCCCAGCCTCTCCTGATCACTGGAACACAAAAATCAGTGTTGCTGCTTTAGCTCTGAAACACCTCTATGGCTCTCACTCCAAGAGAGAATTTGCAATTTGAAGTGCTAATGGTTTACTTTGCTAAAAAATTAATTCAGCACATTTCCATAAATCATATGCAGCTCAATAATAAAAAATATTTCTACATTTGAAAATTTTCCATTACTGGTCCTGCTCCTCTGCAGAGTAAAAACGCGTGAATAAAATGTGTTTTCAGAAACAGAACTCTCTGAAAGTGTTTTCTAAGAAGTGATATTGAATTGATACATTAGAGGAGAAACTTGGGCTCCTTTTGTAAGAATCATACATTTCACAATAGTCTGAACAAAGGGAGTTGTCTCTGAATGCCGTAATTTAGTCCTGAAAAAGTGACAAACAAATAATTCCAACTAAACTAGAAAAAGGAAAGTAGTGACTTTTAATTATATAATCTTTTTTGATGAATTTATTTCTGACAGTTTTATAGGCTGACAAGAGAAAGTGTTTTATATGCAAAAAACATTATTCACTCTCAGCTGTTAAAGCATAAAAATTGTCAAATGATTTTAATACAGTTTTAAGTTTAATGTTTATTGTCAGTAAAAAAAGTCCACAGCAATTACTGAGTCACGTGGCCCTTAATTCTTTGTTTCTGACAGCAAAAACAAAAAAATACAATTTTGCCCAAGCACTTTACTGTACAGATTTATGAGGTTTAAAAGACAGCTGTTTTTCTTATTTCTTTGCATTTAAGGAGCTAAACTTCCAGGCATTTCCAGCATGAGAGATCCTCCTTAACCTGAGCAGGTTCTCACAGGGGGGGTTACACCTGTCTGTGTGCACACCTGGCAAACACCTGCCCCTCCATCCATGCTGGATTTGGGAAGTCCCTTGGTGAAGGAAAAGCTGCTGCACTTCCTAGCAAGGTGTCCCACCTATTTTGCCCAAACCTGTGTCTTTCAACAGAATAAGGAAATTCAACTCTGTCCCCAGCCCACTGAAAATTCAAACATTTTTCGAAGAGCTAGAGGACAACATTAAAATCCAGCATCTCTCCTTTGCCAGGGGTGAGCTGCTCTGGTGTCCAACGGGCTTTGTGCTGCTCTGTGCAGCTCCAGAGCTGGAATGCAGAGGAGAGGCACAAACGGGCTCAATCTGTGGGATTTCAGCAGCGGCTCCGTTTCCCTTCACTGCCACTCACCTGGATGTGTCACCCCCTGCGGCACAGCCAGGGGTGCTGGGGACAGCAGAGCCCGTGCCCAGGGTGCCCCCGGTGCTGTGCCCGCTGTCCCCAGGCTCTGCCACCCTGCCTGCAGCAGAGCTGTGCCCAAAAGGGCTCCTCACGGCCAGGGAGGGCTGTGAAACGCCACATAACCCACGGGCTTTAATAGCAGAGTAATGAAACCAAGCTAAGAAATATTAATCTTTTTAAAAATGTAAAGAACCAGGGCTCTGTTTCCATGGCAAACCACATCCTGCACATTATCTATCACCTGGGGATTATGGTGGCATGGTAAATAGAGGGGTAAATACAGGAGAGAGGCTCTGTTCTGCTCTCGGCAGATACGAGCCGTGCTGCCAGTGTAAAAGCATAATGGCATTTTCTACATCAGCCTCCTTAAAGCAGCCACGTTTCCATGCTTTTTCCTGTATTTTCCATGCAGGTTTCCCCTGCCCCTTGGCTGTGCCTCCAGCCCCAGACACCCCTAAATCCCCTGGTCAGCTCCAGACCAGCATCCCTCTGCAGCAAGCAGGCTGGTCCAGCACAGGGACTGGTTTGTGTGAGCAGCACAGCTTGTTTAGATCAGTTTTTCATGTCCTCATACCCTCCCTACCCAAGCAGAAAGCAAAAATCCTACCCAAACCCCTCCCAACTTCCAGGAGTTTGCAAACCCCTGCTATAAATAGACCTCTAATAGGAGCTGTAATAGGATACAATTTATTTCCAGATCTGATGGGCTGACCTTCATCATCACTCGAGGCTCTACTTGTCATGAATTATGGGCAATTCACTCACTAGTGGAAATAAATTGTATTACCAGCGCTCAGTATCATGTCCTCCGCACGCAGCACAGGGCTGGCAGCTCCTCCCTGCTCTGCTGGCACCCAGAGCCTCCCCCAGAGCCCCTCTCTGGGGAGCCCCTGCCTGCTGGGCCGGGGGTCACTGCGGGAGGGTCCCGAGCAGTGGCTGCTGTCCTTGTCACCAGCCAGGGACAGCACCGGGGCACCCCTGCCCTGCCCTGCACCGCCCACCCCACACGCTGCTCCCACTGTGCCCTCTCCAGCTCAGGGCCCTTGTTCTGGGGCAATACACGGCCCGGTGGGGACCAGGGGGAGCAAACCCGGCCCTTCTCCTGCTGGCTCTGACCCTCGTGCTGGTCAGAGGGGTCCCAGTGCCCCCAGAGCAGCAGCAGCTGCAGCCCCTGCCCTGCTCACCCCGGCCCTGCTCACCCTGCTCCACGCAGGTAATGAGATCAGGAATCAGGAGAAAAGGGGTCACGGCATTCATCAGCTGCAGTTAGGATCAATAGAAACAGCAGCAGTAAATACCAAAAGGAGCCGTGTGAGTGTTATAAGCTGAGGCTCCACTGCCACTGGGGAACAGAGCCCCTGTGCCAGCCTGTCCCTGCCAGCCACCCCCGTGCTCTCCAGCATCTGTTCATCCTGCCAGACCCTGCTTAGTGGGGGAAACAGATGTGCAGAGCTATTCAACAAGCACCAAACGCTGAACCAAAGCAGTGTGTGAGAAAACGGCCTGTGCTGCTCCGGGCTGGGGTGGGCAGAGCCCTCCTGAGCTGCCCGGCTCCCAGGGCTGTGCCCCGGGCTGAGGGGCTGCCCCCACCCTGTGCTTGGCCGAGCATGCACAAGAAAGGGTTTCCTGAGCACTGATGAGCTCCTGCACAGCTCTCATAAGGGATGAGCTCATGGTTGGTGTTACACAAGGAACACACCAGGCAGGGATTCATTATTTCACAGTAGAAAATGGGTACTTGGAATTCTCCTTAAAAACACGTGAACAAACAGCTCAGACTTGCTGAAAACAGCAATCCCACTCTTCCCCACTCCCCTTTTCCCCCCAGTGTATCCTCATCTCTGCCTGCATCACAAAAATTCACTAATGGCAACAGTCTGTATCAGAGTTTATCAACAATTCTTCAAGGCCCAGTACAACCAGTGGTCACACACAAGATAAATTATAATCCATGGCATTAAAGAATAAACCATCCATTAGTACACTGGCCCCTGTGGCCCTGATGGGATGTGGAGACTGGAGGTGTTTTACTCCTTTTGAAAGTTGCTCCAAACATACAAACTACAGTCACCTTGCAGAGTAACGTTCTTGTACAACCTAGTTCAAGATTATACAAGAGTCAAATTCCAGGTAAGACCTACATGCTGTTTCCTCGGGAAATAAATTGAGATTTTTTTTCTGCACAGCACGGAGAGCAGCAGCAAAAAAATGCCTCATGAAATAGCTCAGAGCAGCTCTGAGTCTCCTCCCAGCTCAGTCCCACCCTGGCAGGGTGCAGATAACCTGAATAAGGGGGTGGCTGCCATCCCCCATAGGGGAGGGGATCCCCAGAGCCCCCTCTGAGCAGCCAAGCCATGCCCTGAGAGCCCCATGGGGAGCCCTTTGTGGGGAATCCACTGGGTGCTCACCAAAGAGAGGTCTCTGAAGCCTTTCCTGGCGTTCTGCAGGGTGCACCTGGCTCTGTGGCACACAGGTGACTTTCTAGGAAAAGGATGTTGATATGGGGGCTGCAGAGATAAGCAAGAGACCTTGAGGATCTCCTGGGTACCCGTGTTGCAGTCAGGGGGGCACGCAGGCAGATTAGGCAGATTCATTTCCAAATATTCCATGTTCTCCTAGGAGCTGGCGTGGCCATGCTGGGTGACTGTTCCCATGCCAAACAGGCAAGACCTCCCAGGTCTTTGTTACAAAAATCTCCCTTTGTTTGGAGTGATTTAAATAGAGTAAAAAGAACAGTTTATTTTTAATAATAGATGACTGTTGTTCATAAATCAAAAATGTATCACAATTATTTTTGCAGAAAGCTCCTTACCCAATATGTGTTTTCCAAACAGGAAGGTAGTACCAGGGTATTTCTCCTATTTCTCCTGTTTTCCCAGCTGCAGATGCACGGCGAATCCTAATTAAAACCTTTAAGTCTTATTCCATTTACAAGAAGGAGTGTATCATTTTTCTTTTAGCTTTTTTTTAATACAGGGTCTCAATGCCCATTACAAAAATTCCAATGCATCTTTGAAGTTAGCAGCTAATTATATTTCTCCAAGTTATATATCTGGAGTTCTAGATGGGGGAAAAGGCAATTACTTTTTCTCTCATTTAGCATAACAATCTCTGAAGCTTTACTGGCGCTCCAGTGAGTCATGCTATAGATCAGAGCCCGGGCTGGAATTTGGGGGGAAGGCAGGATGCTTGCTCAGCTCTTCGGGGCTCTTTTCCTTGTTAGTGCACTCTCCCCACCAGGACACTCGCTAATTGTTTGCCGAATGACCGCGGTGCTTTTTGCCCTGTCGGCTTTGCCGGGGAGGTCACTCAGCGCATTCATTACGGGCACCTGCTCTCGCTGCTGGAGCAAAGGGTCTGTCAGCATTTTCCAGCACTTCACAACTTGGCTGCCAGTGTTTGCGAGGAGCTGAAAATTGTTGCCTGATTTCTCCCGGGCAGAAAGCGGCTGCTCGAGGCCGTTTGTTCCCGTGTCACTCTGCCCAGGTGCTGCTGGCAGCGCTGCTGGCTCCTGGGAGCCCCTGCCCGCCAGGCTGGCACGGGAATTGCTCTCAGGAGCTCACCCTGGCTCTGTCGGGACAGTGGGGTGGCTGCTGTGCACTGGGGCACAGGGCTGGGGACACCCCAGGAGAGTGGCAGTGACCTTGGGCAGCTCGAGTGTAGGACAGCTGCTGCACTGCTGGCCACAGGAGCCTTGACCTTTGTTAGCTGAACTGCTGGGAGCTTCATTTCAACACTCCTGAGCCACCTCCTCTGAAAGATCTGTTACACTTAGAGCATCTTGCCTCTTAAAATTGAAATTTAAAATGCTTCCAGAAATAGGTCTGGAATTTGTGCATAACCCCAGAGATGTGAGTTTGGCCAAACTGTGGTACCCTAATTGTCCCTGCATGACAAGGAGTTCTGTAGGTTTCCTGCTCATCAAGGCTGCACCTGTGATTATGTGAGGAAAACAAACCAAAACAAAATACCAAACCAAAAACAACAACAACAAATCCCAAAACCCAAAACAACCAAACAAAAAAATCCAAAACAAAACAAAAACCCCAAAACCAAACCAGAGGGAGAGGCTGTCAGGGTATCCTGACCCACACCCTGCCCAGCCCTGCCCATGCAGACACTGTCAGGGTATCCCTGACCCAC
>VWYP01005119.1:449542-463082 GCA_013400435.1 Pycnonotus jocosus | reverse complement strand
CCCAGCCCGGCCCATGCAGACACTGTCAGGGTATCCTGACCCATCCACCGCCCCAGCCCGGCCGATGCAGACACTGTCAGGGTATCCCTGCCCCACATCCTGCCCAGCCTGGCCCATGCAGACACTGTCAGGGCATCCCTGACCCATCCACTGCCCCAGCCCGGCCCATGCAGACGCTGCCGCTGCCGGCTCGGCGCTGTCGGAGCGCTCGGGGCCGCCACACTCAGACACTGCTGCCGGGGAACCTGTGCGAAATTAAATTCTCCACTTGGCTGGTCCGGGTGACTTGGCTTTGCTCTGCTGACTTGTTCCTTCATTATTTTTTTGGCCGATAACTGACTGCAAGCTTGTCTTGTCTGTTTAATACCAGCACAGCAGCTCCAGGAGAGGCTCAAGCTTGTCAGTCTCGGCGAGCGCGCACTGTATTGCTCTCCCCACTTCATTTACTTCATGGACAGGAGGGGAAAAGCCTCGAGGCGCTGCGGAGCTTGGCAGCGGGGATGGAGGCTTTCTCTGCAGGCTGGGTGCAGCCCCCGAGAGCAGCCCTGGCAGGGCAGGCTGGGGCACAGGGGGACCTGCACGTTTCCAGGCGCTTGGATGGGGCCGGGCGAGCTAAGGACAGTAATTATTAAGATTAATCTCTCCCTCACACCTTGGAGCACGCCGAGGAAATCTCCAGGCAGCCTTGCAGCCAGGTTTGCCGTGGACTTGGCTGTTCTTTCTCTGAGCACCTGGTGCAGAAGCAGCTGTGGCTGCGGTGGGAGGTGGCTGCAGGGGCTGCCTTTCCTCCCTGGGCAGAGGAGAGGCCATCCCTGAAGGACCTTCTCCCCCTGCCCGAACTGTCCAACACGGACTGATGCGTTTAGGGGAGTACAAGGGTCCTGGCAGATGCAGCCACACCTCTCCTGGTGGTTTTGCAGCAGGGACAGAGGAGGGATCAACCCAGTCCCCAAGACAGATCCCTGCCTGGAGGACAGGCTGCCTGCACTCAGCTGCAGAGCAGGGGCAGCTGGGTCCTTGGAGTAAGGCTTAGCAAATACAGTTGGTTTTTGTTTAATTAAGAGCAAGTAGAGAATTTAAAGACTGGGTTTTCTCCAACCTGTGATAAATTAACCTCCTCCTTGCTCAGGAGGACAGGAATGCTCCAGATCAATGATCTTACTGATGCCTGGCTTCTCCTCCTTCGGAGGGAGAAAGGGACAGAGAGCATCAGCCCCTGCCCCTGCCGCTGCCTTTGGGGCAGTGAGTGGAGTGACTGTGGGTAATGATGATGAATGGCATGATTAAAGCTGGAACTCAGACCTACAGCTGGAATTTTAGACCCTATTCACAGAATAAAGCAGCTCCTGCTGTGCAATTTGGGGGTGCTCAGAGTGCAGCTGAAGGCACTGGGGTGCCCCAGGCAAACAGACACCCCAGACTCATTCACGGGACCAGAGGGCTCCTGTTCCCGTGTCAGGCTGGTGCAGAGCTACTCCCAGCGTGGCTGTGCCTGTGCCAAGGGGTGCCAGCATCCTGTGACAGCCACCAGAGGATATGTGGGCACCCATGGGTGGCGTGTCCCAGAGCAGGGAGTGCTGGATTGTGGCTTTTGTCCCTCTGGATCCTGGGCAGAAAATAAGTCTCTGATTTTTTTTTTTTTAATTGTGCATGTAATAAAAACTTGTAGATTTATCAATTTCTCAGAAATCACACAGATAAATACAACATCTGCAGCTCTGCCTGAGCAATTCTGGGCCTTGGCTGCAGTTTTTGCTTTTCTAAACTCCTTCTTTAAACGTATTTTTATACAGCAGTGTTGACCTTTTCTGCCAGCCCCTGTGGAGTGAGTTTGTATCTTGTGTAAAAGTCATATCAAATGGGCCACAAAAAATCACTCCTGCCTGATTAAAATGAATAGTCTAGACAACGTGTGCATTTTCCTTCTGTGTCGTTAGCTTTGTGTGAGAGCTTGCAGCAATCAGGGCTTTTATGGGAGAAACAGCTACAGGTACTGCGAGCTGCCTTAGCAGATACTAATTACAATCCCTGCAAGGATTGATTTGCAAAGAAAATTTCTATTGCCTCAAGGACAAACGTTTGTGCAAATCATATTATTGTGTATGAGAAATTGGTAACACTTTATGAAATGGTTCGTTTATAAATACTTTACTATTTATTAAATTAAATGGTCTTATAACAATCCTTTTGCTAAGTTAAAATATCGTAAGTGTTCTGGTTTTGCATTATTTCTGTGCTATAAAGCTGGCTGTTAGGGCTTGGTTGGCATCACCTGTGAAGAGTGCTGCTGCTGCAGTTTGCACCATGCCATGCCTGACGCTGGTGCCCACACACAGCACTGGTGTCAGAGCAGCAGCTCCCCTGAGCATCTCCTCTCCCCTTCTTCATTCGGACCTGAAACTCTGGAACAGCACAATTTTGAAGTTGTGGGGTTTGGCACATAACACAAACTGTCCTTGTTGCATGTTTGGCTCATCCAGAGCTGCTCATGTCACCAGGAGTGGGTGCCCAGCCCTGAGCTGTGGTACCAGCAGATCCCTGACCCACCCAGCAGGAGATTAGCTGCTGCCTGGAGGAGGATGAGGCTGTGTCTGTGCCTCCCACAGCCCCAGATCTGCACCTTGCCAGAGCAGGTGGGAAGCACTGGTGTTGTCTCCAGACCATTAGGGCCATTCAGGTGTTGGTGTTTGTGGACAAGCCAACTGTGTCCCAAGGTAAGGGGGCTGCATCTTCAAGGTAAGGGATCTTCAAGACCCAGTGGGTCAAGGGCTGCTTTCCCATTTTCCTGTGGGAGCACAGTTTGCAATCCCACGGTGACTGGTGCTGTATCCAGGCTGGCACTGCCCACCTGAGCACGTTTCCAACATGGCAATCGTTCCAGCCCTGTTGTGCATTTTACCTGAGGAATTAGAAGAGGAAGAAGCATTGCCTTGCACGGAGGTGTGTGAGGTGGCAGTGCTCACCCTGGGTGCTGTGTGCACCCAGGGAGATGCACAGGAGCAGTGGTCACACCTGTCAGGACCCAAATACCTGTTGGTCCTGCACAATACTGGTGCTGTGCCAGGCTGACTTCAAGAAGTTGCCCTTGCCTTCCAAAATTCTTATCCACTCTGGAAAACAAGCAGACAAGACATCTTTACCAAGCTGGGAATTTCTCTTGAATGTCCTCTCTCTAATTTATGTTCCCTCTCCCTTCATTGCCTGCAGCAGAGCCCATTAATGGTGGCACTTTGTGACACAGCTGAAGGCTCCTCTAAGGGGCAGCTCTCCCGTGACTCTGCTGTGCTGCCTTTGGAGGCGTTTGCTGGCGTGGGGAGGCTCAGCTTCCCCCTCTGCTTCCCCCTCTGCTTCCCCCTCTGCTTCCCTGGCTCCAGAGACCAATCCTTCCTTTGGCTGCCTCTGCTGCTGCTATGGCAATATTTTCTCCCCCATCGTGGTAATCACGCAATGGTCTCTGAGAACAGCGGGAGAAGCTGTGCCTGGTAGATGCATAAAAGGTAAGATGAACTACATGTCATAAAACTTTTAAAAGTTCCTTTTTTTGTGTTTGTGCGGGGGTTATTTTATATGGCTTTTGATATGAAGCTAAAATTGCACATCAAAAAGGATAATGCATCTTTAAGCTGTTACAATGACTTCTAAATTTTTCATTTAATGTCAGTGAGGAAAAAACCCCTCAGTTGGCTGAGTTACGTTGGTGAGATGGCTGTTTCATTCCATAAAGTGTCTGCAGTGGATTTGAACAGTAGGAAATCCAAGGGTGATAAATAGCTATTTCTAAGTAAATTTCATGCAATTGCCCTTTGGTTAAAGTCTTTCCTCTCAGCACTTTCCTGTGCACATAGCCCAACTAATAATATTCAGGAGCAAGTGCTTTCCAGTGTGACAACTGATTGCACTTTGAAGCAGTAAATGGCTGATTTCATAATTGGTATAATTTTTCACAAGTACCTGAATGTCATATACAGAAAGAATAAGCAACCTGGACTTAATACGGGAGCTTTTTCAATTCTCCTAAAAATCAATAATGTATTAAACCCCTCTAACTGATTAAAATAATGTGAACCCTGAGTAGGTTTTGTGAGGAAGGCAGGTTTCTTCAAGGGTGGCAGATTTATGGCAAAAGGGTTAATACATGGGGAGAACAGGGATACGTTACAGATGGAGTCCGTTTTCCTAATTAAACTTTTATCAAGATTTTCCCGGTTTGAATTGTTTCACTTAGCATGATGGGAAGGAGCGTTTCCTCTGGTGTGCAGGGCAGCTGCTGCTGTTGGTGCAACACCCAGATCCCTGTCCTGGTGGAAGGGGTGAGGAGTGTGAGGAGAAGGAAAATGGGATCCATTCTGCAAAGAGCAGGCTGGCTCTGCAGGGTCCTGGGGCAGGAGGGGATGCAGGGTGGATTTGGGGGTGAGCTGCACTGCTGGCAGTGCTGGCTGAGCCAGGACCCCAGCCTGGGGCACAGCACAGGGCTGGCCTGGCTGCTCTGGGGGCTGTCCTGGGCTGTGCCCTGGGGCCTCTCTGCATGGAAGAGCTCCGTGAGCATCACAGAGAGCTGAATGTGACTGCACAGCTACACAAGACACAGCCTCTCACCAGGAGGCAAGCAGGAGGTTATTTTTTCCCCCAGGATCTCGTGATTTCTTGAAAACCTTTCATGCTATTGTGGAAAAGCATCTGAGGATCTTTTGAGGGAGCATTTATAAAGCTAAAGCAAAGGTGCAGCCTATGGCAGGGATGTGCAGGTGGCCTGGGCACAGGTGGGGAGGGCAGGTGAGGGGTGCAGGGGGCACCTGGGTGGGTGTCTCAGGTGCAGCAAGAGCCACCAGCCTTGGAGGCAGCACCAGGTGTGGGTGTGGGGGCTCAGAGCAGCGGGATGTGCAGGAATGCCCCGAGGGAAGATTAACAAACAAGATCACCCGTGTTAAAGCCTGGGTGAGCTGCTGGAGCCCACGGAACCCTGCCAGCCCCCAGCACTGTGGGCATCCCCTGGCCTGGCCAGGTGGCACCAAGGCCCCTCTGCATGGGGAAGCCACGGCCCCACTTGGTCCCACACTGGGGAGGGGGACAGTGCCCATCACTGCCAGCCCTGACCTGGCATCTTCCCCAGGAAGAGTGCACTCCTTCCCAGGGGATCACGGGCAGGTGGATTGAGGAATCTATTTAAACTTCTCTCCTCAAGATCATCATCAGACATCTTAAGCTCTGCATTATTCACGTTTGTCTGTTGTTTTTAACTCATTTCCTATTTTCCAGCTGAGGGACTCTGCCAGCAGCACTCTTTGCCAGAGATTAAAACAATTTAGGAAGCAGACACCCAATTCCTTTCTTTGGATAGTAGGCAAATTGGATATCTGTGAGAAGCAAACAAATTTTATTATCAACAGATAGTTTGCTACTTAACTATCCTTAAGAATCCCCCAGTACTTGCAGGTGTTGTTTGTTGTCCTGAGCCCAAGGCACACATGGCACGTGCCCTGCTGTGGTGCTGTGCCCAGCCTGTGCCCAGGGCCCCTGCAGGACGCTGGCAGCCCAGGAGGGCAGCGTGGGGAGCAGGGATTTCATGGCAGAAAAGGTGCTGGGAAGCAAATGTACCTGGGGCAGGTGGAGGAGCCCGACACAAGGAGCTGCTTGGGAGCTCTGGCTCCAGGGACCCTGCTCTGCCCATCTCCACTGAGGCCACGAGACACAGGAAAACACATTCATGTCATTAGCCATGGGTCTCCTTGGTTTGTCTCAAAATAGCTGTTTTAAATGTAATTATCACTAATTTGGGAGAATGCCCCATTGGATATGTAAATTTATTGGCTAATGGATGCGCACTGGCAGATCACAGTGGATGGGATGTGGGAGAACCAAACTGGAACCATTTCTCAGCTTGCTAAGCAGGTTCCCAGGGGTGAGTTTTGGGATCTGGCAGGCTCCCAGGTGCCTTCCCTACAGGCCACCTGGCACCTGGAGCTTCCTCCCGGGGAAGATGCATATCCTGCCTTCCCCAGCGTGTTTGGGGTGCTGCAGGAAGTTCTGCAGGAGTCCAGGAAGACAAAGCAGATGGCTCTTAAAATTATACCAGGATCCAAAAAGAAAAAAAATCATGGAGTCATTCATCAGGATTGCTGTAGTTCTTGACCACATAGTCAATGATTTATTTAATCTTAATATATTCCACAAAGAGTCCCCATATTTCCATAAATATGTCATATCTACCTAATACATAGTAATGAACCTGCTCCAAGGGTAAATAAATAAGATCTAAACTCAGAAAGCCAATGTTTATCAAAGGGAGGTATAGAGATATTGAGTCCTTTAAAGTACCATTCCTCACAGCAATCACAACCCAGTTTGGCAATTTATAAGGTGTGGAGTCAATTAGAACCCCCGAGGGCTGGGGCTGTGCAGCAGGGCTGTGCACACAGGGCTGGCAGGGCAGTGACACGGGGTGTGACATGGAGACCCCCAGCACTGCCCCTCCACGGGCACCACGGGCTGGCAGCAGCTCTGCAAGATTGATCCAGACAGAGTCATGGAACCACTGAGGCTGGAAAAACCCTCCCAGATCATCCAATGCAACCCAGCACTGCCAAGGCCACCAGGAACCCACATCCCCCTGGAAAAACCCTCCCAGATCATCCAGTGCAACCCAGCACTGCCAAGGCCACCAGGAACCCACATCCCCCTGGAAAAACCCTCCCAGATCATCCAGTGCAACCCAGCACTGCCAAGGCCACCAGGAACCCACGTCCCCAAGTGCCACCTCTGCAAATCCCTGCAGGGAAGGTGACCCCACCACTGTCCTGGGCAGCCTCTGCCAATGCCTGACTGCTCCTTCCCTGAAGAGATTGTTCCAGATATCCAATCCAAAGCCATTTAAAGCCGTTTCCCGTTGCCCTGTCCCTGTTCCCAGAGAGCAGAGCCCGAGCCCTCCCCTGTCAGGGAGTTGTGCAGAGCCAGAAGTTCCCCCTGAGCCTCCTTTTCTGCTTTCCCACCTCCCTCAGCCCCTCCCTGTGCCCCCGACCCTTCCCAGCTCCATTGCCCGACCCTGGACACACAGAGTCTTCTTTACAGCTGCTGCTCACACAGAGGGATTTCCTTAGAGGGACTTTCAGATTTCACATATGGAAGAATTTGCTGATTTTTGTTTTGACCCTTGTCTGTTATGAAAAAAAAAAAATTGAAATAGTTTTAACCAGAAAATTTGACTTGGACTGTTTTAATTTATCTTATTCCATTTTTCCATGGAGTTACATAGAGCTGTGCATATCATGATGTAACATGCTAAGAAAAATATTTTCCTAAAAATACATTGAAAGGACCTAAAAATGTGGCTGCAAAGGGAAATAACTAATTTTTTATAGGTTACACCTTCTTAATCTTATTTTCTACAGCAAAATATTTCATGCCTTTTTTATAATTAGTTTGACAAAGTCAATAATAATAGAATATTCTGATTATGTCAATATGACACGTAATATTATGCAGTTCTCTACTATTATGCATATTATGACATGACTTGACATGATATGACAGGTCACATTATGCACTACTACTGATGTCATAAAATAATGTAAAAGTAATGAAAACAAATTTTGAAATGAAAAAAATTCAAAAGCAATCAATGACTTTTCCTAAGAGAAATTCCAAAGCAAATGTTCATGTTTTCCATTTTTTAAGTTTGCTTCGCTGGGTTACTCCAGGTAAAACCTTTCATTCCTCACCCCCAGCTCTGCTGCCTGCTTGTTGCTTTGTTCCTCCAGAGCAGCTGGGCTCGGTGATGGCTTTCAAAGCCTCCCAGGGGGAAGGAGCGTGTCAGGAGCACAGAAACGCGGAGCTCGGGGATGTGTCCTGGCACAGGAGAGGACGTGGGTGACAGGGACGCTGGCTGGCACTGGGCTGGCACGGCTCCGCTTGTGAGCTCTCCTGTGAAGTGCACAGCATGCTGATCCTGGTTTGGATCCCCTTTAACAGGGATGCAGCGGTAATTCCCACCTCCCAGAAATACAGAAGAGTTTGGAAAACATTTCTAGCAGGTTTCTGGTGAGCTGGGTGCTTGTGAGCCTGAGCCTGCCCCGAGCCTGTGGCTGATGCAGGGCAGAGGTGCAGATTCCCTGTGCAGATCGTTAGGAAAACGTGGCAATATTGGCAGCGGGTGGGAGTTCCAGGGGCCTGGAGACTAAAGCAGGGATCCAACACGGGCACTGGGGACTGCCAGCTGTGCTCCAGATCCTCCCACAGCGGCTGCGATTCGGATTCATTTTTAATGGAATGCTTTCTGCTACAATCCTACAGCAGCCCCAAATGGTGGCAGGCAAGAGGACGCCAGGTGGAAGATGCGCTCCCTCCTCGCCTGCTGCCAGAGAGCCCCAGTGAGGGAAACCCCCGGGCCGGGGACAGCGGGGACAGCGGGGACAGTGCGGGGACAGAGGGGACAGCGGGGACAGCGGGGACAGCGGGGACAGCGGGACAAGGACCCCGGGCGGGGCACGGGATGGGGGTGGCCGGGGGAGCAGAGGGGACAGGGTGGGCAGGGACTCCGGAGTGGGGCCGGGGGTGACCGGGGGAGCAGTGCTAGGGCTGGGCAGGGACCCTGGGCAGGGACTGGGGCTGGGGGTGGCCGGGGCAGCAGTGCCAGCCCTGGCAGCGAGGCAGAGGAAGGGGAAGGAGGGTGCGAGCAGGGCAGGGCAGGGCAGGGCAGGGCAGGGCAGGGCAGCCCGGTCTCTCGGCCTGTGCCCCTTGCCGGGCACCCAGAGGCTGGCGGTGCTGGTGGCATCAGCCACACCAAACGGGCACCCCTGCCCGGGCTTTGGCTGCCATGCAGAGCTTCTGGTGGGTGCCAGCCCTGTGGGATGGCAATGTCCCCTCCCCAGCATATCCTGCCTTGCTGGGGCCTCTGCCCCAATTCCAGGGGTCTGGGGGTGTGGATGGGTGGGAGCCCCAGTTCCAGGGGTCTGGGGGTGTGGATGGGTGGGTGCCCGAGTGCTGGGATCTGTGCAAGTGCTGCTCCTCGGCAGCCTCTCACTGCCCTGGGGTGCAGGGGAGCCAGCAGGAGGGAGGGGGCCTGGAGGGACCCCCCAGCCCCCGGCAGGGACTGGACTCAGCTCTTTCCCCCCGGCCCCTCCGGCCCCGCTCCGGCCACGGCAGCGCAGCCCCAGGGCTGGAGTCAGCGGTGCTCCGTGAATGCAAATGAACGGGGTCCGGTCCAAATTGCATTTCCTCTCCTACTACGGAGTGTGACGGCACATTAAAGCCTATAATATTCCGCTGCTGCTCTTTTGCATGATTTTTTAATTAAAAAACTATGGAGTAAACAAACATTCTGCTCTGGAGTAGCCCTGCAGAGACCCATCCAGAAGCACATTCACAGCCCTCCACTTTTTCAAGAAAGTTTATATCTTAACAACAAAAAAAAAAATAATAATATCATCCACCCTAACAGTTAGTATTGGGTAAAAGTTTGAAGTGAAAGGCAGCTGGCAACCTTCTCCAGCCCGTGAAATGATATTAACATTTTATTATTCTAAGGTGAGCTTTTTGAAACGGAATTTTAAATGTTACCCTGCTGTTCCAGAACACAAAAACCTTTAATTTTATGCAAATGAACAGCGAGGAGCTGAGCGCTTAATGTAAACGAACACTTTCTTTGTAGGAGAGGTTGGAAGGGAAAAAAAAAATTCCCAGGGATTCTTTAATTGCTGTCTGAAATTATGTAAATCCCAGCGCTAGGCAGAACGCAATTATCCCGTGCCCCTCTCTGCCAGCATTGCTAATGTCTAACAAAATATCGGTGGGTGACATTTAGTCGAGGTAATGCAAATGAGAATTAATTTTTTTTCCAAGACAAAGGGCAGCTGAAAGATCACCTCGTTGGTGTGCGGAGGGGGCAGAGCGGGGGGCGAGGGCACCGGGAACTGGGGCGTGCAGCGGGAACTGGGAGCCAGCCCGCAGCGCATCAGCACCGCTTCCTCTTTGATTTCTTACCGGATGGAGCCTGCGGAGCGGACAGGGGAGATGGGCAGCGGGGGAAGGTGGATTGTTTGTTTTTCTTTTTAATTCATGGTCATCCCGGCCCGAGGGCAGGGTGGGAACCGTGATTGAAACCCGCTAATGGCTCTGGCTGGTGGTGGGCAAAGGCGGCAGTGATTTATCACCTCCCCGTGCTGATAACTAGCAATAATTCTATTAAATATTCAGAGTGAGGCTTTTGCAACACAATTATCAAACGGGGTTTGTTAGTGCAGAAATGCTCCTCCAGCACAAAAAGGGGCTCGGGAAGGGAAGGAGCTCCTCTGCAGAGGACAAAATCTGCCCACAGTGTCACCCCAGGCTGGGGGACAGCTTACCCTGCTCAGAGGCTGGGGGTGGCCCCGATTTCTGCAGGATAAACCAGGGAAATCATCAGGGGATTTTCCTCCTTTTCTCTTTTTGTTTTTCTTTTGGTTCTTGCATTTCAGAGCTCCGTCTGCTTCAAAGGCCATGAGAGCCTGTGACTCCACCAACCTTTTAAACGAAAAGGGAATCCCCGTGGAAGCTGTCGGGAGGCAGGGCAGGGCTGTGTGAAGAGGGATGAAGGACACGGATGCTCAGAAGGCTCCAGATCAGGGTAAGAAGTGCTCGTGGAATTATCCTTTGAAATGTACACTTTGCAGGAAGGCCCCAGGGACCATCAGACTGAGGAGCTGGGCTGAGTTGCACCATCTGCTTGGGATTTAGGACACGCAGAGCTGTGAAAATGCGAATTAAAAGTACAGAGTAGCAGGAAATCGTTTCCCTTTGCCCCATATTTTGGAAATTGTACCCAGCAAAGCTGGGTGGCTGGTGCCACTCTCATGCTGTGGCGTTCCCTGTGACAGGGCTGGGTCACCGGGAGCCAGCTGGCACCCCAAACACCAGCCCTGCACCCCAGGCTTTGCTGGGCCCTACCTGAGCGGGGCTGCTGGGCAGAGCTCAGCACAGCCCCAGCTTTGTGCTCAGCTCCTGCTGCCTCAGCTCCCCGTGATCCTGTGACAGCAGCAGGCGAGGGGCTGATGCCCACACGGAGCCCTGCACCCGTGGGCTCTCCTGGTCACCAGCTGCCTCTACTCACTCCACAGCCCTGATCAGGAGTTTAGGAGCTCCAGGGATGGATGTGTCATCTGTTTCTCTTTGCATTCCCTTTCCTGTGAGCTGCTGGAGCCGGTGTGCTGAGAAATGCATTCCCTGATGCCCCACCACGAGCAGCAGCCTGCCCAGCCCCTCCTCAGCCAGGCACCCACAGGAGCTGCACACTGGGGCACTCCTGCCACAGCCACCTGCCACGGGAGGAAGGTGAGGTGGTGAGGCTGCAGGCAGGAGCTGCCCTTCACCTGCAGGACCCTGCTGCCATCCAGACAGAGACCGTCCTTGTCCTCTGAAAATTTATAATCTTTATAATCCAAGATTTAGACTCTTCAAAGCTTTCTGCCTGTCTTTAACCTGTAGCATATGCATAGTCTCAATGGGATTTCTCATCTGCTAAGAGTTAAGCACGTACATAAATCTCTGCAGGCTGGGGCCCAAGGCATTCCCAGGCACACGCATTCCTGCACTCACGCGTCATGGAGCAGCCCCGGGCACCAGTGCCGGGTGTGCCAGCACGGGCACACCCAGCCCCGGCGCTGCTGCCAGCCTCCCGAGCCTTTCCCAGGCTGTTCCGGGGCTCTGGGGGTGTCACCCCTCTGACAGCACCTTGGGCACACCCACTCTCTGTGCCAGCATCCCCCGGCAGCAGGGGGAAGAGCCCGAGGTGAGCAAAGCAGGGAGCAGCCGTGCCCAGCCCAGACAGCGTTTGAGTCAGGGAGGGAGCAGAAGAGAGCTCGGGACAGGCCTGCAGTGCCAGGGGTTGGCATGGGAAGGGAAGGTGCTGGAGGCTCGTGGTGCAGCCAGGCTCTCCCTTGCCTCCCTCCCCTTGCTCACAGCTGTGGCCAGGGCAGCGTGTGAGGACCCGGAGCAGTGTGAGCAGCTGCTCCATCCAGCCCAGCTGATCCGGAGCAGCCTGCAGCCTCCTCTGCTCAGGCACTCTCATGTGGATTTGTCACCAGGTGCTACCGAGTCAGCTTCATTTTCACCGGTGCAAGCTGCTCCAGTGTGACCCGGAGCTGAGCTGATGTCAGAAAGCACCAGATTTTTTGACGGGTAGAAGTGGTAAAGTGCAGGCCAGCCACAGCACATCCTCCTGACAGACTGTGCTTATGGGGTGATTGAATGTAGCAGCACAGGTTTTTCAGGGTCTGGGCCATTAGATTCACTGTATGAATCTCCAAGCTTTCATTTCCATGCTGTAATTTCTGCCATCAAATGACAAAAAAAGAGGGAATACACTTCACATTTTAAATCATGCTGGTGAAGCCCTTTTTTTCTCCTCATGTAATGTTGTTTTAAGTCAGGTGATGTGACCTTCCACTAAACTCTTTCCACTCTATATCTGGTGTTTTCAATGGGAACAGATAAAACCTCTTTCATTTGGGGTTACAGAATCCAGGCAAAGCCATCAAGTGAGAAGCAGCATTTCATAAATATCTTGCTTTCTGCAGCATTCCTATTTTTGAGGGGAAAATTGCATTTGTTTCCCTGAAGCCTCACCTGCCCAGGCAGGCAGTGTGGCTGTGAGCAGCCCCTGCACCGTGCTGGGGTCAGCTGCCATTTGTCAGAGCAGCCACGGCCCCGGGCACAGCGCTGGGCACAGCACGGCCCCTCCGAGCTGACCCGGGCACTCGGCCTTGCTGGGAAATATTTACGGAAAGGTCAGCAAATGCTTTGTGACAGGACGCTGGCACATCCCAACCCTCTCGTCTCCCAGTCCCTGCCTCGCCCACGTGCCGGGTGTGGAGCAATCCAGGGCTGGAGCTCCCTCATGCTGACGTTTCCTCCTGCAGGTCACACGAGTGCCCTGGGGACGTGTTCTGGCCGTGTCCCATCTGTCCCCAGAGGATGTTCCTGCATCCAGGTGATCCCTCTTGTGCACCCACACCAGCAGGGTTGTGCTGTGGAAGACAAAGCCCTTCGTGCCCTGCCCTGCCTGGCCTGGCTGCAGGCTCTGATCCACAGTCCCCATCTCTGTGTCACCAGCGTCCCTTGGAGCTGAGGTGTGGGAGCCGTGGCTGGGCAGGAATGAGCAGATCCTGGCAGAGCAGCAATGAGCAGACCCTGGCAGTGCAGGAATGATCAGACCCTGGAAGGGCAGCAATGATCAGACCCTGGCAGAGCAGCAATGAGCAGACCCTGGCAGTGCAGCAATGAGCAGACCCTGGCAGTGCAGGCATGATCAGACCCTGGCAGTGCAGGAATGAGCAGACCCTGGCAGTGCAGGAATGAGCAGATCCTGGCAGTGCAGGAATGAGCAGACCCTGGCAGAGCAGCAATGAGCAGACCCTGGCAGTGCAGCAATGAGCAGACCCTGGCAGTGCAGGAATGAGCAGCCCCTGGCAGTGCAGCAATGATCAGACCCCGGCAGTGCAGGAATGAGCAGACCCTGGCAGAGCAGCAATGATCAGACCCTGGCAGAGCAGCAATGATCAGACCCTGGCAG
>VWYP01005119.1:428882-440739 GCA_013400435.1 Pycnonotus jocosus | reverse complement strand
GTGCTGTGGGCAGAGGATGGGTGCTGTGGGCAGGGGATGGGTGCTGATGGGTGGGCAGGGGATGGGTGCTGTGGGCAGGGGATGGGTGGTGGTGGGTGGGCAGGGGATGGGTGGTGGGTGGGCACACCGTGGCTCGGGAGCAGCCACCAGTGGTCGGGGGTGGTTTTCGAGCCTCTGTTGCCATAGCAACCCTGCTCCGATCATATCATCGCCAGGAAAAAGCAGCTTTATTATCAACACAGATCTTCCCCAATTAACCCTTGCGTGGCCGCTTGGCTCCAGCCCGGGGCTGGCCCGGCCGGGTTCTGGCATCCTCCCGTGCCGTGCTTGGCTGTGCAGGCTGCAGTGGGGCAGGGCCGGGCTCTTCCCTGTTCTGCACACACACAACGTGCACCCTCCCAGCCCCACGGGAGTGCTGGAGCATCCCTGGGGGCCTTTCCAATCACAGAAATCATTTATTGTTTGCCATGGGAGTATCAAACCCCCAGGGCATCCTGCAGCGGTGTGGATGAGCCCTGGCCGTGTGGGGGCCGTGACAGATGGAGCAGGTGGAGGGAGGAGCAGGGAGCTCGGCTCCCAGCCCACCTACCCCGCCCAGCTCTGCAGAAAGCAGCAGATATATATTTCTCCCCTGAAAAATTACTGCTAATTCTCTGTACAAATGTTCCCTGACCCTTCCTGTGGCCTCCAGATGCATCCATGAGAGATAAATAATGGTAATGAGCAGAGGGGAGGGGGTCAGAGTGTGACACTGCAGGCACCACAGGAGGGATGTGATGGGGGTGTTTGGAAGGGGCCTGGAGCTGCCCCTCACCTCGTGGGGACCTCACTCCTGCACCCCGACTGCACCACAGCCCGACCCTCCTGATCACCAAGGGCTGCAGACAGAAAGCCTTGGACAAATCAATTAGATTGCTACTGTATATTGATTAATAATACCCATGCTATAAAAATATAATTGATTGCCTGAAGAAGAGCAGAGGTAATGTAGAGACCAGACAGAAAACCTGTCTGAAGAGTGATCAATACTTGCATTCAGGAAACTCACCCAGGAGTATAATTGGACAAAGCAGAACTTGGGCCAAACCAAGCACCAGGAAAATGATTTTGCTAACAACCAGACACCACCAGGAAGTTTGCAGGACTGGCTGCATCACTCCTGGGAGAGCTATAGCCATGCCAGCTCCAGTAACACATTCTGTTTTCATGTCTTTTGGTGAAGGATGCAAGATTGTAAACTTTGTTTTCTCAGCCAGCCTCGGTGCTGCCACCGGGCTGAACATCCTCCCAGTCAGGACAGCCCCAGGACTCCTCCAGAGCACAGCGATCCCAGGGATGTTTCCCAGCTGCTCCTGAGTCTTGGCGATGTTTCACTAGCAGCACGGGGATGCTCTGATCTGGCCCTGCCCACACCAAGCCGGGTGTTTGTTGTGGGAAGTGCTGTCCAGCCTGGTGCCAGGCACAGCCCAGCCTCACACAGGGCACTGTGGTTAGCAAAGGCACACAGCCAGATTACAAAATGCAATGAAATACTTAAAAGCTGCCCTCCAGACTAAAGTAAATCAGACATGACTTTGACAAGGTGAAACCAAAGTGATGAAACCAATCCATTGTGCTTGGGGAATCGATCTCCCCGGCAGGGAGTAGAGAGGCCATCGATTCACAGCCTCAGCAGTCAGGGATGTCAAGCTGCCTGATCTAAATTTCTATATGCATCACTCCAGATGAAATGATGGAGGAACACGTGTGCAGGCATCCCCTTGCCCAGCCCAACCTCTCCAAGTGGCACCAGCACAGACCCCAGGGCAGGGCAGAAGCCTCGAGAGGTGATGAGCAGCTGCCTCTGGCCACTGCCTCACCTGGCAGCAGCAGGTGTGGGGCTGGCTCTTCTTGGACCTGCAAACAGCACAGCGAGGCACAGGGGCTGCCTGAGAGGGGAGCCCCCTCTGCAGTGGGGCCAGATGGGTGCAGAGACCTCCACCTCCTGCCCCTGCCCGAGTTTGGGGAGGCTGCATTACAGGCTCACTGCTCAAGCCAGCGCAGTAATTAAGATTTCATTCTCAAAAATTAAATATTTATCCGCAAACATGATCTCTGGCTGCGAGAAGCCCTTCCCTGCAGCAGCACGGGAGGCTGAGGGCTGTCCCTAGCCCGGGACGGGGGTCTGGCCATCACGGGTGACACCGCGCTGGTGGGGCCGGCGCCAGTGGCCGCTCTGTCACTGTCAGACCCAGCGAGGCCATTAGTTTTGTCAGTGTGAGAATAAAGAGCCGTCTCTGGGGAGAGATGGAAAAACTCGATCCAGCTCCCAGCAGCCCTGAGGGGGTTGTGTTTTACCATTTCTTTATGACTTACCAGCTGGAACATGAGCAGGCTGAGCCGACGCGAGTGGCAGGACCATTTTCTGCTTCCAGCTCCCACCGGGAGCCTGTGACAGAACATCAGGGACCAGTGCGGGAAGCTGAGAAGCTGAGGAACAGATTGAGGGAGGGTGGAGAGAGGGAGGGAGAGAGTGAGGGAGGGAGGGAACTTGGTGGTTTTCCATCGTGCCAAATCTGAAACACCTCTGGCGTGTGCCTGGCCCATCCCACCCCCATCCCACCGTGCGGGGGCTGCTCTGTGCCCCCAGCCTGGGCTGGGACGGGCTCTGCAGGAAAAGGGGACTCGTGGAAAATGTCCCTCAGCCTGGGGTGCCCTGCAGGCATGTTTGGGTGGGATCACCTCTCCAGGGCCGGCCCTTGAGCTGATCTTGGAGCAATCCAGTAAGGGCTGGCAAAGTGCTCCCAGTACCGAGCTGGGATGGCTGTGCTGACGTCATGCATGCAAATCTGTATGCAAATCTGGCCTGCCTCTGGGCTCAGAAAAACACCAGGACTCATCACAATAAAGAGGGTTTGCCTCAACCACCGTTTTTTTACCCACCCAAGGAGTGAATTGCTGTTTTGCAGCAGTGATGGCTCATGACACGTTTAACCCTTTCAGTGAAAGGGCTCCACTTATAGGGATGATGAGCTGCAGCACAGCATGGCTGGGACCCCTGTCCCCAATGAACCAAGCTGCAGGCATCCCCAGACCTTCTCCGTGTCACCAAACCTCTTTTCTTTATTTCCATCATTTTGCCTGCTTTAACACACAGCTCTCAGTGCACCTGTGTATGTGAGGACCTGGCCACTCTCTGCCAGGACGGTGTCACCTGGTTCTGGGACACACTGCAGACATTTCCAGGGCTGAGCCAGGCATCCAGGGCTGTATTCTTGCCTGTGGATTCAGTCCCTGGGAGGCTCTGCACAAGTGGCTGGGGAGTTGTCCCTTGAGGAAATGTCCTTTGGGGACCCTTCCTTGCAAAAAGCCGGGGTGGAAAGGAGTGGAAAGGAGCAGCAGGCGCCCCTGAGGTGGGACTATAGAGCCACTTATGGAGCGTGAAACTCTTGGAGGGAAAACTGCGTGTGATGGACCGGGAGAGCAGGCTGATATCAGTCAAATAATGCCCCTCATTAGTCTTCTGTAAAGCAGGAGATAAGGCAGTGAAAGGGGCAGCTGCTCCCCGGCTGGGCGGTGCTGGGGGTTCCCTGCAGCAGGGCTGGCAGTGCCACAGGGCTGACAGTGCCACAGGGCTGACAGTGCCACAGGGCTGACAGTGCCACGGGGCTGGCAGTGCCACAGGGCTGAGAGTGCCACAGGGCTGACAGTGCCATGGCCCTGCCCGGGCAGGGGGTGCTGCCCCGGGACCCCCACAGTGCCCGAGCCCGGGGCTGTGCCCACCGCTCACCCCAGAGGGCTCCAGGGCCCTGGACACTGAGAGCCGGGGCTGCCCCCCGAGCCCTGCCAGCTGCGGGGTCTGGGGAACATCTTCAGCTGGTTCTACAAAAAACCCCCAAGGCTTGTATAAATAACGAGTTCCCAGGTTGGTAAGAGCTGCTAAATTATTTGCTTCTTTTCAACCCCACAAAATCCATTTGCAGTTCTTTGCAGCAATTCCGAGCAAGACACACACTCCAAACACCCTGGAAAAAAGGAAGTAATCCTGGCACATGGTAATTGTTTATGCAAAATAAACCTTCACTGCCAATGATTGGCAACAGGATGCATCTTTGTCAACCTCATTTTAGCAATGTTCCATTTTCTGTATGAATTACTGTATTTGCAGTTATGAGAGCAAATACTACCCATCACCCATACCAACTCCAGCTTCCTGCTCCCCCACATCACAAGCTTTTTGTACTACATGAAAGCTAGTCTCAAAATTTCATGTTCGTAGTTACAGATTAAATAATATTAAACAGCATTACACTGGAAAGATTTGTTTCCAAGTAGCAAACAGATTCCCCATATTATTCTTTACTGTAAGTAGTTGTTGTTATATCTTATTCATCTGGAAAATAATTTCAAACAGCCATGAAAATAGCGGATTTCTCTCTGTTAAAATGATAGTCAGAGCCTGGGCTGCTGACATATAGTAACATGATTCACTTGGACAGTTACTGACTGCACATCCAATTCATTTCTTCTGTAGAGCACCAAGTTATTATCTGAAATGCACAAGGTGTCTGGGGGTAACATATGATCAGCCAGGGACGCTTTTGACGGCTTGAAGAGCAATCAATAAAAATTGTCTCCAGCAGTTTTGTAGAGTATGGAAGTTGGTGGTGAAATGAAGTGATGGAGATTAACTGGTGGAAGTCAATGCCCTGGTGCTGTGAACCCTGTTTTTTAATTAAAGATCCAAAGCTGCTTTTCCCTGGAATGGGGTGTTTTCCTCATGTACCAGATCCTGTGCTGAGGGATGATGTCCCTTCCCTCTGTGTGTGGACGGGTGTGTGTGCCGGTGGTGGCTGGTGTGGCAGTGTGGTGGCAGTGTGCCTGGCAGGGACAATGGCATCACTGGTGGCAGTGTGCCTGGCAGGGACAATGGCATCACTGGTGGCACTGGCCTGGCCCAGCCCTCAGCAGCCCTTGCTGCTGCACTGGGCAGTCACAGCTGCCCCCTCTTTGGAAACACATTTTAAGGATGATCTTGATCACCAGATTGACCAAATTAATATTCTCCAAAACACAGCTGCACTCTTCATTGGCAGCTGTTATTTCACCCCCAACAAAAAGGTCCTGTGAGCTGCCAGTCCCATATGACACTCTCTTCATCTGGGTATTGTTTTTGGGGCTGCCTGAGCTCTCACAGAGGCTGAGGTAAGTTTTTCAATTAACATTAATAGTGTGTAGCTGCACTCTGCTCTCACTGCAAGAAATGATATTTGGGTTGTGAGGACATTTGTGCAGAGGCTGCTGGTTCTTTATTGCTTCTATATGCAGTGAAGGGGGTTTGTATCACCACAATTCAGGTTGTGGCAGTGTCCAGGGGGCACCTGATAGTTCCAGGGGCACCCTAGCAAATCCAGCCTGATAGTTCCAGCCTGTGCACCCTAGGAAATCCATTTGCATTTCTATCTGGAGTGGGTTTCAAAACACTCTGTTAATTTTCTTCCATTAAACACAGTACAAAGCTGTATGGCTTTGATGGTGACATAGTAATAAACACTACAAGACTTGTTTACAAAGAAATAGTTATTGTCTGCTAAGTAGTTTTAATGGAAAGCCCCCTGCTGGGGTTTGGTGGGGGGCTCTGGATGCGGGAGGCAGGCCCTGAGCACTGCTCCCTGCTCCTCACATTCCCATTGCTTAAGTGCAGAGAAGGTTTTGTAAGAGCTCTGGTGCACGCAGATGAGATGATTGCATGCTTTAGAGCAAATCTGTCCTCCTTCCCAGCCAAGTGCTTTCCTGCTAGTGCCGTGTTTAATCCTGGGGTTTCCGTGGATGGCATTTGAGCACTCCAGGAGAGGCTGCCCTTTTCCTAAAGGTGTGTGTGCCCAGCAGCTGCCTAAACAGATGCTGCTGGGGGGATCCAGCCTTTCTGCCCCGTCCCTGCACGGTGCTGGCACAGTGTCCTGGTGTCAGCCCTCCTGCCCACACAGTGCCATGGCACATTGTCCCAGGGAGCTGCTGTGGTTTGGACTGTTCCAGAATCCTTTCCTGGGGGTCCATGTTTTGGTCCAGCAAAGATGTTCACAGGCACTGTGTAAGGTAAATGACAGGAGAGAAAAGGTGAATTATGGTTTGATTGCAGCAGCTCATGGAGCAGGTCTGCAAGGCACCCCATAGTGCCAACACCTGATGGACAGCAGCAGCAAATGGGGAAACCTGCAGAGGTGCAGGAGAGCAGGAGCCCTTTGCAGCTGTGAGCACTCCCTGCTGCAGCCAGAGCTGCTCACCCATGGGCCTGATGGAGAATTTCCAGGCCCATGGTGCTGGTGCCAGTGCCAGTGCCAGTGCTGGTGACATTGTTAGTGCCAGTGCCAGTGCCCAGCCCTGCCAGCCCTGCAGATTCCTCTCCAGCTCACTCCACTGTGATCCAGCTGCAAGGGCCTGGTGCCTGCACAGGCCTGAACTGCACCACTTGGCCTAATAAGAAATGTATAAAAATAATAAAAATGGAAACACATGGATATTATTTGTCAAGCGTGTGCCTAGCAACTCCCTGTTATTTCACATATTGTTCTAGTGGGAACATAAGTAAAACACATTAGCAGTAATTTAAAGTTGCTATGTGCATTGATTATTTATACCCTTACATAAAACCCCAGCCTCTGTGTGCAGCACACCAGCCTTGATAAACTGTGTATGTTAAATCACAATCTCCGAATATGTGGACAGAATCTCCAGGCGAATATTGTAGGGTTTTTTAATATATATAGAGAGGGATAGATCCGCTCTTTGGTAGTGACTTGCTTGGTTCAAGTGCATCTCTAAATCACACTATACATATAAATAATAAATAAGGGAGGCTCATATCCTTAATATTATTCTCATGTCTTATTAAACTAATATTTCAAAAAACTTTTATTTTTCTTTTAGTTGCAGGTCACTGTTAAAGTTTAAAAAAAAATATTACAATCCAGCTCTGACGCTTCACAGGAAGAATGCGAGAGTCCCTGTAAAGCACAGGCATGAATGATTATTCTAATTGCCTGGAGATGCCTTCTGAGAGATAGAATAATTAAGCAGTGGGATGATTGAGACCTTCAACACCTCTGTCTGTGTTCCCCTTCCGGACACTCCCCGCCCCAGCGGCAAAGAAAAGCACCATTTTCTTAAAGCATGTTTTATTTTTCACTTCATCACTATGAAGATTTTATTTGATTTCTTGCCCTGAAGATCTTTCAGTGCAGCCAGGCGATTCCTTACGGCCCTTTAGGCACAGCTCTCCTGGTGGAGAGGGAAGGCTGAGGGCTCGGGCCAAGCCAGGGGGCTGGGCAGGTGGTGAGGGGGCAGCTTGGCAGCACATCTGGGGTGCCAGGCCAGATGCAGGGCTGTGCCTGTCTGTGCCCACCCAGCTGTGCCCACCCAGCTGTGCCTGTCTGTCCCCATCCAGCTGTGCCCACCCAGCTGTGCCTGTCTGTCCCCATCCAGCTGTGCCCACCCAGCTGTGCCCACCCAGCTGTGCCTGTCTGTCCCCATCCAGCTGTCCCCATCCAGCTGTGCCCACTCAGCTGTTTCTGTCTGTCCCCATCCAGCTGTGCCCACCCTGCTGTCCCCACCCCGCTGTGCCCTCCCGTGCATCATGGCACACCAGGGCTGCCCACCAGCACTCTCAGGGCCCTGCACCCCCCCAGCTCTTTGCCCAGCCCCATTGCAATCCCAGCTCCTCCTGGCACCGTCACCCACCCTGCAGGAGTGGCCAAGTGCTCCTGGTGAGGGCACAGCCCATGGTTCTGCCATGGGGCAGCAGGTGAGCCCTGGGGTGCTGAGAGCTGCAGGGATTGATTGATTGATTGATTGTTTGATTGATTGCTGTCTGTTTGCACAGCGCTGGGCCTTGGCACTGCCTGGGACACCCTGGAGGAGCTGGTGGCATCACCAGGGAAGCTGGAGGGGCTGGGCTGGGCAGCAGGGAGGCACTGACAGAGCTCAGCTGCAAGGATGCTGTGGGAGGTGATGCAGGAGTGCCCGCAGGGATGGGCATGGCTCTGCCCATCAGACCGGGAGTAAACACCATGCATCAAAATTGACTGGGAATGAACATCCCAAACATCTGCTGGAGCAGGTTTGACAGGTGACTCACAGGGAGCCTGTGGCAGAGGAGCCCAGTGAGGCTGTGGATGAGGTGAGGCTTTCCACACAAATTTGTTCCATAGAAGGTTCTGGAATGGTCTCACCTCCTGTTCAGGTCATGCTCCTCCTCCAGCCCAGGCTTCACAGGTCTCCACAGTGACTGGCTTCTGCTTCTGCACTGGTCTGTTGCTGGTGAAAGGGTTTTCCATTCCCCTGGGGTTGCTACGTTTACTGCAATGTAAACACTAACATTTACAATACCACAGGATAACAGTGGGAAGGGGTGTCAGGAGCCTGGCGTGGAGCTGCTCTCAGTGACACAGGCAGGCACTGCTGGCAGGGCTGGGGGCACCCCTGGCTGCTGCTGCAGCCCCAGCTGCCCTCAGGCTGTTGGGGACTCATTTCTGCCATTTCTGGACATTTACATGGAGGTCTGTTTGTGCCTGGCCCTGCCATGGCCCGGGTGATGCTTTCCCTGGAAGGGGCTCGTTACCAGCTCTGCCGTGCCCAGGGCAGCACCGGCTCCGTGCATCCCCTCCCCAGCCCGCCCTGGGCACAGGGGATCCACACTGCAGGTAAAGAACTTCCGAGCAAGCTGCTTTAAATAATGCAGGCAGTTCTGAGGGCAAAAGCAATCAGCACTTGGCAGCAAGAACTTTTAATGAGAATGTCATTAAGAAATTCAGATGGTGAATGCAGAGTGATTCCTGTTGCACCCGCCTGACTTCTCTGCCTTCCCAGTTCTTCCTGTCCACTAAACATAAAAATGTCATTTGTTTTTATAACCCCAGAATCCAGGCTTTCTTTCTCCTTTTATTAACCAATTTATTAGCAGGACATGAGCAGCCAGCTGAAGTCGGAGGGTAGAGCCCTCTGATCCCTTTTCTTGCGATCACCTAATTATTTATTGCTATCAGACATCAGAGTTTCTATAAATTAAACCTGCTCTTCCCAAAGTTGCCCCTGGGTTTAAATCAATACTGGGCATCTTGCATAATATGTGATTATTAATAAGTGATGTTTGAGACCATTCCACATCACATCCTGAGTCTGGGGGGGTAAACTGGGGAGGCAGGATGGGGGCAGAGCACAGCCTGGCACGGGGATCTGCCACTGCCCGGGCTGGGCTGGCCTCAGGAACCATGGCAGCCTAAAAGCCACAGTGAAACTGGTTTGGAATGGCCAGATACCTGTGCTCCTGGTCCGTGGGACACACCAGCAACCACAACATCCATTTTCCTCTGCATTGGAATAAATCTTTAATATTCACCACACAGAAAAAAAACAAACAAACTTTAATTTAGAATCATGTGACCTTCCATCTTGATATGATCAAATTTTTTGTGTATAAAAATATATTATGAAATACAACATATTATAGATGATAATGTGAAATATTTCAATATTATACACAATTTAAGCAAAAGTAATTAAAGTAAGAACAGTGACTGTGTTTATATTGAATATTTCACCTTACCAGCCAAATATTAAAAGGAAGAAAGTGATTTAATCTTTCTCCCATCAAAGGTGTCATCGAAGCTGATACCCGCCAGTGTTCTCATTCCAATGGAAACTCTTCCCACCACGGAAAACTACTTCTTGGAGGAAAAAAAAAATAAAATAAAAGAAGAGCTCTGGTGCTGTGGCTCGGCGGAGCTCGGGGGCTGTGGGCTGTGGGCTGGAATCTCCGTTCCCCGCTCCCTGCGGGCTGGGGGCTCTGCTCCCCTCTCTCCGTGCTCCGGGCCGGGGGTCTCAGTTCTCAATTCCCAATTCTCAATTCTCAATTCTCAATCCTCAATTCTCAGTTCCCGCGGGGTCTCGGGGGCTCTCATCCCCTCTCTCCGTGCTCTGGGCCGGGGGTCTCAATTCTCAATTCTCAATTCTCAATTCTCAGTTCTCGATTCTCAATTCTCAGTTCTCAATCTTCAATTCTCAATTCTCAATCTTCAATNCTCAATCCCCAATCCCCAATCCCGCTCCCCGCGGGGTCTCGGGGCCCAGCCCGGACCCGTCCCGGGGCTTGNGGACAGAGCGGGACAGACGATCACTGTTTGGGAACAGTCCCACGTTCATAAAGCAGCCAAAAAACCCAACTTTTTCTTGTTGAAAATAATTATATCTAGTCAAGTTTGGTGGCATCTGCAAAATATCTGTTAATCTAAATTATATGATACCTAAAGAGCAGAACTGGGAGCTGTGCTAATGGTGGTTGTTTCCTCAGACTTTTAGAAATAGAATTAATATCTTCACACAGTTGGTACTCCCTTACCATGAAGCTGCTGGAGCTGTCAGAGCTGGAGGAGCCAACTTATCCTGGAGGTTGGCACCTGCCCCTCTCCCTGGGTGACACCCATCCAGCTCAAAGCATCACCTTAAAAAGAGTCCTGTTGCTGCTGCACAGGTGGGGTTGGGGGTCCCTTCCCTTCCCAGAATGTCCCCCCAGCTGTCCCCCTGTCCTTCCTGCCCATGCTATCTGCTCAGGGCTGTGCAGGGGCCCGTGCAGGTATAGCAACAAAACACCAGCCCAGGATCCTGAAGTGTCCCTCGCTGCAGGGCCCTGCCCAGGCTGGCAGGGCTGTATTGGACCATCCCTGACAGACTCTGGAGTTAAACACAAATCTTCTGGTTTTGCTGGCCAAGAAACCACAGGCAATGGCTGAATGAATTCTTTCTCCTTTCTGCCTTGAAGTAAATGCTGTTCCCTGCCCAGGGGCACTGCCTGTGCCTCTGCTGGGGAATGTCCAAACACTAAGGAGGGCTTCCAGGTATCAGGAGAATCCTTTGGGGAGCCCTGACTCTCTCCCCTTCTGTCCCTGTTGACTGGGGAGAGCCTCTGTACATGTGAAATCAGGGTTCCTGAAAGAAAAGGCTGTGGTGATAGCAGGGACGGATGGAAATACCTGGTGCTGCATCATGAGTCCTAATAAGCTTGTGCCCACGTGCCTGGGAGGCAGAGACTGGGAAGGGCCAGACAGGAATGTGGCAACAAGCAGATTAAAGGCACAAAGCCGCCTGAGCCGAGCTGTGCAGAGCAGCTCTGCTGCCCTGAGCAGGCTGTGGCTGCTCACCCGACGTGTCCCAGGCTGCCTGTGCTGCAGCACGACGAGCCCTGGCACGGCCAGCAGCCTCCTGGCACCTGTGCTCCACAGCCCTATCTGCACTGGCACAGCTGTGCACCACTGCTGCTGCCAGCCCTGGGCACAGCCAGCCCTGCATCCTCCTGGCTCCTGCGAGGCACAGCACTCTGCCTGGCAGCTGAGGCCAAGAGCTTTCGCTGCTCAGAGAGGATGGGAGAGCTTCTGGAGTGCAGCACGCCCGGCTGTGCCCCTTCCCTGAGCTGTGGCACCCGTGAGGGCAGAGCCAGGGAACGAGGTGGGCAGGGGGAGAGCGGCTCGGGCTCAGGTGTGCTGCTCATTACCAGAAGCAGTGAGACATTTGTTCACTCGTTAGTGCACTGGGTTAGTGGCACTGGGCAGCTGTGGGGGCTGCTGTGAGGGCCTGGGGCTGGGGCTGGGGCTGCTCAGACCCCCATGATGCTGGCTGGCACTGGTGCCTGAAACTGAGCTGACTCCCAGGCCCCACCAATCCCAAACTGCAAATCCCAGCACCTGAGCATTATTGGAGAGAGGAATGACCACCAGCAATCCCCTCATCTGTGACAGCCAGGGCAGTGCAGGGTCAGAGGGAAGCACAAAGGAACGGGCTGGGAAGGACACTGGGCAGCAAAGGGGATGGGATGTCCATGGGGTCTCTA
>VWYP01005119.1:421382-426382 GCA_013400435.1 Pycnonotus jocosus | reverse complement strand
GCTCCAACTCACTGCAACAAATCTGGGTCGAATCCACCCTTTCTCCTGCCCAAATACTCAGTCAGCAGGAAGGGATCCACAGCCTTGGATCTAAGACAGTTTGAAATTTGCTCCCCCATTTTGTCAGATGATTGTGGGTTTAGGGAAAATTTTGCTTTTGCATAAGTGGAAGGTTTCTGGCTAATCATGGGAGTCTGGTCACTGAGGGAACTGCACCTCTGCACATTTTGGGGTGCAGGGAAAGCCCTGCTGCTCTATGCATTGCTGCCTCAGCTTGTGGAGTCCAAACTGGGTGGCAACTGCAGGTGCTCTTCAAGAAGCAGGTTCAGAAACTGGCAGGGAGCAGCATCCTGCAAGAGCCTTTCCTCCCACCCATCCTCCTTTCCTAGGACAGGGGCTCTTTTCCCACCATGAAGCAGAATTTAACCCTTGCAAGGGACAGTTCTGCTGCACTGCTCCAAATGCTGTTGTGGCCAGGGCCCTCCTGCCTTCTCCAGGGTTCCAGAATCTCCAGGAACAGGAGAGGCCTGTCCCTGACACCAGTGAATCTGTTTTTCAGGATCAATGCCCATTTGCTCGTTGCACCTTCTGTCCTGGAAATGATGCTGCAGCCTTGACTGGCTTCCAGCAGGGCAATGGTGAGAGCAGAGTTAATGCTGTGCCAGAGCAGAGAGAGGTTTCTCCTGGAATCAGTAATGTATGCAAGGAGCTGGTGTCACCCACAGCCCATTCAACACCCTGCTCCCCTCTGCCATTGCCTGTGAATCAAATAAAGCAGCTGTGACTCATCTGCTCATGGTGCTGCAGCTGACACATGCCAGTGTGCAGGATGTAACCACACTGGAGGTTTTTATACCATCTGTATTTGCAACATGAATATTTCAGCCAATCTGACATTTTGGAGCCTGGTGCGTTGCAGGTTTAGTGCTGGCAGAGTGTGGGTCAGGAGTGCTGCAGGTTCAGCTGCAGTGTCCTGTCAGTAATTTACTGCTCGTGAGCTAAGCAGCACCGCAGGGTTTGCTGGCTCATTGAGCCCACACGGCTCTGAAGCAACAGAAAAACAGTTTTTGATCTCTTGCTGCTGGCCTCTGCCTGAAAAGCAGAAAGCAGGAGGCAAACCCACGGCAGCTTTTCTGCCAGAGTCACTGTAATATGGATGATGTTTACTGTCACTTGTGAGATGGAGAATGCAATACGTGGGGCTGGATGGGACAAGGCATTTCTCCTTCAGTGAACTGTCACAGCAATGGCCTCTGTCCTGCTGAGAACAGGCACAGGTCATCACACCTGTGGGAGATGTAGAGTTTCTAAAAGCTCCAGCCACAGCTGAGGGCAATAACTGTCCTGATGGCTACACCAGCCTCACACTCAGAGCTGCTCAGCAGCTGCGGCTTCTGCATGAACAGCTGGCCATGGTGGATTTAGGTTTTCCCATGAAGACCCCATTTCTGAGCTCGTACCCCCATCTCTGGCCATAGGAAATCGAAATTTCTCATTGCCCTTGGGTCAATGACCTGCTGTTTGGAGACAGCCAGGCGAGAATGGGGAACATCTTGCTGTTCCTGATGACCCTTCATTAAGGATGTTAGGATTGCAGTTTTTCTGGTCTCCCAGTGATACAGTAATTGTCCAGCTATGACTGACTTTGGCATCTTTATCCACACCAGGTCCTGCCAGGTGGATGGGAAGCTTGCTGGGGTGCTAATATGCACAGGCTACAGTAGCCAAGGAGCCAAACAGCAGTGTCTAAAGATGCCAGCTGGCCTGGGAATTGCCATGGAGGGAGTCAATGTACTCTTGAAGGAGGGGCTGGGGCCCCTGGCATTCACTGGTGCTGCTGCACAGGGGGCAGCTTGGGGCTAGGTAGGGGTGCAAAATCCCTGGCTGCTGCAGTTTAACCAGTGTGTGAATTACTTCTTTCAGTTTAAGAGGAACAAGGGGTGCTGCCTGTGGCCCTGCTTTTAGGAGCAGGGAGCCCAGAGCTGGGGTCCTGCACAGCTAAATGGAGAAGGGGCTGCACCCAAACAAAGTCTCACGCAGGCAGCTGAACTGTGATGAACTTCCCAGTACCACTGCCAAATGGTCACCTATTAACTGACTGCCTGGCATTCCTTTGTGCAAACACCCGGCTCTGGAATGCTGTCTGCTGCCAGCGTGTTCCTGGGACAGCAGCTTTGCAGCCCTGAGAGCCACATCCACGGGTTTCCCCTGCACATACCACAGGGAAGGCCATGGACAGGCAGTAGGCAGAGGGTCAGGCAGTGCTGTGGGGACAGCACCTACCCTGAGTGAGAAAGCAAAGCAAGCAGTAGCATTTCATCAGAGGAGGCCTGCAAAGAAAACATTATTTCCACAAATGTGTTCATCATTCAAAATTGTTCAAGCAAAGGTTTCTGTCGTGCTGTGGCCATTACTCATAATCTGAGGATGTGGCTGCGTGGCTCTCCTTGGTAATTAGCCGCATGGCGTTCTCTCTGCCCTCCATTTGGTGGAACAGCAGTTGTGCTTTAGTCCCGGGGTGTCTCCACAGAACTAACAGGGCTGGTCCTGGCTGTGGGGCCTTGAAACAGGACTCACCAGGCCAGATTTCATCCCTGTATCACTCAACAGTGCCTGTGCACCCTGGGCCAGAGGCTCCCTGAGACCCTGGCAGGTCACAGCATGCTTTGTGTCCTGCTTCCCTCGTTGTGGAGGCAGCTGGTGACAGTCTCTCCTCCTGGACCATCCCTTCAGGTGAGGGATGCCCTGAACTTCTTTAGGGGCTGAACACCTGTCCTGGCCAAAGGCACCATTATGTGCTACATAGATCAGTTATCTCCGGTAGAATTGCTGTATATTGGTGTCCTGTACATCACAACTGAAACACAAATGGGACAACTTATCTTGTGCTTAGCAACAACTATGGGATAGGAAAGTTAATGGAAACAGATCAAGAAACTGCTGTTTCAAAATTGCTGCATATGTTTAAAAGTAGCTGCCTGGGTTAAAGGAGATTAGGAGCTCCTCACTTCCTTAGAATAATCAACATGCAAACTAGAAATATAGAAGGGAAGTTCTGGCTGCAAAGAGATATTCTGGTGCACCAAATTAGAGGCAGCAGGTTAAACCTACCTTCACGAAACCTTAAAACCAGACAGCAGCTGAGCCATGACCTGCAGCAACTCCAGCATGAAATGAAACTCTAGGCTGATTTTCCTCCAAAGACAAGCATGGAAAACAAGGAATGTGCAGCACTATTGCACTACTGTGCTAAATGTGGCAATGGAGAGATGAATTCCTGTAGCACAAAGGATTTTAAAGGACTTTAGCTTTAAAAGGCAGGATGAGGATCCAGGATCCTTTACAGCTTGTTTCTCCCTGCTGACTGGGATCCTTTTTGATGATGAGGTCTGACCAGGGCTTGCTGGGAGTTCCTGCTGCCCTTGGGAGCAGAATGTGCAGCAGCACTGCCCAGTGTCTCTGTGCTAGCCACAGGACTCTGTGTATTGTCTGTTCTCAGCTGAAACCTGTGCACTGTTATTCTTTAGAGGTGGTATCTGGGAATGGACAGATTTTGCTGTTACAAAATGCTTGAAATGTGAAGAGGGTGGTGGGGATCGACACTGTCTCCTATCTTGGTGCAGGCTCTGACTGAGGAGCAGATCTGGCTGCTCAGCTGAGGTGCTCTGGGGCTGCAGATGCCAGCACAGGGGCCCTGCCCTCCTGCATGACCAGCCACTGTCCCTTCCTCGCTGGCTTTCCCCATGGAGAGCTGGAGCTGCAGTGCCATGGGCAGGACCTCCCCACAACCAGCACGGCCAGCAGTGAGGTCCCTGGCCACAGCACTGAGCTTCCTCTGGGATGGCTGCGGGCTTGGCTCCCCAGGCACCTTCTTCAGCCCCACAAATGCTGCCAGCAAACCACTGTGAGGTGCACAGCAGTACTCAGCCCTGCAGAGTGGCAGCAGCTGTTGCCACCCCTCAGGCACGCCGTGCTGGGGCAGTCACACGGAGCAGGGTGGCACGAACACAGCACGTCCCTCACAGCTGGACAGACCCGGCTGGCATGCAGGATTCTTTGGAGCAGTGTTCTGGAAGGGCTGAGCTCTGGCAGCCATCCACCCAGGGATAAGCAAGCCGTGTTTGTTCAGCCACAGCAACAGTATCAGAGCCAAGACTGACCAAAATTCCCCCTATTAGGTGTCTTGAAAAGACAGCACTGGTGTGAACTGGACAGCATGGAGAGGACTGCAAAACTCATGAGAAAAGACATGTTCTGAAATAAAGAGGAGTAAATAAATGGATCTTGAAAAAGATGGATGTAAAATATTCAGAGGAAAGCATTATACTTGCAAATATTTATGCTTTTGAGTAACTTTACATAGATAGATTAACCAACTCCAGTGCACTATGATTCATGTACCCAAGGCCGCGTATTTGCTGATTCAGAGCCCGTGCTGTGCCCTGTGGAAGAGAACAATAGGGCTTTTCCCAGCCTCCCATCCTGCCCGGGTTTAAAGGTGCCTGCGGGCAGAGGTGCCAGCGCTTGCCCCGGGCGGTGCTGCTGACCGGCTGCAGTCACCCCGGGGGCAGCAGCAGACAAACCCTGCTGGGAAGTGACGCTCTGTGGAAAACATGTTATCGCAGATCATGCCACAGACACGCTGGGATATATGCTTGCAGTGAATCTTTGAATATTTTGTGGATACTGAGCAGCAATTAGAGTCTTCCTTTGGAATCAATTCATTTCCTACCACCGTGGTAGCAGGGTGGATCTTATTGAAACTCTCGGATTTTTAATATTATTACACTAAAGACTCTCTCAGTATCAGCATCTCCGTGGGGGAGCATTAGCACACTGTAATGTGTAACAACTTCTCCAGTTCAGGAAATCTTCTTGTATTTGTAATAGGACATTTGGGGCATATATTATGTATGGGACATATATTTCTCATTTCCACCAGGCATCATCTTTTCTTCTCTCTAAATTGCTCTCAAAAAAAAAAAAAAAAAAAGGATTTT